>CM064862.1:50050985-50523345 GCA_032719365.1 Prinsepia uniflora
TGATAGTGCTGGGGTGGATGTTGAGGCAGGAATTGAGGCATAGAGCTTACGACGTTCTTCCGTTGCGAGACTAGCATAGTAGGATTTTGTGCCCATTTTGTAGAACTATGCTCTGACTTACAGTTGTATTATATTTACTCATGCGTCTGATAGTTATACTTACGGTGATATTAAGGGTATTTTGGTACTTTAAGTGTGATTGTCAGACGGGAGCAGGGTTCGTCCCGGGTATCGAGGTGATATTTGGGACGGGTCCTGACACTAGATCTCAAAACCTTGCGGTGATTTACTAAATTTCATACAAGGTAATGCATACCTTTGTACCTCGCGCCAAACTAATGGATAGCAAAGTACATACCATTCTGTTTCAAGCTAATTTAGAGAAAGCCCACACAGTGGTACCAAAAATGATAAATGGAATGAGGTCACACTCCCTGAAAGATGGAGATTGCAGGATGCAATTCCCCCTCTGCCCATTCAAAATAGAGAACTGAGTCGTATAAGTCAATACGACGATGCAGATGTAGAAATACGTTTTGATAATGATAGGTTGACTAGGTTAAGTCTAGGCAGAAGAAGTACTAATTACCTTAGACCAACCATTGCAAGTATTCCACGATCAAGCTCTTACGAACAGGACCATGAAAAGTTCATTTTTGAAAGGTTAAGAAAAACCCAAGACCATGTTCATCATCCATGTTATAAGGTTGAAAACACAAGAGCCACAACCCCATCGAAGAATTCTAGGGATTTACGTCCATAACTTGATTTCTCATGGGAAGATGTTGAATTTAACATATGTGTAATCTCTAGGTTCGAACCAGATTTGAAAACCATCGAACGCGATTACCTGAGTGCCGAGAACAAAACTAAACGAAGCTTGTTAGAAACAACCTATAGTGAAAAAAAAGAAAATCTTTGAGAAAACTTCACTATACTTTCATGGTAGGGAAGAGATTTAATTGCCGATTCTTTCCTTGGTTTGAATGGTGTGCAAAAAAAAAATGCAAGTTTTTTGAATACCTTCAGTGTATAAGTACATTAGGGAATCATTTTAAGACTTATACAACTTGTGACGGAAAGGCTGAAAGATATGTGTATCCACCTCCCAAATGAATAAACATCAATTCCAAAGGAACCATAGCCTCACCATACAAAGATGGAGTATAGGAGGCCTCTGTATAGAGTGGAGTTATAGCGGTCATACACCAAAACAACTATACCAACTTGTTCTTACAGTCTCTAGGAGAACAAACAACAAGAATTGAGAATACCCTAAAAACAATTCTCGAGAAACTAAGATTTGGGCACCCAGAGACCCTGGAACCTCTCTCAGTTACTCTAAGAAAAAGAAGGCAAAGATTAAACAACCCATGTTCAAACCTGCACCTGATCTTAAAGATTACAAACTAAGCAATATTGATAGTTTTGTCACTGCTTTAGCAGATAGGTTGAAAACCATTAAGACTTCTTAGCCAAATATTTCAGTAATTACTAAAATCCAAATTACCTAATTAGAAGAACAATTTGTTGATGCTAGCATAGAATCACAGGTCAATAGGATAAAACAAGGACCTAGGATTACTCGAAATCCTATTATGAAAAATTATTATCCTCAACCTTCACCCTTTGATCTCCAGTATGAAGATACTGATATGGGAGAAAAGGTCCAATATGATGGAAAGTCAATTGTTGAATGGAACATTGACGGGCAGACTGATTACCAACTCATCAATACCATGAGACATATGATGATGTTCTCATCTGCAAGCATGATTCATGGTAACTCAGATCATCAGATTGCACAAGTCATTGTAGCCAGATTCATCGGACAACTTCGTGGATGGTGGGATTTCCATCTCAGTGAAGAAACTAAAAGAGAAATTCTTTCTGCTACAAAAATAACTGAAATCAATAGGCAAATGGTAGTCCAAGAAGATGCGATGAATACCCTAATCGATACCATCACTCTCCATTTTGTCGAATCAACAGAGCTTCAGCAAGATCGATCCAAGGAAGTACTAATGAACTTAAAATGTCCAACCTTATCTCATTTAAGGTGGTATAAAAATATTTTTTATGCCAAAGTATAGTATAGTATAGCATATATATATATATAGAAATTCCCAGACTACTTTCAGTGCATAAATACTATAGGGAATCCTTTTAAGACCTATACAACTTGTGATGGAAAAGCCGAAAGATCTGTTCACCCACCTCCAAAATCCATCAACATCAATTCCAAGGGAACCATAGCTTCGCCATATAAAGATGGCACATAAGAAGCCTATGTCCAAGGTGGAGTTACTGCGGTCATACACCAAAATAACTACACCAATTTGTTCCTTCAATCTCTTGGAGAACAAACGACACACATTGAAAATACGTTGAAAGACGAACCCAAGAATGGAACCCCTCGAGACCCTGGAATCTCTTCTTCGAACACCACTGAAAAGGGAAAAGAGAAAAGAGAAAATTGATCAACCCATGTTTAAACCTGTTCCCGATCTTAAGGACTATAAGCTAGGCAATACTGATAGCTTTGTCGCAGCTTTAGCCGATAGGTTAAAAACCATTAAGATATCTGATCCAAACGGACAAAAGGACCCAAAGATTTTCGTAATCAGTGAAACTGAGATTACTGAAGTAGAGGATCAATTTGCCAACATCAACAGTGAATCACAAGTCAATAGGATACATCAGGGACCAAGGATCACAAGAAATCCCATAATGAAAAACTATTATCCTAGACCTTCTCCTGTTGATCTTCAATATGAGGATACTGATATGGGCGAAAGAGTTCAATATGATGGAAAGTCAATCGTTGAATGGAACATTGACGGACAAATAGACTACCAAGTCCTCAATACAATGAGACACATGATGATGTTCTCATCTGCAAGCATGATTCATAGCAATTCAGATCATCGGATTGCTCAAGCCATTGTTGCAGGGTTCATTGGACAGCTTCGAGGATGGTGGGATAACCATCTAAGCGAAGAAGCCAAGAGAGAAATTTTGTCTGCAACAAAAATCACTGAAGTTAATGGACAATTAACAGCTCATGAAGATGCGGTGAATACCCTAATCTATACAATCACCCTCCATTTTGTTGGATCCACAGAATTACAACAAGATAGATCTAAAGAAATGTTAATAAATTTAAGATGTCCAACCTTATCCCATTTTAGATGGTATAAGGATGTCTTTTATGCAAAAGTATTTCTTAGGTCCGATTGTTTTGCCGATTTTTGGAAAGAGAAGTTTCTTTCTGGTTTACCCCCGTTATTTGCTGAAAAGGTACGCAGCCGCATACGAGGAAAATATGGTGGAGTCATACCTTATGATAGGTATACTTATGGAGAACTCACATCTGAAATATGTGTTGAAGGATTAGCACTCTGTACTGATATGAAATTAAAGAAACAATTAGATAAGCAGAAGATACTGCGCTCTAAAGAACTAGGTGATTTTTGCGAACAATTTGGCTTCGCACCCAAAGATCCCCTGACTAGGAGAAAATCTTCTCAGAAACGGAAAGTCTCCAAAACATATGCTCGATCTTCAAAACCTCATAGGTATAAAGGTCGTCGTGAACCACGAGAGCCTTTTCAAGAATCTTCCTCCAAACCAAAACATAGGCAACCCAATAAAGGAACCAAAACAGGAAAAATGCCTCGAAAACGAACCATAGTTTGCTACAAATGTGGAAAATTCGGACATACCTGACCTGAATGCAAACTGCCAGAAAAGATTAATAATCTGAATTTAGATGAAGGATTAAAACGGCAGTTGTGCCAACTTATGCTAAATTCATCGTCCGATTCCGAATCTGACACTAGTGAAACTAGTAATGATTAGGAAGCAGTTCTCGGGGAAATAGATTGGTATACATCCCCGTCTGAAGGTGATACCGAAGAAGAGCGGTCATGTCTCTGTGTCATCACAAAGGAAGAGCGATCATGTCTCTGTGTCATCACAAAGGAAGAAAGTCTAATTCTAGACTTGATTGATAAAATTGAGAATCCCCTTGAAAAAAGAGTTGTTCTTGAACAATATATCAATCTAGCTAAGGACCAGAAAAAACCCTCTACCTCTACTCTGCAGCAGCCGGTTGAAGTTTATAGCTTTAAAACCATTACTGCTCGAATGGCACAAACCACCCAAAGGGAACCCACCATTGCTGAAATCAAGCAGGAAATTAGAGAAACCAAAAATGAAGTTAAAGACTTGAAACAAAGAGTTCAGATCTTAGAACTCTATCATCCTTCAACCAAAGGCCCTGAAAATGAAACTGAAAAGGAGTTTCAATCCATGATGAACGACTTTGAAGAAGAAAAACAGCCAGAACCCGTTCTTTCTGAAAGCCTACCAGAAGGCAGCATTGCCGCATTAAAATATGTTCATAACATCGACAAGGTAATATCCCATAAATTGTATTCCATGATTACCTTTGTGATTAACAAAATTTTCAGGTTCTCGGTTGAAACACTAATAGATTCAGGAGCTGATCTCAACTGCATCAATGAAGGAGTAGTGCCTGTAAAGTACTTCTCTAAAACGTCTCAAGGACTACGCAGTGCAACGGATCAACCAATGAAGATTCATTATAAGATCTCGGATGCAGCCATAATCCAAGATGAGGTTTGTTTCCAGACTTCCTTTGTTTTGGTATAAGGATTAAGTCATACGGTGATACTGGGCACCCCTTTTTAAGCATGCTTTATCCCTTTAAAGTGTCTGATCAAGGCATCGAAGCTGAAATAGAAGGAATCAAGGTAATGTTCATATTCTCTAAACAGCCTCAAGTCCAATATGTTAATTCCATACATAACCAGATTGTTGATAAGGAAAAAGTTCTTAGTTCTCTGAAAGAGGAATTACATTTCAAAAGAACTGAAGAACAACTAACAACTAAAATTCTAAAAGATAAGATTGATGCTGTTCAAAAGGAATTTGAGTTGCAGGTTTGTTCTGAACTGCCGAATGCTTTTTGGAATCGAAAAAAGCACATCGTTGCTCTTCCTTACGAGCTGGATTTTGATGAATGAAACATCCCCACTAAGGCGAGAACCATCCAAATGAACTGCAGATTGATGGAAATCTGTAAGAAAGAATTCAATGAACTTCTTGAAAAGAAGTTGATTAGGAAAAGCTACTCTCCATGGAGCTTTTCGGCGTTCTATGTTACCAGAACTCGAAAGAGGAGCACCCAGATTGGCGATCAATTACAAGCCCTTGAATAAGGCCCTTCTATGGATAAGGTATCTGATCCCCAATAAGAAAAATCTTCTCGAACACCAGCATCAAGCTGTCATCTTTTCTAAGTTTGATATGAAATCAGGATACTGGCAGATACAAATTGCTAAGAAGGACTGGTATAAAACTGCATTTAATGTCCCATTCGGTCATTACGAATGGAACGTTATGCCCTTCGGTTTAAAAAATGCCCCTTCGGAATTTCAACATATTATGAATGATA
The DNA here is from genome assembly GCA_032719365.1 of Prinsepia uniflora. Taxonomy (NCBI): domain Eukaryota; kingdom Viridiplantae; phylum Streptophyta; class Magnoliopsida; order Rosales; family Rosaceae; genus Prinsepia; species Prinsepia uniflora. Next base: position 50,056,468 of record CM064862.1, read on the forward strand.
TATTCATTCCTTATTCCACTTTTACGATTGTTTATATTGATGATGTTTTGGTCTTCTCTCATTCTTTAGACCAACATTTTAAGCATCTCAACATTTTCTTAAAAGTGGTTAAGACTGCAGGTTTAGTGGTGTCAGCACGGAAGATGAAACTCTTTCAAACAAAAATAAGGTTCTTGGGACATAATATCCATCATGGACTTATTCTCCCGATAGATCGTGCCATCGCTTTTGCAGACAAATTCCCGGATGAAATCCTTGAAAAGAAGCAACTGCAGCGGTTTTTGGGCAGTCTGAATTATGTTGGCGATTTCTACAAAGACCTCGCCAAAGACAGCAAACTGCTTTTTGACTGACTAAAGAAGAATCCAACACCCTAGACGGAGGAGCATACAAGAGCTGTACGACTCCTTAAACGAAAGGTTACGGAACTTCCCTGCCTAGCGCTGGCAGATCCTAACGCTTTCAAGATTGTGGAAACTGATGCTTCTGATGAAGGCTATGGAGGTTTCATCAAACAAAGAACTTCTGATAAAGAAGTTCTCGTCCGCTTCACCTCTAGAATCTGGAAGTCAGCCCAGCGAAACTATTCGACTGTTAAGAAGGAACTATTATCAATAGTTCATTCCGTCACTAAATTTGAAAGTGATCTTCTTAACAAGAAATTCCTAATACGGGTAGATTGTAAGGCAGCAAAAGATATTTTGTTAAAAGATGTTAAGAACTTAGCATCCAAACAGATTTTTGGAGATGGCAGGGGATTTTATCCGCTTTCGATTTTGATATTGAGTATATTAAAGGTGAACAGAATTCGTTACCTGACTTCTTAACTCGTGAATTCTTGCAGGGTTCGCAAAAGGACTTCCCAGCAGAAGCTAAAAGCAAGGTTTGAAGCTGGTGATCCTGAAGTTGGCCTTCTTGGAGAGCCATCAGGTAAATTCGACTACTACGTCCTTTATCCAAAAAATAAACCTCTGCCTCAAGAAAGTCCAAAACGTTCCTGGATTGATTCTCCATCACCCATCATGCATCCTCATCAAAAGAAATCATTACCCATTGCTAGCAAATCCTCTTCCAGCAAAGCCTCAGCTACCATCCAACCAAGTTCCTCTTCAACTCCATCTCCCATTTCATCCGCTCTTCCTTATACTAAAGGAAGGGAAAAGGCTATTGCCAGCAACCCTTTCCGAGAAAACATGGTTATACCCATTATCCCCATTGAAGATAGTGACCTTCGCTCCACTCCCCACGAAGTCGCTGAAAAATATCTTCCTTATCACATCCGTGGTTATCTGAAACCAAGATTTTGGTATCAAAGGCTTCTGATAGAAAACGAATCTGTGGAAGTTACTCATCGATATCGAAGCGATAATAATAATATGATCGCATTCTCTAAACTAGTGGTTCTGAAAGTAATCACTATGGATGAATGGGGAGAAAGCCCCTCTAAAATACACTATTTCAAAAACACTGCAATGGGACCGAACTGTTATAATTTCTGGGATTACCAGAAGGCCTGGGATCAGGTCCTTTGCTTTCAGAATGTCCGGTATTCTCACACCTGGTTTGTACAGTTGAAATTGGGGACTCTGAAAGAAATCCCTAATTTGTTTCAAGCTTGGTTTCTTGTTTGGGGACCTACTGTTGACTATTTACCTCGGGAGATAGCCCCTTCTTTTCTAATATATTTAAAAAGGAAAACAAGGAATATCCTGAAGAAAGGAAACTATTCCTCTGGTTTTTAATCTGTTATGAACTGCCATGGATTTTAAAATGGGACTACAGTTTTATTGAAGATGATGATGATTTATGGTTTTTTATTCCTCAACTAGAAAGAAAAATATTTATTCGTTGGTGGGATAAATTCCATATTGATCATTTAAAACCCCAAACTTTTAAAGCCAAAAATTTATTGTCTAATAGACAAAGTTTAACAATTGGCAGTTCTTCCTCTGTTCCTTCTAAAGCTGAAAAGCTTAAGTCTCTGATAGAGGCTTTCCCTGAATCTGCTTCAAAAAAGGATCTGAAAGATCAAGTCCTCAAGTTACTAGACATGGACGACGATGATATCGAGATGAAGTCTGAAGGCGCTACCTCTTAACATGATGCAGCTGATAGCTGTGACTAGTTCGATAATGAAGATGACTGATTTGGAATCTTCCCTCCTATTAAACAAAAAATAAAATAAATAGCATAAGCATGAAATGCATACAGCTATAACAACAGGATATGATAAGATTGCGACTGAAAGATTCGATCCTATCATGATCCTGTACACTTTTTATCAGAATCCTGTAACACTTTATATCTTGTCGGCCACAGTTTCTGTCCGTGAAAGGAACCAGTTAAAAGTGAAGATGCCGCTCATAATTGTAGGCTGCTTTTGCTCCGTCCTTTCCGCTGCTGACACCTGGCCTTATCTTTTCTCTTTCTTGGCTATTTAAGAGCCTTCAGTGCTCAGTTGTAAGAGGTTGAAGTGTGCAAGAGTGTAAAATACGAGTGCATGTGTAAAAGTGTGTGATTGTAATCAGTTTAAGTGTGATGTTCCTGTATGAAGTTTAAGTGTGTTGTTCCTGTATGAAAGATTGCCAGTAATAATATATGTAAGTCTTTCTCATGCATCTGATCTCTCTTTTAACTTCAATTTATTCTCACCCACTTCTGTACATCTGTATTGTTCAAAGTTTTATGATTTTTCTTCTTTATTTATATCTTTATATTTTAACTCTTTATAAACACAAAAGGATTAATGTCGCTTCCGACTATCCAATTTTAACCTGTCCACAACAAATTGGTATCATATATATATAGTGTGCTGCACTCGATACGACGAATCTTGGTGATCAAAGTCTTTCCCTCCTATTTACTCTGTCTGACGCCTTGATTCTCCCGAGTAGATTGTCCAGAAGGGTTCATATTTAAGTTTCTACTTTTCTTTTCAAACCAAAAGTAACGAATATACTTTATCTTCAAATAGGAAAAAGAAACAAAAACAAAAAACAAATATATATACTCAACCTTTACTTTAATTATTATAACTTTAATTTTTATTCTTAACGAAGTAAACATACACTGTCCTTAAATATATCATGAATGTCAGTTGAAACCTCAATAGGTACTTGCGGTATCTACATGAAGAAAAGAACGGGGTGCCGGCAGGGTTTCTCAGCTTCTGTGGAGAGGAGGCGTGGAGCCATTACTCAACCTTTGAATTGGAGAGATCCAAGACTAGTAGTAATGAGGACTTAGTCCACATTAGATGTTGTTACAACAACAGATATTTGTCCATCATGAACCAGTGGATTGTTGCTGGGGCTCATGAACCAGTAGAAGACCAATCCATACTTTCATGCACATTGTTTAAGGCCGTCTTATTAGATGATCATCGTCCTGCTCTCAATGCTTACGGTCTCAGTTACACTCTCCGATTTCGCCACGCCCAACTCGGCAACTTCATGCTGTTATTGGAGAATAAGACAGTGGCTCGCTTTGGAGGCCTATCTCTGGGATCTGCGAGGCCTGATGTCAACTTATTGGATTATGTGTGTACACTTACTGATCGAGAATCAATACTCACACTTCCAAAACACTTGGCCTTAAGACGCTCTGACGGTATCTATCTCTACGCCCGGAGGATCAGAGGAAGCTCATATCTCCAGTTCAAATCATCCGGTGATGACCAAAATGATCTCGCCCAAGAAACGGTCGCGCAAGAAGTGTTCACCAATGTAGATGGGACCCTCCGCGTAAAGTCCAAGTTGTTTGGCAAATTCTGGAGGCTTGCTCCCGGGATTGAGGATTTTATCTTGGCTGATGACTCGTCAGATGTTTCCTCAGCGAGCAAACATTCGCTGTTTTGGCCCATCAGAGTTGGCGAAAATAGGATTGTTCTGCGGAACATGCATAACCACAAATTCTGCAAATGGTACGAAACGGAAGTTCAAAATGCTCTGTGCGGCAACAACACCGAGATCTCGGACCGTTCAATCTTCGAGGTCCATGAGCTTGTCGACTTAAGAAAGCTGTATCATGTCAAATTTCGCCTCATGGATTCGAGGATCTACAACAAGACGACGGTGGAGATCGCTCGGGAAGTGGCCGTTAACCTCACTGAACAATCTCACACCGTAGAGGTTGCGCTTTCTCATACAAAAATGAGGAAAAGTAGGTGGAGTTGGAGCACTACGTGGATGTTGAAACCTGGCGTCAAGAGTAGCATTCATGCCGAAGTTCCTGTAATTGGAGACCATGGGAAGATTGGGATCGACATGACGGCTGGAGAAGTGGTGTACGAGGCAGCGACTGTGACAGTCACAGGTGGCGACGTGGTGACAGCTGTGTATAAGGTTGGACTTCCGGCGAAGACCAGAGTGAAGGTGAGGCTTATAGCAACGGAGGCTTGGTGCGATGTTCCTTTCTCCTACACGCAGGACGACACTCTCGCTAACGGCGAAATAATCACCTACGAGAAGGATGACGGAGTTTACACCGGAGTAGATGCCTTCGACTTTGAGTTCCGCACCACAGAAGAAATGCTTTAAATAAACGGTCAAATAATTTCGGATAAAAATGATTTTTGTACAAATGTTTTTTTTACAACCATAAAGCTAGCTGAAGGACATAAAGAGGTAGCTACTGCTAGAGTTGATGTAACTTTTACGTATGTAAAGATGCTGCCTTCAAGTGATCATATCAACTATGTATTATTTTGTACGAATCTAAGACGCTTGAGGTATTATTAATTATTTGAATCAAATATATTAGTCTTTGGCTGCTTGAATGAGATTGCAAAGCAATGTTTTTATTATGCTCTATAATTTCTTGGGACAATCAATAATAGTTTTTGGCTCCCAGTTGGCAGGCTCCCAATCAGCACCCTTAGCAGTCCAAACATCCTTTAGCGGGTCCTAAATCCTTGGGTGTGTCTTTAGGTCCATTTTGGGATCAAATACCACACAACCCACAAAATGAATAAAACAAAATTGATAACTATAGGCTAATTTAAACATAAATTAACAAAGACGCAAACCCTTTCCTGCAAATCTGTCCAACATTTTTTCGCCTCCCACGAACAATGACAGAAGAGCGAACAAAGTTTGATACTCGGGTGATAAAAGTAAAGGAAAAACAAAAATGGACAAAAAACAAAGAGGAGAAGAGAGCAAAACTAAGATGGAAACCAAAAAGCAAAAGAGAAGAAAACGATGAGAGTATGAAGAGGATAATATATGTGTGAAGGATCTAAGTAATGCAATTGAATTCAACAAAATATATAACAAAATTCTCACTAGAAACTCATGGAGTAATTTTAACAAACACCTTGAGTGCATTGTTTATCATAGTGAATAATCACTCAGCATCATAAATCAATCATCATCCATGTATGTGATCAAACAGAATTGGTAGAAGAGAAGAACCCCGATCATCCATTTTCAGCTTCATAAAACAATTATAAGATTATCTCAAGCTGTGCTCATCTTCCTCTGCGGCTGCTATGCCAATACCAACATACATATCGTCAGACTTTCATAAGAAAATAATTTTGTAGCCTTTCCAATCAAAAGGGAAAAAATAAAGCTGTTGTTTCTCGCACTCTTTGTATAAAAGCATAAGATTAAAATAAAATTATCCCGAGTCCACTCAAAATTTCATACCCTTAATTGCTCAGTTTGAGAAAATGCCATTAGCGCGATCACAAAACCCTTTAGTTGCATACGCGTACTTTCTTACAAAGTTCAAAGAAATCCAGTTGCTGGCGACCTTACTTAATTTAATCACCAAATCAATTAAAACAAAAACTAGAAAGAAAGAGAGACAATACAAATGGGTGGGTTTTTTTTTTTTTTTAGTTTGTGCAAGAGTTTTGAGAGTCTCATAAGGTCGAAGTCGAGTATGAATTTGAGAATTTGAAACAAACCTAAAGTGTCTATTCATATGTCCAGTGTTTAAAATGGTTAATTTGTATAAGATATATACAAAATTTTGTGTGACAGTAAATGTATGAAAATTTTATAAACCTTCTTATCAACTAAGATACAGTGTAAACCACCGTATTTTTCAGGTAGGTCTGAAAGTGCATGTTGGTCGCCACATTCTGCAAACACGAACTCGAATCCTTTTTTTTTTTTTTTTTTTTGTTGTTTGAAAGCTTGAAGATTATGCACTGGAAGGATTTCCATTTTAATACAAAGCTGCGATGCAAACAATAGCAATTTTACGAGAATGTTAAAACTCTTAATTATGCATTTGATCTTTAATTATGTAATAATAAATTCTTACTTAGAAAAGAGAGTCGTCTGCATTTGATCTTTAATTATGTAACAATTTCCTTATTTTTTCTTCATTTTCTTAGATACCAAATCCACCATTCTAGTTACAATGCACCCTGCATTCAGTAGACAACATATATCAAGCAAAATAGAAACTCCCCTCTCAACAACAAATTTAATACTACTGCCTTTAACATCGCCATTGTTGATTAACTCGAAAACTCTTAGGCAAAATTCCAATGAAAATTTCTCGTTAATTGATTCATTGACACAAAGATGCCCTTACAATGTAAGAAACAAATTCTTAAGGTTGAGAAAAAGGGAAATAAAAAACCAAAACTTAATTGGTGGAAGGTACCTATAAAACAATCATAACAGATCGAAATCAGCACCAATCATCTCCAGCAGGATGAGGGTGCTTAAGATCCAGACTCACCAATTTTGAATCCTCACCCTGCAATTATTTAAATCAAAATACACATCATGGCTCATGGGTAAATAATACAGTCTATACAGATTAGATAGCGATATGTATTAAAGATCAAAACTTGAAATTCTGTCTGTGCGAAGTATATGAAACTTTGCAATGAATAGTATTGTCATATCATAATTTTACAAAACTTAATTTCATAAACTTTGCATTGGTATCAGATTGCATAGATCTGCTTGGCAGCACAATCTGCTAGGAATGCAGATTAACATTAACTATTACTCCTCAAAAAATAAATCAATACCTTCATAACAGATCGATTGAACATGCTGAAAAATTAAGACATCAAATTATAACACATGCTTCTATTAGGCATATCCATCCCCAATCTACATACTTTGATAGAAGCATGAATAGAAGCTAGAACACTAAGCCAATAACAGTAGGAACAGATTGCACTTCGTATTCTAAAGGCTTTTTAGTCAATATGTACCCTGGACTACCAAATTTGTCTCAAAATGCGGGCGAACTCGTTTTTGCGTCAGATTATGGAATTGGTTTTTGAATATGGGTTTTAAAGAATTGAGGGTGAAATAGGTAAGCTATTATGTATGGAATTGGTTTTAGAATATGGGTTTTATGGAATTGAGGGTGAAATAGATAAGCTATTATGTATGGAATTGGTTTTGCACTCATGGAATTGGTTATTGAATATGGGTTTTATGGAATCGAGGCATTGCTGATTGATTGTCCCAATGTAGTTGCACTCCATAATCCACATGTTGGTGTAAATCATTCATCAGTTGTGTCAATCGCGTAACCTCATAAGCTACCATTGTTGCTTTTTTATAATCCGATTCGCTAGTTGATAGAGGCATTGTTGGTTGTCTCTTTATGCACCAAGAAATTGTTGATGAGCCAAGTTTTAACACGTATCCAGTAGTTGAACGACGTGTGTCATGATCCCCTACATCGTTAGTATCACAATATCATTCTAGCTTGCAATTTTCACTTTTCTTGTACAAAAGACCACATTCAAGTGTACTCTTCACATATCTCAATATTCATCAAATTGCTTCTAAATGAGACTTATTTGGATTTTGCATGTATCGACTCATCATACCTACTGTGTATAAAATGTTAGTTCGAGCACTCTCGCGTCATCTAATGTCGTATGTATGATAGAGGTGGTGTGGTGATTGATCTCAATGCTAATGGTTATCCCCAAGGTTCAACGAATGAGTGGGGCTATGATTGTACCCGGATAGAGATGGCGGTCTTCCTCTGATGTCTCCAAGCCGGCCATAATAGAATAGATAGGCGAGGCATTGCCAAATAGATCATGCTACCTACCAACCGTCAATACATTGTTTCATCTTCCAAGTCTTTGCCTTCATGTGCACATATATGGACATTGGGATGCATTGGTGTTGAGGCTGGATTTCATTCAAGCATCCAAAATTTTGGTAGCACGTTTATCACATATTTTTGTTGACATAGAGATATCCCATTTGTTGAGCGATCGACCCCTAGCACCGAAAAAGTTCTTCAATTGTCCGAGTTCTTTCAATTGGAAACAAGCTGACAAATTCTCTTTTATTTGACGGATATCTACCTCGTTGTCACCAGTGATGATTAGATCATCGAAGTATACCAGCATAATAACTAATTTCCTTTCACTAGATTTGACAAATAAGCTGGAATCTGATGTCACTGAATAACCGCTTTGAGTAAGAAATTCAATAATCTTACCATACCACAATTGTGGTGCTTGCTCCAATCGATAAAGTTCCTTTTCTAAATTATACACATGCTTTGAGACGAACTTTATTCTCAAAGCGTGTTGGGTTTAGTCATGTGAGCCTTCTGATCTAACTCCCCGTGCAGAAACGCATTCTTCGCATCCATTTGGTACAAGTTCCAATCTTTGTTGTGTAGTGCAATTCCTTCTCATCTTTTATTATGACTCCTAAAATTTGCTTAGTCATAGTGTCTTGATCAACAAGAAAAATTTCAAACTCAACAAGTGATGGTTGTGTGGGTCATCCTTGTATAACAGCGGGAAGCTTTGACAATCAGATCTCAAACCATGGATAATAATTAATTTTATCCTTGATTATACAATAGTAGCATTCAAATCTAATTCAGACATTTCACGGAATAAGTACTTTATTTCATAGGCATACTAAAAAAGGTAATTTCTCATTGTGTGATTAATAACAACTCATTCTTAACGAGCTATAGCCTTGCATCATTTCTTCTTGAAAAGAGTGTGGTAAAGGTGTCCCACACTTCTTTTGGTATTTTGGCTTTCTGTACGTTCTCCAACAAATCATCTTTGATCGTTGGTTTTGAGGAAAACATAATGTTTCTCGCCTTGATTGTCTGATTATGCTAGCTACCATTGGTGTCTTATTTTGACTGCCTAACTTCATTATTAATGTTTATTTTGACTGCCTAACTTCATTATTAATGACGGCATCCCAAAGGTGATGGCCCTGTAGGTAAGATTCCATGTGCGTCATCCATTTTTTATAATTTTGTTATTAAGCTTCCTGATTCCTCCAACCACTTGCAGATCACCCATTGTTCCTGCAGAATCTCATATGCCAAACAAGATCACACTTGCAGATTACGTATTAAATTCATGATGATTGATTGAAACTCCACCAAATCTAGTCCTTGGGTGAACCACTTCGATACCAATTACTGAACAAACTTAGAATACACAACTCTAATATTCAAGTGTTGGAAGGACAAAAAAATTAAACACAATACTTATATTACACTAACAAAATATTACAACACAAATTCTCAATGAAAAGACAACTTTAATACAAAGACTAGGACACTTTAAACAACACCTTTTAGTATTATTCTATATCTCTCTTACTCACTTTCTTTCTCTTCGATTGTGTACATAACACATAATAATTGAACTCTACTTATAGAGTTCTTAAATAGACTTAACCAAAAAACCAATTCTATTTTGGGTTTTCTTCTTGGCCTCACAATTGGTAAACACATCATTTGTTACAAAAATTGACACCTTAGCTATCAAGAGCGACTCATCATTAGTTGTAAAATTCACCACCTCTCGAACTTGAGTATTCCAAGTCCACACAAGTTTTTTGCATTAGATGTGAAGACTTCGTGTAGGTTTACTTGAAATCTAAGGCATATTATCTTCAGCAACTCAAACTGGAGCTTGGCCACACCTAGGGTTGGGCATTCTCAAGCTGAATTGTGACGGTATGGCTCGGTATGTATGGCTCCATCACAATTCAAAGCAGAGCAGAGCAAGAAGCACATGAAATCTACACTTTTTTTTTTCAGCGCTTTAAGCTAAATCATTGGCAGTGTTTGTTGGGTTAGAAGCATGTGGCAGCGGGAGATCACAAGGTGATAATGTAGACGGATTCAAAAAGTTTTGTCAAGCTGTCCAGTAATAAAGGTAGGGAGGAGTCTATTTCTAATTTTTATCTTTTATTTTTACTGAAAAGTCATCTTATTAAATCAAATTTGAATGGAAATACCAACGTCATTGGCGAAAAAGTTAAACAACCAGTATGGCTCCAAATCTAGCCAAACATGGTACCCTCTCTTACATTTCGCAAGACTAGTCATAACATCAGCTACCATGTTACAAAATCCTAGGGACAAACTGAAAATGAAGAGGCATAAAAGACTCATAAATAACATGAATATCATGAAGGATATTGGTTGTAGTACCATCGGTAGCCTTTTGACGTAACAATTGAATCAATTGTAATGAGTTTGACTCAACAATGACTTGTGAATAGTCTGCTGGCACCCAAGCCTCCAAGCTAGCACACACCACCATCGCCTCCGCCTGGAGTGCAGACGCGCAGCCCTCCAAGCCAACAAGGATAGCCATCACCTTTGCCTTAGGGATTGTAACAAGGTAGGCCATGAGGCTAATCATGTGAAAATTATGGGAGGGTGTCATTTCTAGTCCGAACTAGATTGGCGCCTTCTTGCTAAGGTGTTGATATATACTAGCGTATACACTACTATTGTAGTCATGGTAATGCACAAGTAAGGGTGTCGAACCACAGAGACTGATTAGGCTTCCCAATTACCTCTAGATAACCCTATAATGACTCAATTAACTAGTGGAATAAAAAGAACTGAAAATAAAACAGAATTGAGTTTTGATTTGTGATATGTAAGGATGTTAAACTAAAATTAAAACTTTAAGTAAATGAAGATAGATAATAAAGATTGAGAAAAGTATAGAGATGGAAGCTAGGGTCTTGACTTCACCTATGTAACCTTGATTCTATGAATACAGTGACTAAAGTACTATGATCTTCCAAACCTACTCTAAGGATCGTTTTCACTTAAGTAAGATAGGTCATGACATGTGGAACGCTATCTAGTCCTTCTAATTGCAACCTAAGTATGGTATGTACTTTAGATTATTCCTAGAAAGCCTTTAAGTATGAGAAAAGAAATAAATATGACCAAACAGATTCAGTGGCATGGCATGTACTTACTAACCCTATTCCTTCATTCATAAATCAATTAAACTTAGGAATGGAATGTGCTATAAATCTAACTAGGCATATGGAACCCTAATGGTGATCAAGCCCTAGAATCACATATAAATCAATAATTTAAATGAATGAAATAAAGAAGAGTTTGTAAAAATCAGAATACTTCAATCATAACATAGAATTGAGTTTACATGGTTACATCAAGAACCCTAGATGAGAAATTAGCTACACATGTATCTAATGAACATAAAAGCATTAATTAAAGACATAGATGCATCAAACTCTAAGTAGAAGCTAGTCTTCTTCTCCATAACTGAAAAGGGCTTCTTCTTCACACAACAAAGATGATGGATGACAAATTTGATGAAGGAATTTTGGAGCTTTTAAGATGAGAGATTGAGGTACATAGGAAAGAGATGGAAAAGGATGTAAGAGAGGAGATGGTTATGAAAGGGAAATAGAAAGATGAGTTTTATTTTTGAGGTTTTCTCAATGGAAGAGAAGGAGAATGGAAAAAAAAAAGTAGATCTGATTTCTTTGTTATGTGGAGGCTAGGGTTCATTTTGAGAGCGAAGATGGCTTATATAGGTAAGAAAGCATGAAGGCAAATAAGGAAAGAAAGGGAATCTGATACTATTCATGTGAACAGTGTTAAAATGAATAGTGACATGTGAATAATGACAGCTTCTTGTTTTCCAAGTTATTTTTCCTTGCTCCATAAGTAAGCTCTTTCAACTCCAAATTTCTTCCTTTTTACACCGAAATCTTTCTAATTCGATATAATGTCCAATCCTACACCACTCTCACAAAAATTATCATTTTCTCCTATGTGATGAAAGATATTAGTACTACATCAAAGATAATAATGCATGGCAAAATAAATAAAATATGACCTAACAAAGACCCCCAAACCTATCATTTGCTAGTCCTCGAGCAAAAAAAATTACAAAAGCACAATTAAAATATTGACTCGATCTTCCTAAGATAAACCATTTAAACCCCTAGGTGTGCCTAGTAGGAGGAGTTTTGTCTCCTGAGAGTTTAACAGAGGTGACACCCACTAACACCATCAAGACTATTGGAAAAAAAAAGGGTTAAAACATTATGAAAACAAAGTAATGTGAACCATTGAAACTTTAGTCATACCTTCACCTACTTGAATTCACCATGTCAGCAACTAATTAGTGTGCAAGTGAACACATATATTCTCAGTTTCAAGGCTTCATATGTATCATTTTCAAACCTGAAGATAGAATTCGTCTCAACTTTAAGTCTCACTAATTCAATCAATCACTCGAACCTAAGGTTTAATATCTCCATCAAACATATGTGAGTGAAGTTATGTAATATGAAAGCAAGTATTCTCACATATGAAGTACAAGAAAAAATGGCGCAATTTCAAGATAGATCTCATGAGAGAATTGAAAACTAAGAATTAGATAGAGCACATCCCTCCCAGCATTCATGTCATTGCCCAAATGATCAACATAGGTCTTAATCTATATAGGTTGTAATGAGGCTTGGTTGAGGGAAAATTGAAAAAAGGATAGGAACAACAAATAACTTAGAATCATACCCAAGGGCTATTGAAAAATTACTTTGCACAGCTTGATGTTATTCCCAGCATCTGCTCACTTTAAGTTGAATGGAATGAACTTTCCATTGATGCACTTTTCTCAGATCATACTTGAACTTTTTCGTTTGCTTTTTTTGTTTTTATTTTTTTTTCATCTTTTTTTTTCTTTGAAGTTTTACTTCATTTAAGTTCTCTTTTCTTTTGATACGAACTTCTTTTGACCTGAGCTTCTTTTGATTGTCCACAAATTTTTTATTTAACAGTGGCAATACTTTTCCTTGCATCAAATTTCCACTTTCAACAACCTTGGAAGATTCCAAGCTATATGGTATGGTCACAATTAAGCTAGGTACCTCAAAGTGAGATATAAAAGGGAAGGAGTGATGTAGGTTATGAAAGAAATGGCTACATGTGTTTGGCTATGAAATGGCTAATGGAGCACACAAAGGTAGGGTTTAAAGAAGGCTTGTAGAAGGTTATGCACATAAAGCCTAGCATCACTTCAAAAGGCTACTCCACAAATGAAGGGCATGTGATATATGAAATTATGATAAATTCTTAGTAATCAACCAAAAATGATAATGAGATCAGATTAGAGTGAATTAGAAAGAAAGAATTGGAGCAGAAACAAATTAAACCCTTTCAAAAAAGCAAGTAGGCTCAACACATCACAAGGGTAGTCTCCATTATTCTTCTTCATTTGTTTGATCAAGTACCTGATTCACCATGATTCTAAGAGCACAAGAGGTCAGAATGAACACCTAATCAGAAGACTATTCAAGGCTCCCTTCTAAATGACGATTGTATGCCTTAGTTTGTATAAAGATTCCATTGCAATGTTTCAACAATGCTCTAACAGACTGACTCTTTAGCACCCAAAAATTTGCAATTCCCTACCCCAAAACCTAAACTATACATTGTCCTCAATGTATAAAATAGAAAAGAAGGCATGCAATGCAAAGGGAGTATGAAAGCAGAGAAAGAAAAGAAGTAACTAAGTTAAAAGGTTAAAAAGGATAGAACTTGGTTGGGTTGCTTCCCAACAAGCGCTGTATTTAATGTCTAGGAAAGACGTGGTTGCAAATGGGCTTAATGGAATGGAAGAGTATCCACCATATGTGCAATGGGAACATCCATATCAGATATCAAGTTCGACTTTAATCTGTGACCATTAACTTTGAAATTGTTACCATTGCTGAGTTTCTTTATTTCAACTGCTCCATGAGGACACACTTTGATCACTTTGAAAGGTCCCACCCATCTAGACTTAAGTTTACCTGGAAAGAGACGTAAACGAGAGTCATATAATAAAACATTTTGATCAGGGAAGAATACCTTTCTCGCGAGAGCTTTTTCACGGTAAATCTTGGTCCTTTCTTTGTAAATCTTTGCACTTTCATAAGCCTCATTCCTTAGCTCCTCAAGCTCATTGAGTTGCAGCTTTCTTGACATTCTAGCTTTTGTGAAATCTAGGTTAAGCTTCATGATTGCCCACAAAGCATGGTGCTCTAACTCCATAGGCAAATGACAAGCTTTCCCAAAAACAATTATGTAAGGGCTTATCCCAATAGGAGTCTTTTAAGCTGTTCTATAGGCTCAAAACACATCATGTAACTTTGTGGACCAGTCTTTCCTTGTCGAATTCACAGTCTTCATTAGAATATTCTTGATCTCCCTATTGCTTATCTCCACTTGGCCAGAAGTTTGGGTATGATATGGTGTGCTCACTCTATGTGTGATTCCATACTTCTTCATCAAGGCTTCAAATGGCTTGTTGCAGAAGTGAGTTCCACCATCACTGATGATAGCTCTTGGCATTCCTAACCTTGAAAAAATGATGTCCTTGAGGAAGTTAATCACCACTCTATTATCATTGGTCTTTGAAGCAATTGCTTCCACCCATTTAGACACGTAGTCTACTGCTACCAGGATGTAATTGTAGCCAAAAGAGGGTGGGAATGGTCCCATGAAATCGCTGCCCCAAATGTCAAAGATCTTCACAACCAAAATGTTATGCAAAGGCATCTGATTTTTGCTGCTGATGTTGCCCACTCTTTGGTACCTATCACACTTAACACATAAGTTAAAAGCATCTTTAAACAAAGTGGGCCAAAAGAAACCAGATTGAAGAACCTTGGTTACTTTCTTCTTAGCACCAAAATGACCTCCACATGAAAACTCATGACTGAACTTGAGTATGCTTTCTTGCTCAACCTCAGGAACGCATCTCCTAATAATCTGATCAGGTCCATATTTGAAAAGGTAGGGCTCATCCCACATGCAGTGCTTCACTTGCAAAAAGAACCTTTTCTTCTCTTGAAAGGTTAGATCATCTCTAATAATACCACAAGCAAGAAAATTAACAAAATCAGCATACCATGGCTCATCATCTTGGATGGCAATAATTTGTTCATCAGGGAATGATTCATTCAAGGGCAACTGTGCATTTCTATCAATTGCTTCACTTTTCAAATGTGATAAGTGGTCAGCAACTACATTCTCTTTGCCACTCTTGTCTCTTATTTCCAAATAAAATTCTTGTAATAAGAGGATCCATCTAACGATTCTTGGCTTGGCATTCTTTTTTGTCATTAAGTATCGTAGAGTTGAATGGTCTGAGTAGACAATGACTTTTGATCCTACAAGATAAGATCTGAACTTCTCCAGAGCAATGACAACAGCAAGTAACTCTTTTTCTATTGTGAAATAGTTTAGATGAGCATCATTCAATGTCTTGCTTGCATAATAAATAACATGAGAGAGTTTTCCAATTCTTTGCCCTAATACTGCACCAATAGCAAAAAAAGATGCATCACACATCAATTCAAAGGGTAAAGACCAATCTGGAGCCATGATAATTGGAGCAGAAGTTAGTTTCTTCTTAAGCCTTTCAAAGGCCTGCAAACACTCGTCATTAAAGTCAAAAGAAATGTCCTTAGCTAACAAGTTACATAATGGACGAGTTATTTTTTAAAAAAACCTTAATAAAACGTCTATAAAAACTTGCATGAACTAGGAAGCTTTGAATTCCCTTAACAGATGCTGGGGGAGGTAGTTTAGAGATCGAGTCAATTTTTGCTTTATCTACCTCTATTCGCTTGCTTGAAATTACATGACCTAGCACTATACCCTTCTTAACCATAAAATGGCATTTCTCCCAATTCAAAATCAGATTGGTGTCATGGCAACGTTTTAGAACTAATGCAAGATGATCAAGACATATATCAAATGAGGAACCAAACACAAAAAAATCATCCATAAAAACCTCGATGAACCTTTCAACTATGTAAAAAAAAAATGGCCATCATGCATCTTTGAAATGTAGATGGTGCATTACACAAACCAAACGGCATCCTCCGATAAGCAAACGTGCCAAATGGGCAGGTAAAGGTCGTCTTCGCTTGTTCTTCAAGTGCAATTGGGATTTGGTTATAACCTGAATAACCATCAAGAAAACAATAGTGTGAGTAACCAGCTATTCTTTCAAGCATTTGATCAATAAAAGGAAGGGGAAAGTGATATTTTCTAGTCATAGCATTTAACTTCCTGTAATCAATGCACACTCTCCATCCAGTCGTGACTCTTGTTGGTACAAGTTCATCCTGATCATTTTTTACCACAATCATGCCACTCTTCTTTGGTACAACTTGAGTAGGATTAACCCCCTTGCTCTCAGAAATAGGATAGATGATCCCAGTGTCAAATAGCTTAAGTACTTCAACTTTAACCACTTCTTTCATGTTGGGATTGATTCTTCGTTGAGGTTCATGGCTAGCTTGGCTATCCTCCTCCAAAAGTATCCTATACATGCACATAAAGGGACTGATTCCTTTGATATCTGCCATAGACCATCCAATGGCGGATTTGAACTCTCTCAAAACTCTTAATAGCTTTACTTCCAGCAAAGAGGTCAGATCAGAAGCTATGATAACTGGAAGCGAATTTTGGTCACCCAGAAAGATATACTTAAGATGAGAGGGAAATAATTTAAGCTCAAGCTTTGGTGGTTTGACGATTGAGGGTATGAGATGATCAGTGAATGGCTCAAGTGGCTCAAGGGGGACTAAATAGTTGTTGGGATATGACTTCAAAGCCTCCAAAGCAGAACTTCCTCTTCCAACTCCCATTCATCTTCAAATTCATCTAGAACTTGGTCAAGATAATCTCTAGTGGGTCTTTAGGGGGGCCTTGAGAAAATTTTGTGAACACAAAAGAATACAATATATCAACAGAGAAACAATCTAAAGAAGAATATCGATGAGTAAGAGATTCAAAGACTCTAAATTGGACAGTTTCTCCAAGAAGTTTCATTGTGAGCACTCCATCATGCACATTTATGATTATCCTTGTTGTGGCCATGAATGGCCTCCCAAGAAGAATACGTAACTTAGGATCTTTGATTGATGATTCTTCCATGTCAAGCACTACAAAATCAGCAGGTATGATCAATTTATCAACTTGAACTAGAATGTCTTCAACTATACCTCTTGGACACTTTACTGAACGATCAACAAGTTGTAAAGAAACTGTAGTAGGTTTCAACTCTCCCAAACCTAGATGCATGTAAACCGTGTATGGCATAAGATTGATACTTACACTCAAGTCTAGCATACCCTTCTCAATCTTCTTGTCCCCAATGTGTAACGACCCGTCCCGAATTCTGGGATTAGTTTAGTGACTAATCTCGATTAGTGAGGTTGAACGGTGCTTAGTAGGGCGGAATCAGAAAAATTGTGCGAAATGATCGTTTTGCCCCTGGTCGTGGGCAAAATGTTGACTTTTTGATCGGGCGGTCAAACGGACTTTGACCGATGACCGTGACGTAGTTCGGGACGTCACGAGTTCATAGACAGGCGGCACGTTCGATTCCGACATTCGTAGAAAAAGTTATGATGTTCGGAAGTTGAGGGGTATTTTGGTAATTTGGCATATTAGGGGCCAAATGTTGACTTTTTGACCGGGAGGTCCAATGGACGAGGGCCAAGGACCGTTACGTAGGTATCGTCGATAGGAATCCAATGACAGGCGGCATGCCGAAATCGGAGATTCGACGACGAAGTTATGGTCAAGGAAACGAATTTACGAACCGAGGCTCGGATTAAAATAATAATATAATAATGAATAGTGACCGTTGACTGTGCACATCCGGATGAGTGACAAGTGTCACCCATCCCTTGTTTCCAGCTCCATGTTTCCCTCCCAACACCATCATTACAACATCATCATTCCTTATCCATCATTCCCCTTCCTTTTCTTTGATTTTTCTTCAAACCGTGCACAAATTGGGGGAGGATTGAACTGGGAGAATTGGCTCCCTCTTTCTGCCGTTCCTGAGAGAAAATTGAGAGACTAAGATGATTGAATTAACGGGGAAACATGAGGGGTTGAGAGAGTATTGAATTTTAGGATTTTGGATTTCGGGAAAATTGGGGGGAAAATTCGAAATGGAGGAATTGAGCCGTGAGGATCGAATTGAAACTCACAATCAGCTTCTTGGGATCACAACGATCAGAATCGTCAAAGGAACGAAGGGAATTGGTGCTGTTTTGACTCTGATCACACTTGGTGACAGAGGAGGAAATTCGACCTTGAGTCGTGAAGTTGGAGGCTTCGATGGACGGAATTGAGGTGGGGAAACTACTTCTCATGATCCCACGATGCTTCTGGGTTCATCAATTGAAGGAAACCGATCGAGATTGACGAAACTCCATGGTTGCACAGTGGACGGTGTTCGAGCTTGAGTCGTGACGATTGAGCACTAGTTTGATGCAATTGATGTGGGGGAATTGTTCCTCATGGTCCATTGATGCTTCTGGATGCATCAATTGGAAGAAACCTGCAACCATTGAAGGAATCCCATGATTGAACAGTGACCGGAGTGTTCTTCGTGTTCATCATGGAATCGATGGAATCTGGGTAAGTGTTCGTGTAATTGAGTTTACAGAACTTAGATTAGACTTAAAACGAAATTAACTAAATGATCAATTGAAGGAATTAGGATCGAATTGATGGACATTGAACTGGGTCGTGTCGCGGGCAATTTGGACCCGTTTACCAGAGATACGGGTTAGGACGATGCACTGTAGCAGGCGCGTGGATTTCACGCGCAGCCACTCACGGCGGCGCGTGACGGCGCGTGGGCACGAATCTCAAGGTGAGGTCAACATGACTTTTAATCTATTCGATGTAACGGACATTTTGGGATTGGTTTCGTGTCGATCGGACACCGTCTCGATATTGTTCGGGATGTCCGAAGGTTTTAAATTAAGTTTAAAAATAAGTAAAAAATTCGGGAAAATTACGGGACTTTGATAGGATGTTAATGATGAGGTTAGTGACCCTCTAATGTGATTTGGACAGGATTGGGATGGGTCCTGTCACAATGGTAATAGGTATGGAGAAGCTGCTAGGATCTTTAAGTTTGGGTGGAAGCTTTCTTTGAAGCACGGCAGAGACATTCTCGGAGACTAAAACCTTTTTATGTGGTTAATATTTCCTCTTGTACTTGTTCAATTCTTTAAAGAACTTGTCATAGGCTGGAACATCATCAATTAAATCAAGTAAAGGTAGATTAATATTAACTTTACTGAGAATGTCATAAAGTTCTTTGAAGGCCTTATCCTTGTTGCATTGAGCAAGTCTTCTTGGAAACAAAATAGGTGGCTCGTAGGGCTTGGGAGACTTATGTAAAACAGGTTCATCCTTGTTAGTCCTAAGAGGTACATCAGTAGCTTTCTTGGGTGCTTGTTCTGCCACTCCTTCCTCCTCACATGCATTCACAATTTCAAAAGTATTAGGAAGATCGTAGTTAACACCATTATCAATAACCTTACCACTTCTTAGTGTTGTGATGGCTTTTTCTTGCTCCTGATTCTTTTGAAGCAACTGAGTTTGAATTAGAAGCTTCCCAAGTTCTCATTGGTTAAGAGAAGTAACAAGCTGTCCAAATTGGGTCTCAAGCTTTTGAATGGTGGCAGCTTGGTTTTGGAATAAAGTGGAAGTGGTTTGCATGAATTTCTGTAATGTCTCCTCCACAGGATTTCTTGGGAGAACTTCGTAGTTGTTAGGTTGCAGATGAGCATGGCTTTGATTCTGATTTCCACCCGAAGAAAAGTTAGGGTGGTTCCTCCATCCGGGGTTGTAAGTGTTTGAGTATGGATCATTCATTTGCCTTGAATTATAGCAATTCATCATATTGGCTTGCTCTTGATCGTAATCAGCATATGTAGCACTTTGAGAGGTATGCGATGAGCCTAACTTTGAAAGCACATCGTCAAGTTTCCTTTCCAAGTTGTCAACCTTGAAAGAAACGTCATTAGTTGATAACTTCATATGCACCACTTCTCTTCCCTCTTGATTAATGCATATTAGAACCCAGCATCTCAAAGGGTTCTTGAGACTCCTCTGGACTCTTTTTCTTTAGAGCACCACCAACTGCATTATCACACATTTATTGACATGTAAGGGTTAAACTGTCAAAGAAAATTTGCATTTGAAGGTAAAGAGGTAACCCATGGTGTGGACACTGCAGCAATAGTCCTCTAAATCTTTCCAAGCATTCACTAAACGTTTCAGTATCATCTTGTCTGAAATTGAAAATTTGAGCTCTTAGGGTTGCTGTCTTTTGGGGGGAAAAGAACTTGTCCATAAACTTCTTTACAACCTCATCCCACGTCTCCAAGGACTTAGGTTTCAAAGTCATGAGCCAAGCCTTTGCATGTTCCTTCAATGTGTATGGAAAGATCCTACACCTCAAATCATTCTCCGAAAGTCCCTGCAAGGGAAATGAATTAACAACTATGTAAAACTCTTTAATATGAGTCAATGGATCCTCATTAGGCAACCCAAAGAATGAAGGAAACAAAGAAAAATATGAAGATTTACGTTCATAGTTCCTTGCTACCTGTGACAGTACTACGCATGAAGACGAATCAGGGATTATTGGTTGAGCATAGAACTCCAAAGCATAGGTTGCTGCCTCAACCATCTTTTCTTCAATTTCTTCTTCTAACTCTTCTGAATCTCCTGAATGATTTGAGACAAAAGTTTCATCCTTGATGATTTCTTGAAATTCTCTTTTAGCTACAATTTTTGTAGTAAGATTTCCTCTTGTTTCTCTAGATTTCCTTATCGCTGCTGCAACGGAGTCTAGTAAAGGCGTATTGGACATTCAAAACCTGACACACAAAGATATGAAAAACTCAAGCTGTAAACAAACTAAAACAAAAAACAGGTTATAGGGCTAAGTTGGTAACAATTGCAAAGGACTGAAATCAGTCCCCGGAAACGGCGCCAAAATGGTTGATGTATCCTAGCTTATACGCTACTATTGTAGTAATGGTAATGCACAAGTAAGGGTGTCGAACCACAGAGACTGATTAGGCTTCACAATTACCTCTAGATAACCCTATAATGACCCAATTAACTAGTGGAATAAAAAGAACTGAAAATAAAACAGAATTGAGTTTTGATTTGTGATATGTAAAGAAGTTAAACTGAAATTAAAACTTTAGGTAAATGAAGATAGATAGCAAAGTTTGAGAAAAGTATGGAGATGGAAGCTAGGGTCTTAACTTCACCTATGTAACCTTGATTCTATGAATACAATGACTAAAGTACTCTGATCTTCCAAACCTGCTCTAAGGATCGTTTTCACTTAAGTAAGATAGATCATGGCATGTGGAACACTATCTAGTCCTTCTAATTGCAACCTAAGTATGGCATGTACTTTAGATTACTCCTAGAAAGCCTTTAAGTATGAGAAAAGAAATAAATATGACCAAATAGATTCAGTGGCATGGCATGTACTTACTAACCCTATTCTTTCATTCATAAATCAATTAAACTTAGGCATGGCATGTGCTCTAAATCTAACTAGGCATATGGAACCCTAATGGTGATCAAGCACTAGAATCACATATGAATCAATAATTAAAATGAATGAAATAAAGAAGAGTTTGTAAAAATCAGAATACTTCAATCATAACATAGAATTGAGTTTACATGGTTACATCAAGAACCCTAGATGAGAAATTAGCTACACATGTATCTAATGAACATAAAAGCATTAATTAAAGACATGGATGCAGCAAACTCTAAGTAGAAGACAGTCTTCTTCTTCAGAACTGAAAAGGGCTTCTTCTTCACACAACAAAGATGATGGATGACGAATTTGATGAAGGAATTTCAGAGCTTTTATGATGAGAGATTGAGGTACATGGGAAAGAGATGGAAAGAGATGGAAGATCAGAGATGGTTATGGAAGGGAAATAGAAAGATGAGTTTTATTTTTGAGGTTTTCTCAATGGAAGAGAAGGAGAATGAAAAAAAAAAGAGCAGATCTGATTTCTTTGTTATGTGGAGGCTAGGGTTTATTTTGAGAGCGAAGATGGCTTATATAGGTAAGAAAGCATAAGGGCAAATAAGGAAAGAAAGGGAATCTAATACTATTCACGTGAACAGTGTCATGTTGAATAGTGACAGCTTCTTGTTTTCCAAGTTATTTTTCCTTGCTCCATAAGTAAGCTCTTTCAACTCCGAATTTCTTCCTTTTTACACCGAAATCATTCTAATTCGATATAATGTCCAATCTTGCACCACTCTCACAAAAATTATCATTTTCTCCTATGTGATTAAAGATATTAGCACTACATCAACGATAATAATGCACGGCAAAACGCATAAAATATGACCTAACATAAGGATATTGACAGTTATCTTCAAATTCGATTTAATAAGGATGAATTTTCAATATTTTTAAAAACACTTGATGATTTAGTTGACATCTATGAATCATTAATAATAACCATATGCAATTTTTCTTTCATATAAAAAGTTCGTACATATGATTTACCAGAGCCACTCCAATCTTAAAATTATTCATTTTGTGAAGAGACTATGGGACAAACTCAGCTTTCAAAATTAACAACACAATTGACACAAAAACATAAGAAGAAAAAAAAGTTGAACAAAACAGAGATGACCCAGCATGCTGTAAAGAAAAAGATTATTGATGATCAATAATTTGAGCAGAGATTACAAAACAAATTCAGATTTCAAAATTAACAACACACTTGATCCCAAAAATAAAAGGTTAAACAAGACAGAGAAGACTATTGATGCAGAAATCGTCTGGCTCTGGGCTTGACTTGATGTTGAAATAGAAAGTTTGACGGTCAAAATTTAGCTCCATATTGAATTTAGAAGCCCAAAAGGAAGTAGGGTTTGTTTTTCTATTTAAGATGGAGCATGAGTAGCTTCAATTCTCAAAAAGAAAATCCTAATCTCATTCATCTTGTCATGCGACTGGTGGTGAGGGAAAAAGAAAAATTGTTTTTTCTTTTCCATGTCGTCATTGCAGGGAAGTGAGGAAGAACAATATGCTTTCTATTTTTCTTCTCTCTTTTAGTAATTTTGTTCTCTTTTGTCTTCAGGTGGACAATAAAAAGGGCCGATGGTGTGACAAATATGCCAAGCGGGCAAAGTGAGGGACCTCCTGATGTGGCGAGGAGAGGTTGGCGCTTTGCAAATGGAATTGCAGAATGAAGGAATCCCGTGCGCATGGCACAATTCAAGTTCCTCTTTGCGCCCACGTCTAGTGACAGCGCTGATTTTTTTTTTTTTTGTGCCGTTGGCAGCTTGCATGTAAGACTTTTTTTTTGTTTGAAGCTACTGCACCTTTTACTTTTTGGTTGCTGCCGTTAATTCCCCAAAACATATGTAGCTATGTAGATTTTTTTAGGTATTTTATATATATATATATATATATATTATTTTAATATTTATTTTATATATTATTTTTCTTTTGATCAGCTTCCATCTTTTGTAGATTTTGAGAGCTGTGGATGTTCGATTGCAACGATTCAAGCGGTGGTGCGCGCTCTACTCTTCGAGACGATCATTTCAAAATGCATGAAGGCATACATTTGGAAAAGTCTTGAAGAAAACATTTTGTGGAGCAACAGTCGTAAAACCATCTAGTGGCGTGTCCTAGACTTGTTGTAGCTTCTAACTTCAAGTGATTATGGACTTCACGTCAAGATGCTCATCGAGTTGACATGTTACGGTGCAAGGCAAGGCGCAGCAAGGTAAGGTACAGTTGGAGTGTAAAGTGATGCATCAAATGTGTGGGGTGTTCTTTTCCAATGACCATGCAAGTGGCACTTGGTGGATAAAAGAGTTCAACATATGGGGATTAAGGTGCACCATGACCTGTCTAGCCATACATCAGCAAGAGGCGAGGAATCACATCACTTGAAGTGAGGCATGTCTCACCCAAGCCGGGGCGTGTTATAGAAGTGAGGCAAGGCAAAGGTGTGGTAAAATGCAAGGCAAGGTGTAGCAGAGTGCAAGGCAAGGTGCAGCAGAGTGCAAGGCAAGGTGCAGCAGAGTGCAAGGCGGGCGCATTACAGCTGCGAGGCGAGGCATGGTGTAACTACAAGGCGAGGCATGCTGCAAGTGCGAGACGAGGTATTCTACATCCAAGGCTTGGGGTGCCACAACTCAAGGCAAGGCAAGATTAGAGCAGGAGGTGATCGATACGCTAGATGGCACGAGGCTCTATTTCCAAAGACTTTGCTCTGCGTGCTTGGTGTGTAGAAGAGCTTGGCGCATGAACGGACTCGCCATCTTCAATTGCAGGTGGAGCCAATATCGAAGCTTTCAACAGGGGAGGCGAGCAGTCCCATCACTTTGAGCGCGGCGTGTCACAACCCAACATGAGGCTTGTTCCAGCTACATGGCGATGTGTGTTGCAGCTGCAAAGCGAGATGCGCTTCATCTTCAATGAAAGGTTTCCCATTACGCGAGGCAAAGTGTATGTGGTGCCATGAAGTAACTAAAGCTTTCCAAGGAGTTTCTTTGAATGACGGATAACCTTTCAGAGACTTGATCTTCAAGGACTTGTTGAGCTCAAAATGGGGTGTAGCAAGGCAGAATATTGAATGAAGGATCGATCATTCTCCCTGTGGTGCCCCAGATGTTGCACGTTGTTACGTATTTGAAGGAAGAAATGTTGGAGGTGTCGCCATCTCGTTGCTGAAGGAGAGTGACATGAAGACACGTACTGCAAAGGTTGTCAAGGCATGGATGATGCTACCACCACTGTAAGACCCGGTCTTGGAAACAAGAACGGTGAGCAAGACCCGTGAGCTTAAGAAGAAAGAATTGTGAGCAAAACCCATGAGCTTGGAAAGGCAAGATTGGTGAAAAATCCCACATCGCTCGAGGAGGGAAAGGTGAAGTGTCTTATATATGTGAACACATATCTATCTAACACAAGGCCTTTTGGGAGCTCACTGGCTTTGGATTCCTTGGGAACTCCAAAGTTAAGCGAGTTGAGGCTGGTGCAATCCCAAGATAGGTGATCAACTAGGAAGTTGCACGTGAGCTCCCGAAAACAAAACCGTGAGGGTTGGGCCCAAAGCGGACAATATTGTGCTAGATGGATCGACTAGTGACAACCACTACTTCTATGAAGTCAAGTGATGCTAAAATGGATTGTTGGAGCTACACTCGTCATTTCAGATACTGCTGGAGTTATCCTTCTGAAGCTTCACTCGGTGAAAGTGGCCATTCATCTCGAGGAAAGGGGTGTGAAGGCACAAAGTGCACCATGACTTCGTTCCATCCCAAAATTGAAGTTGCTTCCGCATAACCATGATACACTGATCTTTCTTTCGCGAAACCAACTGTGCCAAGTAAACGATGTCGAGGAGGTTGCCCCCATTGTAGAAAGAATGTCACAGACGATACGTCACTAGAAGTCCATGCTAGAATGATCGAAGGTGATAGGACCCGTCCCAAATCCCCCCGGGATTCAAGCGGGACGTTCCTGCTCCTGTCTGACAGGAAGTGTCAGACAAGGGATAATTCCAACCTTAGCCCCACTGGGGCTTCTAGAGTGGGCACGGATCGGAGGATGAGTGTGATGTCTAAGTCCCTGCTACAGCCCGCATCCGAGATCGACCTGAAGGGCATTAAAACCACAAAAAGCTATGAGTGGACGAAAATAAATAATTTAATAAAACTCATTTAACACAAGACATTTATGCCTTTCACTAAAAAGCAAGCATGCATTCGAAAACCATTTATCAATCCATTTAAATCATTAGGGCCTTAGCCTAAAACTGTAAACCTGAGTATATAGGAACTCAGGCCAAAACCAAATCCGTAGGGACTCTGCCCAAAACAAGTCATGTGGGTCTCAACCCAAATCCATTCATGTGGGACTCAGCCCAAAACAATACCAGTAGGCCTCAGCCCATAACCAATAACCAATCCTCGGCATCTCTGATGCCTGACATCCCTGATGTCACAATCACACCACTGTCACCGTTCCAAGCTACGCGTGCTACCCGGGGTCTCAAATCCCAAGTCTCCCCAGGGTCCACCCAGGTCAATGACCCGCAGATCAATGACCCTCCCTGGGGGGAGATTTTAACCTCTGGCAATCCTACTCCTGAGTCACTATACGGACCGGTCGCTCCGTGCAATGACCCCTCACAGGAAATACCCTATGACTACTCCAGGATACTACGAGACGTCTGAAGGAGACAACCCAACACTCCAGGATACTACAGGACGTCTAGAGGGCATCCGTTCATAAGGATGGTATATGGAAAATCGTTTTACAAATCATCTCAAAACCGTTCAAAGGGCCATGCCCGGGGTTTTCCATAAAATCATCATAAATACAAATCCATTTGGGGTCCTCGACCCAAAATCACATTTATAAACCATAACTAGGCCTCATGCTCGAATTCGTAAACCAACGGGGCCCACGGCCCAATCGTATAACTCAAATGGGCTTCCAGCACGATTTCTCATCAAATCAAATGGAATCCAAATTCGATGGTTTCCAATCAAATGGGTCTCATGCCCGATTCCACCTTTCCAAATCCAAACTAGTTCATCAAACCATCATTGAAAACACAGCAAGTATAAGCACAATATAAAACCAAAAACCTCAAAATACGTGCAAATATGTAAATACTAAATACCACAATCAAATGCACTCATGGCATCTCAAATCATCGATATAAAACATATAAAACATTTATGCATACAACACAATTTGGAAAGCAAGGTCCACTCACAGACCGTCCATGTTGCGCCTCGATATGCGCGCCATAAGCCTCTTCTAGGGCCAATCACCATCTCTGGGGTTCCCAAACCTATCCAAATCATACTAGAGGGTTACTAACTACGTTAATAACTTCTCATTAAAGCCCCGTAATTTTCCTGAATTTTTAACTATTTTTAAACTCGATCCTAAACCTTCGGACATACTGAACTATATCGAAACGATGTCCGATCGACTCGAAACTTGTCCCAAAATGTTTGTTACATCGAATAGATGAAAACACATGTTGGACACTTCCCCAAAGGATGGCCCACGTGCCGCCCAAATGGGCTGCGTGTGGGCTGGCACTGTCATGCCTAACCTCCAGCGAACCCGGTCATCCTGGTTTTTCGGTTCGGCCGGTCCAACTAAACCGGCGTAACCTGTTCGGTCCTCTAACTCCCTCATTTTTCATCCTTTTTCATCCATTTCAATTCGTATAGCTTCCTCTCCTCAATTCCAACCTATCTATGTGATTAAATCCAAGAAAACAATCCTAAAATCTATTGGTTCAATAATCCATTTAAACCCAAAATTTCCTATCCATGTTCTGGGCATAACCAAGGGCCACAACTTCTTCCTAATGATCCCATTTAGTTTCTAGGAACCTTAAAAACATGGTTGGAGGATCGATTCGAGCTTACCTAACTGGAAACTGAATTCGGTGGCCAGCCACCGAAAATCCTCTCGGCCGTCAGTCCGGCCCTTCAGCCGTCCTCCGCCGCTCAAAACCATTCCCTAATCATCCTACTAACCTCCTAAACATCCCCCAACCAACAGAAAATCTTCCTAACGTCCATATAGAAAATTCCAAATTTGAAATGAAAAAGGGGGTTTCAGGTTTTTTCTTCCTCTGCCGTCCACAGCGGTTCTGCCGCCTTCCTCACTGTCCCCTAGCTCCCCAACCATCCTTTGTCACTCTCTCAGGTAGCCCAGATACAGGTTTCAATCGAAGGAAATGGGGAGGGGATCAGTTTGTGGGTTCGGGTTCGAATGAACGAAGAAACTGAATGGTGCATGTATCTGTGTAATGGGGGAAATGGTTGAGTGACACTTGTTACTCATCCATTGGGCCTGGAAAAATATATGGGCCCACATAAGACAAAACCAAAGTCAATTGCCTCGTAAAATGTGTCGTTATAAATAATTCCTCGAAACTTCTGTGAACCATAACTTTCCCGTCGAACATCCGAGTTCGACGGGCAGCCTATCAATGGACTCGTATCGACCCGATCTACATAATGGTGCTTGGCCCTTGGGCATCGGACCGCCTGGGTCAAAAGTTAACTTTTTACCCGGGGCAAAATCGTAATTTTCACCTTGAAGATCTGTTAATCCTCGATTAACCTCACTAATCCGTAATTAGTCTTAATTAATCCCTAAAATCAGGGACGGGTGGTTATAGAAGGCTTCCAAGTCTTGCTCACAAGTTAACGGAGAGACTCTGAGGTCGTGCAAGTCCTAATGATGAGCTTCATGGTTCTTCTCGGCTCGTAGCTTGATCTTAGCATTGAATATATGTTTGAGCATTCAACTTTTGAATAGCCAACTTCTTTAATTTTCATTAATAGAAGCCTTCCATTTTTGTTTTAGTGTTTTGTGATTTTCGGCCAATTTGACGTTTATGCAGTAAATTTGGTCTTTTGACTTCGTTTTCGCCCTGAGTTGAGAGTCGTTGGTGGCGTTGGAAAGCTGACTTCCGTACCTTTTTTTTTCCATCAAGCTCTCTTTAAGGAAGTAAAATTTGAGCTTGGTACGTTTGAATGAATCTCGAAGTTGTGTGCTCGAATTTGTAGTCGCGAGTACTAAGATATTTGCCCAAGATTTGTCATGAAATGACCTGGTTATTCCTCCCCTTAGTGGGGTTGGGAAGCGATCTTTAGTAGCTTTTCCAATTCCAGCAAGTCTGTTTGTTGGCTATGAGTGATAAATCCTTGGGAATATGCGTGAGTAGTATGTACCTCATTGTTGGTCAATCGCGTTGAACTTAGCCGTCAAGTTGCTTGAGGTGGTGACTTAGCTCTTTGAGGTGAACGCTATTCTTTTCCCTTCAGAGAGGTGCTTCGAGCGAAGGTGTTGACGCTCATCGAACGAATATGTTGATGCTTCGTGGGGAGAGGGTGCGGATTGCTTCATGTGTGAAGGCGTTGACACTTTCGGTCAAAGACTTTGATGCTTCACGAGCCAAGGTGTCATCACTTCGTGGGATGAAGTCTTGGCTGCTTTGATGGGTGACGACTTCGACGCTTGATGAGCAAAGGCTTGAATAGCTCTACTTGGAAAAGGATCGGAGTGCTTTACAGGGCGGAGGTTTGGGGTGCTTTGCAAGGCGAAGGCTTGGGGTCCTTCAATTTGCGAAGGCTTAGGGGTGTTTAGCATGGCGAAGACTTAGAGTACTTAGCGGGGCGAAGGCTTGTAGTGCTTCGTACGGCGAAGGCTTGGAGTGCTTCACGTGGCGAAGGCTTGGAGTGCTTTGCGGGGCGAATGCTTGCAGTGCTTCACGAGGCGAATGCTTACAGTGCTTCACGGGGCGAAGGCTTTTAGTGCTTCATGGGGAGAAGGCTTAGAATGCTTCGCGTGGTGAAGGCTTGGAGTACTTCGCGGGGCAAAGACTTTGAGTGCTTCGCAGGGTGAAGGCTTAGAATTCTTCGTGTGGCGGAAGCTCGGAGTGCTTCGCTTGGTGAAGGCGCGTGGCGAAGGCTTGGAATGTTTCACGTGGCGAAGGCTTGGAATGCTCCTCGTGGTGAATGCTTGGAATGCTTCGTGGGGCGAAAGCTTTTAGTGCTTCGTGGGGAGAAGACTTAGAATGCTTCACGGGGCGAAGGCTTGGAGTGCTTCGCGGGGCGAAGGCTTTGAGTGCTTCGCGGGGCGAATGCTTAGAATGCTTCGTGTGGCGGAGGCTCAGAGTGCTTCGTGTGGCAAAGGCTTTGAGTGCTTCGCGTGGCAAAAGTTTCGAGTGCTTCGCGTGGCAAAGGCTTCGAATGCTTTGCGTGGCGAAGGCTAAGGGTGCTCCGCATGGCGAAGGCTAGGAGTGCTCTGCATGGTGAAGAATAAGAATGATCCACATAGAAAAGGCTTGGGGTGCATCGTGGGGCGAAGGCTTGGGGTGCTTCGTGGGGCACAGGCTTCGAGTGCTTCACATGGTGAAGGATTCTAGTGCTTCGAAGGGCAAAGGCTTTGAGGCTAGGAATGATCCGCCTGGCAAAGGCTTGGAGTGCTTCGTGGGACGAAGGCTTCGGGTTTTTCGCGGGGCGAAGACTTCTGGTGCTTCGCGTGGCGAACACTTCGAGTGCTTCGTAGGGCAAAGCCTTAGAGTGATTAGCGTGGCAAAGGCTTTGAGTGCTTCGCGTGGCGAAGGCTTTGTGTGCTTCGTGTGGAGAAGGCTTCGAGCGCTTCGCGTGGCAAATACTAGGTGTAACGACCCATCCCGAATTAGCGGGATTAATTAAGGATTAGTGACAGATTAGCGAGACTAATCGGAGATTAGACGAGGATTGTCGGACGTTCAAGGCGAAGTGACGATTTTGCCCTTGGAATGGGCAAAACGTTGACTTTTCGTTCGGACGGTCAAATGGACTTTGACCAATGACTGTGACGTAGTTCGGGACGTCATGAGTTCATAGACAGGTGGCACGTTTGATTCTGAAATTCTTGGAAGAAGTTGTGACGATCGGAAGATCAGGGGCTTTTTGGTAATTTTGGCAAAAAGGAACCAATGGTTGACTTTTCAAACGTGAAGTCAAATGGCTGAGGGCCGATGATCGTTATGTAGATCACAATGATATGAATCCATAGACAGGAGGCACGTCGAATTAAGACATTCGACGGCGAAGTTACGGTTCACGGAAGTTCGAGTGCACTTTTGCACGTTTTTCGAGACGGGAGCTTATTTGGCATATAGTGGGCCCCAGCCTTTTTCTCCGTGCACAGATGTCATTCATCATTCCCCATCATTTGGAGTGCACAGATGGAATTTCGAGATGGAAGTTACGGTTCAAGGATGTTCGAGTGCACAGATGTCATTCATCCATTCCCCATCATTTTCATTCATGCATCAAACCCTTCCCCGTGAATCTATTTTCCTTCCTTTTTTCAAAACCAAACCCGATCCCATTTTTCATCTAAAACCCAAACCATTGAACCCTGAACATTGAGGAGAGGCCAGAGAGATGAAGAGGACTGGCTGGGTGTGGTGGCTAGCCAGCAGAGCCGCCGTGCACGGCGGAGAAGAAAAACCCGAGCAAGGTATTGGTTTAATCCATTTTCGATTTCGTGTGTTATGGGTCGATTTGGATGATTGTTGTGAGTTAAGTAGATTAGTCGGAGGTCAATAGGAAGGTTTTGGGAGGTGTTGGACGTAGAGAAGCACTGGGGTGATTTTTTGTAAATTCGAACCGTGAGGGGAAAATCAAACCGGTCGGGTTTTGTGGGTTTTATGCGTTCTAATCAATTAGGTTAGGATCCTAGGATTAAATAATGAAGATTAGGATTGGTTAGGAGTGAAAACGGTGAAGATTGGACCAGTTATGGACCTGGACTATCTGAACCGGCCAGAGGATCGGTCCAAGTTGCAGGCGAACCGGCCTATCTGAACCGGCTAGAGGAAGAAGACGATGCACTGTGCAGTGGCGCGTGAGGCCCACGCGCAGTGCAATTCGAGGGCGCGTGCAGGCACATGTTAGGGTTTTTTGGGATGTGTTCAACACACGAAATCATCTATTCGATGTAACGAACATTTTGGGACTGGTTTCGAGTCGGTCGGACATTGCCTCGATATAGTTCGGGTTGTCCGAAGGTTTCGATGTACGTTTAAAAATAGCTAAAAATACCATAAAATTATGAGGCTTTAGTGAGGGGTTAATTAAGTAGTTAGTAACCCTCTAAAGTGATTTGGACAAGTTTGGGAATCCCGAAGATGACGGTTGACCCGGAAAGGCGTACAGCGTGCATATCTAGGCAACAGCGCAGACGGTCTGTGAGTGGACTTTATTTCTGAAATAGATGCATGCATAAATGTTTTATATATGTTTTAATATGTGTTTTGGGATGCCTTGAGTGCATTTTGGTGTGTGTTTACGTATGGGCACGTACTTCGAGGTTTTTCGGGTTTTATACGTGCTTATACGCTCTTATGCTTTTGGTTTTCATGAAATGGTTTTGAAAAGTAAAACGACCCGTTTGGTCTTGATTACTCGCCCATGAGACCCATTTGGATTTGGTTTTGACTCGGGCATGAGGCCCTATTGATGACCTATGGGTCTGAGTCGTGGTCGCGACGGGTACTATGTGCACGGCGACGGACGACGTGACGCTCGCCTCCGGATTGGGATGTGTTCCTTCCGGAGAGGTCACGATACACGTAACGTTGTCGAGCAGCCACTAGAGGCTCGACTTCGGAGTGCTGATGGTTTAGAGGATCAATCGACGACGTGTGCACCATGGTCCCGAGATGGTCGCGGCAGTGATGTGTTCACGGCGACATGCCAGGATTGAGAGCGGTCCTGTATTGATGGTGGCACACATCGCTATGATCGGAGTCGTGATTGACCCTTAGATATCGGGATCGATGCCCAGTTGATTCAAGTTCGGGCTCGATGCCCAGTTCATTGTGAAATCGGGCTAGAAGCCCTATTGAGTCTTATGTTCGGGCAGAAGGCCCAGTTGATTTGTGTCATCAGACGTGAGTTCCATTTTTATGGTTTTGTATACGAGAACGTTTATACCCTTCTTACGAGATTATGGATTGGTCTCCTCCAGCGTCGACCTGGAGAGTCACGATCCACAGACCAGAGTGGGTATCCCCATAGGGATCCCGTTCCAGGAGTGGGTTTTATGTTGTCGTCCAGGACCAGATTCCGGAGAGATGATTAGACTAGATCCAGAGAGAGAGCTCGGACTAGATCCAGAGATTGAACCTCCCAGATGGAGATTCCTGGGAGAAGACTCGAAGTCAGACCCCGAGTAGTGTGCACACTAGATAGATATGATGACATTGTGACTATATCGGGGATGTGTTCCCTAGGGGCTGTGTGCCCCAAGATTGGCATCTTCTCCGGAAGTGCATAGGATGGGTCATATATGTATATATGTATATGTGTGTGTGATTTCACTGAGATGGCGTTGGGCTGTGACCCACGCGTATTGGTTTTGGGCTGAGACCCTTATGAGGTGGTTTTGGGACGAGTTCCCACGTGTTTTGAGTTGGGCGGAGGTCCCAAGTATTTGATTGTCGGACTTCGAGTCAAGGCCCAAATGGTTTGATGGTTCATGTCAGTTTATGGGAACCGGGCATGAATCCTAGAAATGATTTTCGAATGCATGCATATATTTTTAATGAAGGGCATAAAGGTCTTTTATGAAATGTTTTTGAAAAATATTTGTTTTATCCACTCACAGGTTTTATGTTTTGAATGCCCTTCAGGTTGATTGCGGATGCGGCTGTAGTAGAGACAAGACATTCACATTCCTCCTTCGGATCCTGGCGTACTTTGATATCCCCGGTGGGGCAAAGGACGAAAATATCCCTGGTCTGACACTTCGTGTCAGACGGGAGCAGGCACGTCCCACGCTAATCCCGAGGGATTTGGGGCGGTTCCTGTCACTAGGAGTGCTACGTATGGCAAAGGTTTGGAGTGTTTCGCGGGACGAAGGCTTAGGGTGACAGGACCCACCCCGATTATCACCCCGATAACTGAGGTGAACCCTGCTCCCGTCTAACAACCCAACAGAAACGACCACAAGAACCTCACAAAACCCGCAAATTTACATTGACAGACAAGGGAGAATTTAAAATCCAACAAGTCAACCGTTATACAGAGCACAGTACCAAACAAAGTAAACAAGACTATACACAGTTAACTGCACGCACAACGGAAAAGAACTGAAAACACTCCGAGACAAACTCCGGGATAACACTATGCCTCCGACACTGCCTCAATGTCAACCCCTGCGCTAGCTCCATGACCTGGAGGGCATTTAAAACCAGAAAAGAGTGAGTGGACCAAAAATAAATAATAGTTTCAAAAACAAACCAGGGTTTGGCCCTCCGTTTTGAAAACATGCATGCATAACCCAATATCTGAAAAAACATTTATAAATCACATAGTAATCATCATGTAAACAGTATCATAAAACACAAAATACTAATATCATTATCTGATCAAACCTGCTGGACCTATCAGAGTCTTTAAACTCCATAGTCTTTAAACTCATTCCAGGCCTCAATATAATCCAAGTCTTTAAACTCCCGAGTCTTTAAACTCAATCCGGGTTTTTAAGCCCAATCTCGGCCCGTCCTCCGTCAATCATAATCCGGGTCTTTAAACCCAATAACTAGATCCAGCAAATCCAACCCAAAACCATTTGAAAACGAGTTCTAAATCCATATCCAAACACGAATCCGAAACCACTGGTCTGATGCCCTTCCGGCATCCAGAACCGTCATTCCGAACCCAAATCCGGAATTCCTCTTTTCAACTTTAAAACCAAATCTCGTTTACCAAAATCCGATTCTAAAACTGAAAACCTTGATTATCGAATCATGTCTCAAAATCCATTTATAATCATTGAAACCAATTATAGATGGAAATCTTGAAATCGCATCAAAATCATAATCCAAGCATTTCTCGTAAAACGTGCCAAATACGTAAACTTCTCGAAAATCGTGCAATTATGGAAAACCGATATAGCATATTCAATGAACATGAAATGACATGTAAAACCATAAAACAAGTAAATAAAAACAGTTATGCATGCTCGGTTATAAAGAAGAAGTCCACTCACAGTTCCTGAGCACGTCACTCGCGTCCCGTACGTTCCTCGTCCGCCTTAGGGATTCCCGATCCTGTCACAAGTCACCAAAACGAGTCACTAACAAGTCAATGAAGTTCCTCCTAATTTTCCCCATTTTTCCCGGACTTGAAACGTACTAAAACAGAACCCTAAACCTTCGACCTCGTAAAACTAACACGAGACGTCGTCCGATTTTCTCGAAACTTGTACCAAAAGATTTGTTACAACGATTAGACCAAAAACTATGTTGGAATTTTCCCCAGAACAGACACCACGCGCCCTCACGCGCCGCCCAAAAGGGCTGCGCGTGGGCCTCACACGCCTGCACAGTGGCACTGTTCATCTTCTTCCTCGAGCCCGACGACTGTGTTGGACCGGCGTGGCCGGTTCTCCGCCGTCCCTCAACCGTTTTCGTTCCTTTTTCCACCAAAAGCTTCGTCCTACTCTAAGAAACTAATCCCTCTACTCAAAACAAGACATCACTGCCTAAATCTCATCTCCCAAACTCGAACTAAAACCCGTCCAAAACCCCTGTTTTGATTCCCGGCCACCCGTGCTTTCCCCCGTCACGGATTCTAATTCTACAGGTTCCTAGAGACCTAGTGAACCTATTCGAACTCATAGGACCCGTCGACTCAGCCCCAAAATTCAGGACTTTACGTTTGAAACCAAACGGAAAAACAGGGGACAGTGAAACTTACCGTCGTTCCAGCCTCCGCCGTGCTCGCCGCCGCGTTTCCCTGAGTCCACTAGGCTTTTCTCAGCCGTCCCTGCCTTCCCTCGACTCTGATTGGGTTAACTTGATCACTTATGGTTGCACCACACTCTCGACACCTCTCTGTTTTCCTGAGAACTCACACCTCACCCACACAAGTTTCCTCACATGATTCTCACTCAAGACTCACTCACCAGCTCTCACTTAGTCTCTGCTCACTCTCACCAAGTCACAAGGCCTTACACACACCCTGCCACGGATCGATTTCCTCTCCATCTCAGTCTCTGTTTTCTCTTCCAAACACGGCTACACAACGCGAACAACCCATTTTAATTTGAACCGTGCAATTAGCATAGAACCCACTAGATAACCCCCACGTGTCACAATCCCATGGTCCCAAACTCAAAAATATCCAATTAGCACTACACACTTGTCGTCGTTAGATTTTCACAATTCCCAATGTGCAAAAAGACCAAAATACCCCTAAATGTCTAAATTACGATTTTACCCTTCACTGTTCTAGATCCGTATCTCACTCGTCCGACGTCGGATGAAAGCATGCGCCTGTCGTTGTACCCTGGACGACGAGATCTACCTAACGGTCCTCGGTCTACGTGTAAAAACCTTGTCATGTGAAAAGTCAACTTTTTCACTTTTTTCACTAAATTACGGTAATACCCTCAACCTTCCGAACATCATAACTTCCTCCTCGGATGTGGGAATCGGGCGTGCCTCCTGTCTACGGACTCGTGACGTCCTGAACTACGTCATAGTTATCGGTCAATACCCAATTGACCGCCCGAACTAAAAGTCAACTTTTTACCCATTCCAAGGGCAAAATCGTCATTCTACGCTAACGGTCCAAAAGTACCCAACTAAACACCGATTAACACACTAATCCGTTACTAATCACTTCGCTAATCCCGACTCCCGGGACGGGTCCTTACAATCTACCCTTCTTAAAAGAATTTCGTCCCGAAATTCCACAGCTCGTACCCGACACCTGGGTCTCCTACCCGGTGGTCAACTCTCCCAACCTATCCTCTCCACCTTGGGTATGACACAACACTCCTGTTACCAGTTTTGACACTTCTGACACTCTCTCCCATCAAACGTTCCTTACCCAGTACTACCAACGAGAACTTCAAGGTGTACGCAAGGGAAAACTTCTACGAACGTAAGGAAACAAAGGTATTTTAGAATACCTCAAACAGAGTTCATAGAGTACATCCTCACGTACCCCACCTACACCGTCCGGAAACCAACTCAAGTTCTTCCCAGGCTCCCGATCTCTTGGTCGGCAGAGCTACGAATCTAAGGTAGACTTCTCAAACCAAAAGGAAATCCTACCGACTCACTACTTTGCCATCACGTCCCTCAACTGCTCCGACCACCCTGTCGGAATAAATCAACAAATCCTGTCACGGTATCCAAAGCTACGCGCGTGCTACCCGGGTCTCAATCCGAGTCTTCTCAAAGTCAAGGTCAATGTCCGCAGACCACTGATCCTACTCGAGGTAATAGTAACCATAGCCTTCCTGAGAGTAAGGAACCCAACTGGGGGGTGACTCCACTCAGACGGTGCTCCGTGACTACTCCGGGGTCCACCCAGGCCAACGACCCTCCCCGGAGGAGATAATAGAAGTAAAGGAAGGTATATGCACATATATAAACATAATACAAATATCCATGCCCGGTACCCCTGAACCGTCATGATCCATAATATCCATTAACCAGGGTTCATGCCGATTCCCATAAACCGTCATGAACCAGAATGACCTGACAAAGGTTCATGCTGATTCCCATAAACCGTCATGAACCACATTGACCTTTCCAGAGTTCATGTCGGTTCCCGTAAACCGTCATGAACTTGGAAATCCATCTAGGGTCCCTGACCCGAAATCATAAACCGTAAAATAACTGGGTCTCGTGCCCGAACATATGACATCAGCTGGACACCGTGCCCGATATCTAAGGTCATATGCCCGAGACAAAACCAAATGGGTCTCATACCCGAGTTTATCCTTTTGAAATCCAAAACCATTTCATTTAGACCGATAAAGAAATACCGAACCGTATAGGCACCGTATAGGGTTGAAACCTCGAAATACGTGTCTATACGTAACCACACATCCAAATGCACTCATGGCATCACAAAAAAGTATTTAAAACA
The DNA here is from genome assembly GCA_032719365.1 of Prinsepia uniflora. Lineage (NCBI taxonomy): Eukaryota > Viridiplantae > Streptophyta > Magnoliopsida > Rosales > Rosaceae > Prinsepia > Prinsepia uniflora. The sequence continues at coordinate 50,094,061 of CM064862.1, forward strand.
TATAATAAACATTTATGCATGCACCAATTTAGAAAACAAGGTCCACTCACAGACCGTCCGAGCTGCTGCCTCGATTTACGTGCCATACGGCTCCCTGAGCCGATCACCGTCAACGGGACTCCCAAACCTATCCAAATTTTAATAGAAGGTTACTAACTACTTAATTAACCTCCTACCAAAGCCCCATAATTTTTCCGAACTTTTAACTATTTTTAAACTGAACCTAAACCTTCTGATGCCAAGAAACATATCGAGACGGTGTCCGATCGACACGAAACCAGTCCCAAAATGTTCGTTACATCGAATAGAAGATTTCGTATGTTGAAGACACCCCCAGATTCCCCACCACGCGCTGCCACGCACCGCCCAAAGGGCCCTGCGCGTGGGCTCACGCGCCACTGTAGCACCACCCCCAACCTTCGACTGAACCGGGTTGGCCGGTTCGCTGGTTTCCTGGACCGGCATGACCGGTCCGGCCTGGTTCCTCCCTCAAATCTCGTCCGTTTTGTCCCATTTCGATCCTAAAAATCCTATTTCCTTGTTTTCTATCAATTCCAATTAACAAAACCAATTAAAACCTCCTAAATCAATCCATAAAAATCATCCCCCACGACCCGTGTTTTCCAATTCCGTCCCCAGGCTTCACAGCCGTCAACCCCCGTTCAAAACCATCTCTATACGCCCTAAACAATCTAACAAACATTCCCTAATCAACCAAAACTATCCATAATGTAAAAATCGACAAAAGGGGAGATTTGGGTCTAACCGGGTACCCGTTCGGGTTTGGGCCTCCACCGTGCACAGTGGCTTCGTCCTGGCCGGCCACCACGCTTCACAGGTCCTCGTCTCCCTCTCTGGTCTCTCACAGATGGGTTATAGGGTCAAGGGTTTGGATTGGACTGAGAAATGGTGATCGGGTTTGATGGGAGGAATGGAAGAAAATGGATGAATGATAGATGTAATGGGATGATATGCATGAATGGGAATCAAGGTCCAGTGAATGGGTGACAAGTGTCACTCATCCATTGGGCCTCCATAAAATATCTGGGCCCCACTAAAGTCCAAAAGTGCAAGCGTCTCGTAATTCGTGCAATGGTGCAATTGAACTTCGGTGAATCGTAACTTCGCCGTCGAACGTCCATATTCGACGTGCCGCTTATCTATGGATTCGTATCGTCCTTATCTACGTAATGGTCCTTGGCCCTTGCTCATCGGACATCCCGGTCAAAAAGTGATTGAGGAAGGAATCGTCCTTATCTACGTAATCGTGATTAGTCACTAATCTAATCTAGGAATTTGGGACGGGTCATTACAACCTTCCCTCCTTAATTAATTTCATCCTCGAAATTCCAACCGACCTAAGTCCAACCGTTCTTCCCTCCTTAATTTAGTTTCGTTCTTGAAACTTCAACTATCCTGATTCCACATCCATCTCGTGGAAAGTAGAATCGACCTCGAAACACGTGTACACTCGTACACCAACTAACCAAATCAAAACTCGTCTGCACCCAGACGTATCACTAACACTCTCGTCGTATCGACTACGTTCGACCACGTCGAATGACAGTAGCCATACGTCCCGAATTGACACCACATGTCAAATCTACCGTTTTTGTTGACACAGCAACTCGACGATTCCTTCCTCAATCACCAACCTATCCTGACGTCTGCTCCCACTAGGAGTCACCAAATCTCACTCAACGATCCACGCCGACACCTCCGACAACTGTCACCACTTGACAGTCTCCAGTCAAAAACTGACACGACATACACTCGTGGTTACACTAACCACAAGAACACTCAACCTGAGTATACGTATACCAACCAAGCATTTCACTCGACCTGTGTGTAACTGGAACCACCAGAATCACTATGACCCAACGCACAGTATCCAATGTCCAGTCCACGTCTTCGAAAAATCCAATGGTATTGGAACCAATCCGACTACCAATACGTTCACCAACGTACTCATGGTACAACCTATATACCGTCACCTGACACGACAAGTACACCCAGTATCGTACCCTCGCACAACGTACATGGTACGTACATCTACCCATCAATCAGCCTACAACCATCTAGGTCGTAGCCAATCACGTTTCAATTATGGAGTCCATCTGTCCAATCCAGCATTAGAGAAATCAAAACTCCAACCCATTATCCATTTCCAGATCCGAATCTGAATCCGCAATTTCGTAAGAAATCCCGAATTCAAACCAAGAATTCATATCCATAATCATGTCCATATCCGAATCCGAAATCATTATTCCGTAAACTAGTATTAGGAATAACCATTCCGAACCCAAAATCCATAAAAAGAAAATCCACAGTCAAGCTCTAGAATCAAATCCTGAATCGTCACCCAGAATCCGATTCCAAAACCCAAATCCAGAGATCCTCTTTCAAGTTCCAAAATCAAATCCTGAATCATCATCCAGAAATATGATTCCAAAACCTGAAATCAAAACTGTAAAGTAACCTGCTCAACCGATTACCACATACAATCGATTGACTTCATGGGGAAGCCAATCCCAATATCAACACATCTCTAAGACTGGCCATATCCGACCACGTCGGAAAACTACTCACCTGAGTAATATACCATACGGGATTCACTTCGAAAAGTAGCACAGTCCCATCATGCTCCACTCAAAAACCCCAGTAAGAGTGATAAACTTTCCACCTATCTGGATCATCGAGATCAAGATCCAGATCCATCACTACGTCAATCGACCATAGACGTCACGATCGAGGATCGTCACAACGCCCAAAGTCCTCAACCAAATCCCACATCTAAACAGATCAGTCAACGACGAGACGCGTCGAGACTGTGGGTTCTCACTGACTACCTCGTATCGATCCTTGTCATTCCACCGAGGAAAAACCAAGGGTGATTCAACACAATGACGTCAAAACTCATCCTACGTGATTGCAACCAAAACTCGATGCACTCACCACATCATGTAACCTGACATCGTCTGCCACCAAGTAGAGAATGAGAAATCTCAGTCACCCAACACAATGCCCATTTACGACCGTATATGTACATTCAAAAGGATGTCAATTCATCCTAAGCTGATGTACCACTCAACTGAAAAGTCACAACAGACTCCTCAGACAAATCTCTACATACCACTATATCTGACCAATTCTGACCAACTGGTTGCCAAACCCCGCGACAGATCGAGTATGACCAACCGGTCACTAATCCCCCATGATAATACTCGATCCTCAGTCCTCAACTACCGCTGGATCCTATCCAGTCCATCACTATCCGTGATCCACTCCTGAACCACAGATATCGAACATATACGTATCTCGATGGAGTCATATCCCGACTAGTGACTCATCGTTATCACAATCACCGGCACCAGCACCAGTACTAGTACCAGTATCAACACTATCACCTGTCAGCGTCAGCATAAAGTGTGCCAATCAGAAAACTCTGGATCTCCGCTCATACCGAGCGACGATCCCGTACCTCTGCTCGAATGGGAGAAACTCTACCTCCCTCGTACCGGACAACTCTAGGTATAGTCACCCTGATAACTCATGCGAGAAAAGGAAAATTCACCTGAACGTCACCGATCCCCAACAACCGTAACTAAAACCATCCTCGGTAGTAGTGCCTGCCACAGACTCGTGCAGACCCAACTATCAGACATCACAATCGGGATTCGCTTCCAACGGAATCAATCGATCGTACCAACTACTCTGTATCCCCGCTCCGGGATTCCATCGACAAGTACCAACCCTGATAACTTGTCCAAATCAAACTCTAACCAGTCCTAACTCGACTAAAACAAATGTCGTCTACCAGGTCGCCCACGACCTTAGTTGTACCAACAATCCATCACAACCAAAGTAGCATGACAACCAACTAAGTCTAACCGATAAGTACAACCTCGACTACAGAGTGCAGTCCCATCATAAGCTGACATGACTAGACTGACTAACGAATCCAAGTCAAACCACTCATCAACTCACATTTTCGAACCATACACCTTAACGTAGCGTTCCACGATTACACCTAGGGTCACTCTGAACCCAACTGCGAAAAGTAGTAAAATCCACGATCTGACCGACTCCATGGCCTTGACATTATAAAGACGTCAATCCAACTAGGATTCCCCGAATCCAGCTGCTCACAGCAGTAAATCCATCTAACTCAACCAAATCTGATCATCGGATAGTAACAATTCCCCAACCAGTCGTCGGAACCGATCCTACGACATCGTGAAAGATGATCCCAACTAACCGTCTCACGATAAAAATCTAACGTAATAGTACGTTCACTATTCGTAGGGTTCCATACTGTCAACCATGACAGAACTATGGCAACCCCAGCATCAAATGCCGAACCAAGACATCCACGATTCAATCCTACTAACTATCGTATCGGCATCCCACTATCAGGTTGACCACGAACTGTAGCTCCTTGAGATATCACATCCTCGACCTGCGTACATTCCAAGAGCTCCACGGTTGCTCGAATAGAGACAACCCCGCTCTGATAAGCATCCTATGAGCAATCATATGCTCTGATACCACGTTGATAGGACCCATCTCAATCCCCCCGGGATTAGTGCGGGATGACCCTGCTCCCGTCTGACACGAAGTGTCAGACAAGGGATATTTTCGACCTTTGCCCTCCCGGGCTATCAGAGTACGCCAGGATGCGGAGGAGGCATGTGATATCTCGGACTCTGCTACAGTCCACATCCGATGTCAACCTGAAGGGAAGTCAAAACATTAAAAGCTGTGAGTGGACAAAACAAAAGTTTATAAAAACAGTTTATCGAAGACATTTGTACCCTTCACTAAAAAGCATGCATGCATTCGAAAACCTTTTAACCAAAGAAATCATATGTGGGAACTAAGCCCAAATCAGAAATAAACCAAGGTCGAAAGGACCACAATGAAATCGACCAGACGGGCCACTGCCCAAAACCTGTGTAACCACACATCACATCCATATATCATATATACATATAAGTCATACAACCAATCCTGTCACGGTATCCAAAGCTACGCGCGTGCTACCCGGGTCTCAATCCGAGTCTTCTCAAAGTCAAGGTCAATGTCCGCAGACCACTGATCCTACTCGAGGTAATAGTAACCATAGCCTTCCTGAGAGTAAGGAACCCAACTGGGGGGTGACTCCACTCAGTCGGTGCTCCGTGGCTACTCCGGGGTCCACCCAGGCCAACGACCCTCCCCGGAGGAGATAATAGAAGTAAAGGAAGGTATATGCACATATATATACATAATACAAATATCCATGCCCGGTTCCCCTGAACCGTCATGATCCATAATATCCATTAACCAGGGTTCATGCCGGTTCCCATAAACCGTCATGAACCAGAATGACCTGACAAAGATTCATGCTGATTCCCATAAACCGTCATGAACCACAATGACCTTTCCAGAGTTCATGTCGGTTCCCGTAAACCGTCATGAACTTGGAAATCCATCTACGGTCCCTGACCCGAAATCATAAACCGGAAAATAACTGGGTCTCGTGCCCGAACATATGACATCAGCTGGGCACCGTGCCCGATATCTAAGGTCATATGCCCGAGACAAAACAAAATGGGTCTCATACCCGAGTTCATCCTTTTGAAATCCAAAACCATTTCATTTAGACCGATAAAGAAATACCGACCCGTATAGGCACCGTATAGGGCCGAAACCTTGAAATACGTGCCTATACGTAACCACACATCCAAATGCACTCATGGCATCACAAACAAGTATTTAAAATATATAATAAACATTTATGCATGCACCAATTTAGAAAACAAGGTCCACTCACAGACCGTCCGAGCTGCCGCCTCGATTTGCGAGCCATACGGCTCCCCGAGCCGATCACCGTCACTGGGACTCCCAAACCTGTCCAAATTTTAATAGAAGGTTACTAACTACTTAATTAACCTCCTACCAAAGCCCTGTAATTTTCCCAATTTTTAACTATTTTTAAACCGAACCTAAACATTCTGATGCCCCGAAACATATCGAGACGGTGTCCGATCGACACGAAACTAGTCCCAAAATGTTCGTTACATCGAATAGAAGATTTCGTATGTTGAAGACACCCCCAGATTCCCCACCACGCGCCGCCCAAAGGGCCCTGCGCGTGGGCTCACGCGCCACTGTAGCATCACCCCCAACCTTCGACTGAACCGGGTTGGCCGGTTCGCTGGTTCCTCCCTCAAATCTCGTCCGTTTTGTCCCATTTCGATCCTAAAAATCCTATTTCCTTGTTTTCTATCAATTCCAATTAACAAAACCAATTAAAACCTCCTAAATCAATCCATAAAAATCATCCCCCACGACCCCTGTTTTCCCATTCAGTCCCCAGGCTTCACATCCGTCAACCCCCGTTCAAAACCATCTCTATACGCCATAAACAATCTAACAAACATTCCCTAATCAACCAAAACTATCCATAATGTAAAAATCGACAAAAGGGGAGATTTGGGTCTAACCGGGTACCCGTTCGGGTTTGGGCCTCCACCGTGCACGGTGGCTTCGTCCTGGCCGGCCACCAAGCTTCACAGGTCCTCCTCTCCCTCTTTGGTCTCTCATAGATGGGTTATAGGGTCAAGGGTTTGGATTGGACTGAGAAATGGTGATCGGGTTTGATGGGAGGAATGGAAGAAAATGGATGAATGATCTATGTAATGGGATGATATGCATGAATGGGAATCAAGGGCCAGTGGATGGGTGACAAGTGTCACTCATCCATTGGGCCTCCATAAAATATATGGGCCCCACTAAAGTCCAAAAGTGCAACCGTCTCGTAATTCGTGCAATTGTGCACTTGAACTTCGGTGAACCGTAACTTCGCCGTCGAACGTCCGAATTCGACGTGCCGCCTGTCTATGGATTCGTATCATCCTTATCTTCGTAATGCTCCTTGGCCCTCGGCCATCGGACATCCCGGTCAAAAATTCAACATTTTGACCCTTTTAACCAAAATTACCAAAATGCCCCTAAACTTACGAATGTCATAACTTCCTCCTCGAACGTCGGAATTGAACGTGCCACCTATCTATGAACTCGTGACGTCGCGAACTACGTAACGGTCATCGGTCAAAGTTCATTTGACCACCCGATTGAAAATTCAATATTTTGCCACTATCAAGGGCAAAACGGTCATTTTGCATCGTTCTTCCAATTTCGCCTAACTAATCACCGATTAGCCTCATTAATCGTGATTAGTCACTAATATAATCTAGGAATTTAGGACGGGTCGTTACACTCGGGCCTGGGGTCCTGAAGATCTGCCACGTCCCCTCGAACTACTAGTGGCACCACTACCTCCTCTGGTGCCAGCTGCCCCTAACACTGACGCCGTGCTCCATCCTTGCTCCGCCGCTCCTCGGCCTATGCCACCCTCCTGGAGTAACAACGGACACTCGCGTCGGAAGTGACCTCGCTCTCCATAATAGTAGCAAAAATCCCAACTAGGAAGACCCGATCTCCCTATAGACGCAACAAACGTCGCACTGGTTTGCGGGGTCGGCTGTGCTCGGTGTCCACGGAACTCTGAACTCTGGAAACTACCAGGTCTGCCAAAACGATCATCGCCCGCAGAGGATGCTCCACTGTAGTTGCCCCTCTTCCGTGTCCTCTAGCTCGAAGCTCCAGAAAAAGGTGGCTCTCGACGTCGTACCGGCAAACTAGCCTCTACCCTCACCGCAGCATCCGACAACTCTCGGAGGGTCGCAAACGATCCAGCCGTCACTATGGCTCGAATCTCGCCTCATAGGTCCAACTCAAACCTACGGCACTTCTCTGCTTTCGTAGCCACAAACGCAGGAGCAAAACGAGACAACATCTGAAACTTCTGTTCGTACTCAGCCACACTCATGCTCCCCTGTTGGAGCTGCAGAAACTCAGCCTCCTTGGCATCGCGGAAAGAACGAGGGTAATACTGATCCAGAAACCGCTCCCTAAACGTCTCCTAGGTCAATGTGTGGGCATCCTACCCTGACAACTCAAAGGTGTACCACCACTCATACGCCGCACCATCGAGTAAAAAGGTAGCAAGTAACACTCGATCCTCCGGTGGGCATCGCAACACTGCGAAAATCCGCTCAAGTCTCGTGATCCACCTGTGGGCTTCCTGAGGGTCTGCCCCACCACAAAACGTCGTAGCCTCGAGCAGCTGGGCTCGCTCAATCGTAGCACTCTCTGTCCCTCTCGTCACTTCGTCTTTAGGTCGTGAAGGGGGCTCACGTCTCGGAGGCATAGTCAACCGCACGCTGAAAGAGGCATAGAGTCAGTAAAATGACCTAAACACAACCTCGCAACAGACACAAACTGAAAAACCTATACTCTTATACCAATTGACAAGACCCACCCCGATTATCACCCCAATAACCGAGGTGAACCTTGCTCCGGTCTGACAACCCAACAGAAAAGACCATAATAACCTCATAAAACCCGCAAATTTACATTGCCAAACAAGAGAGAATTTAAAATCCAACAAGTCAACCGTTATAGAGAACACAGTACCAAACAATGTAAACATGACTATACACGGTTAACTGCACGCACAACGAAAAAGAACTGAAAACACTCCAAGATAAACTCCGGGATAACACTATACCTCCGACACTGCCTCAACGTCAACCCCCGCGCTAGCTCCACGACTTGGAGGGCATTTAAAACCAGAAAAGTGTGAGTGGACCAAAAATAAATAATAGTTTCAAAAACAGTTTCATAAACAAACCAGGGTTTGGCTCTCCCTTTTGAAAACATGCATGCATAACCCAATATCTGAAAAACATTTATAAATCACATAGTAATAATCATGTAAACAGTATCATAAAAACACAAAATACTAATATCATTATCCGATCAAACCTGCTGAACCTATCCGAGTCTTTAAACTCATTCCAGGCCTCAACATAATCCGAGTCTTTAAACTCCTGAGTCTTTAAACTCAACAGGCCTACGGGGGGAAATATCAGTATATCCGAGTCTTTAAACTCCCGAGTCTTTAAACTCAATCCGGGTCTTTAAACCCAATCCGAGCCCGTCCTCCGTCAATTATAATCCGGGTTTTTAAACCCAATAACCAGATCCAGCAAATCCAATTCAAAACCATTTGAAAACCAATTCTAAATCCATATCCAAACACGAATCTGAAACCACTGGTCTGATGCCCTTCCGGCGTCCAGAACCGTCATTCCGAGCCCAAATCCGGAATTTCTCTTTTCAACTTTAAAACCAAATCTCGTTTACCGAAATCCTATTCTAAAACCGAAAACCTTGATTATCTAATCATGTCTCAAAATCCATTTATAATCATTGAAACCAATTATAGATGGAAATCTTGAAATCCCATCAAAATCATAATCCAAGCATTTCTCGTAAAACGTGCCAAATACATAAACTTCTCGAAAATTGTGCAATTATGGAAAACCGATATAGCATATTCAATAAACATGAAATGACATGTAAAACCATAAAACAAGTAAATAAAAACAGTTATGCATGCTCGGTTATAAAGAAGAAGTCCACTCACAGTTCCCGGGCACGTCACTCGCGTCCCGTACGTTCCTCGTCCGCCTCAGGGATTCCCGATCCTGTCACAAGTCACCAAAACGAGTCACTAACACATCAACGAAGTTCCTCCTAATTTTCCCCAATTTTCCCGGACTTGAAAGGTACTAAAACAGAACCCTAAACCTTCGACCCCGTAGAACGAACACGAGACGTCGTCCGATTTTCTCGAAACTTGTCCCAAAAGATTCGTTACAATGATTAGACCAAAAACTATGTTGGAAGTTTCCCCAGAACAGCCACCACGCACCCTCACGCGCCGCCCAAAGGGGCTGCGCGTGGGCCTCACGCGCCTGCACAGTGGCACTGTTCATCTTCTTCCTCGAGCCCAACGACTGTGTTGGACCGGCGTGGCCGGTTCTCCGCCATCCCTCAATCGTTTTTGTTCCTTTTTCCACCAAAAGCTTCGTCCTACTCTAACCAACTAATCCCCCTACTCAAAACACGACATCACTGCCTAAATCTCATCTCCCAAACTCAAACTAAAACCCGTCCAAAACCCCTGTTTTGATTCCCGGCCACCCGTGCTTTCCCCCGTCACGGCTTCGAATTCTACAGGTTCCTAGAGACCTAGTGAACCTATTCGAACTCATAGGACCCGTCGACTCAGCCCCAAAAGTCAGGACTTTACATTTGAAACTAAACCGAAAAACAGGGGACAGTGAAACTTACCGTCGTTCCAGCCTCCGCCGTGCTCGCCGCCGCGTTCCCCTGAGTCCACTACGCTTTTCTCAGCCGTCCCTGCCTTCCCTCGACTCTGATTGGGTCAACTTGATCACTTATGGTTGCACCACACTCTCGACACCTCTCTGTTTTCCTGAGAACTCACACCTCACCCACACAAGTTTCCTCACACGATTCTTGTAACGACCCGTCCCGAATATCGGGATTTAATAATATTTAATTGTGATTTACTAATCTGGGATTAGTTGGGCGATTTCGGACGAATTGTGCAAAATGACCGTTTTGCCCCTGGGTGTGGGCAAAACGTTGACTTTTATTTCGGATGGTCAAATGGACTTTGACCGATGACCGTGACGTAGTTCGGGACGTCACGAGTTCATAGACAGGTGGCACGTTCGATTCCGACGTTCGTGGTGAAAGTTATGATGTACGGAAGTCCAGGGGCATTTTCGTAATTTGGACGATATAAGGGGAAATGTTGACTTTTTGACCGGGATGTCCGATGGCCGAGGGCCAAGGACCGTTACGTAGGTTTCGTCGATGCGAATCCAACGACAGGCGGCACGCCGAAATCGGAGATTCGACGACGAAGTTATGGGTCACGGAAGTTTGGTTTCGTTATGCACGCATTACGAGGCGTGGACACGTGGCGTTTTCTGATTGGCCTGGAATTCTGAGTGGGACACGTGGACCACTAATCTTTAATTATTGGGATCAGATCTGGATTGGTCAGATTGATTAAATTATTGGATTTTAATAATATAAAGAATTTCCCACTTATTTTTCATCTTTTGATCTGGGCCCTTCATCTATATTACTGTTGCACATCCCCACCGTCCATTTCCTTATTCAGCTGATACCTCCCTTCCTCATTGTTCATTCTTCCTCTGCCCGTGAAGAACTCGAACACACACTCACACAGCCCATCTCCTTTGTGCGTGGGAGTGAGACCAGCTGCTGGTATGGACGGAAGGACGACGGTGGTGAGCTGGGAGACGGCGGGAGCCGGCGGAGATGACGGCGGAAGGAAAAACAGGGGATCCGAAACTCAGAGTTTTGGATGTCGATGGAGACCGGTGTTTTGACCGTGCTGGAGGGGTGGACGGAGTTCTGGGATCGAACTGGGCATTTCGGTGGCCACGGTGGTGACCACGGCGGCGAAGGGAGCCTAAACCCGTGAGTTCGATTCTCGGGTCAAAAATGGCAGGATGAGTTTTACTGTCTTTCGTTCGATCTAGTAAACGGGAGGATGACTCAGGGGATGAGACGAGTCTAGTGGGACCGTTTTCATCGAGAATGGTGGTCGGAGCTGAGTGCAGTCGACGGTGGGTTGGCCGTGAGCTTCTCGATCGGAGAGGTAAGGATTTTGACGTTGTTCCTTGTGTTTGTTTCCATAGAACTCCTAGTTTAACTCAGACGGTCATGTAGGTGAAAACCCCGTCCAAAATGATCCAGTATCGACGGAGAACCGATCGGGTTGGCCCGCGGGTCACGGCGACCCGTTTACCAGTCGTTCGGGTTGAACGACGGTGAACAGTACCCGGCGCGTGGGTTTCACGCGCAGGGAGTTCAACCGGCGCGTGGGGGCGCGTGTGAGGTAATTCTGGGAAACTTCCAACATGACTTTTATCCTATACATTGTAACGAACATTTTGGGATTGGTTTCGTGTCGATCGGACACCGTCTCGATATTGTTCGGGATGTCCGAAGGTTTTAAATCCAGTTTAAAAATACTTAAAAATTCGGGAAAATTACGGGACTTGAATAGGATGTTAATGATGAGGTTAGTGATCCTCTAAATTGATTTGAACAGGATTGGGAGTCCCGGTGATAGTGAGGTGGCCCGGGAAGGCCTAGGGCACGCGTATCGAGGCGCTCGGTTAAACGGTCTGTGAGTGGACATTGGTTTCATAAATTCGATGCATGCATAACTGTTTTATGATTGTTATAATTATGATTAAATGATTTACTTTGGATATCGGTGAATTTAAAATGATTTCACGCATTTCGAGGTGAATTACGTATTTGCACGTAAACCGAGATTTTCTGGATTTTCACCGATTTCCATAAATGTGGTTGGATATGATTTCATGAAACGGTTACGAACTTGAATAATGTAAAATCGGGCCAGGGGCCCAGTTGAACTATGAAATCGGGCCAGGGGCCCAGTTAACATGTGGATCGGGCCAGGGGCCCAGTTAACTTGCGAAATCGGGCCAGGGGCCCAGTTGATTTCTACATGTGATTGCGGGTCGGGGACCCTAAAATGGAATTGAATAAATGTTTTCTGGTTTACATTTTATATATGTTCACATGCTGGAATCTATAAATGGTTTTGATGATATTTCGGTTATGGCACGTTTCACGGTATTTGGGCATGAGACCCGTTTGATGAAACGTAACGAATGGTTCGGATTTTATCTATGTATACCTATATGTTTTGCATGTGGATATCTATAAAATGTATTTGGTACTGCACTGTATAGATCCTTCCATATTATATTGTCTCCTCCGGATGAGGTACCCCGGAGAGGTCACGGACGTCTAGTACGTCCAGCGTCTATGACGCTAAGCATCGGGGATGCTGTACCCGAACGGGGTTCGGGGAATGAACTCGGAAATTGAGACCCGAGTGGCACGCGTAGCCTTGTGATTGTGACCTTATTGACGTCAGGGACGTCAGACATCAGGGATGTCAGATTGGAGTGTATAGTGCAGTGGCTAAAATAATGGTTATGGTTTATATGCCTTATGGTTCATATTACTGGATTTACGAAATAACTCTTGGATTTACTTTTGGAAATTGAAACTATGCTTTGGTTTCCGGGCTAAGGCCCTAATGGTTATTTCTAAATAAATATGGGATTATTGGTTTTGGTGCATGCATATGATTTTACTGAGGGGGCATAAATGTCTTATAAATGTTTTAAACAGACTTGTTTGTTTTCGTCCACTCACAGCTTTTGTTTTCAATGCCCTTCAGGTTGATTCCGGATACGACTGCAGCAGAGACTTGAGCATCGCACACCTCCTCCATCGATCCTTACGCACTCTGGAAGCCCGTTTGGGCAATGTCAATCGGTTATCCCTTGTCTGGCGCCTCTTGTCAGACGGGAGCACGTCACATTCCATGGTAATCCCGGGGGGATTGGGATGGGTCGTGTCAATTCTCACTCAAGACTCACTCACCAGCTCTCACTTAGTCTCTGCTCACTCTCACCAGGTCACAAGGCCTCACACACACCCTGCCATGGATCGATTTCCTCTCCATCTCAGTCTCTGTTTTCTCTTCCAAACACTGCTACACAACGCGAACAACCCATTTTAATTTGAACCGTGCAATTAGCCTAGAACCCACTAGACAACCCCCACGTGTCACAATCCCATGGTCCCAAACTCAAAAATATCCAATTAGCATTACACACCTGTCCTCATAAGATTTGCACAATTCCTAATGTGCAAAAAGACCAAAATACCCCTAAATGTCTAAATTACGATTTTACCCTTCGCCGTTCTAGACCCGTATCTCACTCGTCCGATGTCCGATGAAAGCGTGCCGCCTGTCGTTGTACTCAGGATGATGAGATCTACCTAACGGTCCTCGGTCTACGTGTAAAAACCTTGTCGTGCGAAAAAGTCAACTTTTTCCCTTCTTTTTACTAAATTACGGTAATGCCCTCAACCTTCCGAACATCATAATTTCCTCCTCGGATGTCGGAATCGGGCGTGCCTCCTGTCTACGGACTCGGGACGTCCCGAACTACGTCACAGTCATCGATCAATGCCCAATTGACCTCCCGAACTAAAAGTCAACATTTTCCCCATTTTAGGGGTAAAATCGTCATTCTGCGCTAACAGTCCAAAAGTACCCAACTAAACACCGATTAACTCACTAATCCATTACTAATCACTTCGATAATCCCGACTCCAGGGATGGGTCCTTACATAGGGTGCTCCGCGGGTCGAAGACTTCAGGTGCTTCAGAGGGCTAAGGAGTAGGATGCTTCGTAAGGCGATGGCTTAGAGATGTGTCATGGGACACGGTCTAACACTTGAAATTGATGATGCATGGCTGAATCTGGTGTTAAAGGCCTCCTTCCAGACCGTCGTCGCATTGGATTCCTTGGAGGCATCAATCCATCATCTTTTAGGCGCATTTCCTATAGAATATGCCTTGATGAGGGGGAGCATAGCGCCGACTTCTCGGGGTCACCATTTCCAAAGTGTATGAGCGTGCTAGTGGGTATGTCACATCATCCTACTATAGCAACAAGAACACCTTAAGCCTTTGTCAACTTGTCTACTAGACTTGAGCAGGCGTGTACAATCTGGGAGGTTGCATGATATCGTTGGCTTTTACGTGGTACTCAATGTGTGACAGCGCTCCGACGTGCTTCTCGCTGGTGCACCTGGGTTTTTCCCATGCCTTTCGTGAGATGTATTGCGTCTTCTAGTAGCTTCAGATGTTCTGAGGTCTCCAGAAGTTGTTGTAGGAGCTCTGATTGGACTTGGTCCTGGTTTCTTAGCTGTCCAACTTCCCCGTGCTCTGGTGGCAAGGCGTCACATCGCATTTTTCAAGAGCTTGGGTGTGTCCTCTTGTGTGCCGGGTGGAGCGTTGAGACTTATGCCAGGAGTTCTGTTGGCGAGGTTTCTCCTTGATAGGTCGTTAATTAAGAATTATTTTATATTATTTTATACCCTTTATACTTGGATTTTAATATTAAAATAATAAATAATTAGATAAAATAATATATTTTGTGATATTTTTGTTTAAATAAATAAATCTTGTAATTTGGAGTATTTTGGCGAAAGAATCGTCTCGATCGGAATTATAACGAATAAATTATGGACGATATTCGGTGGAAATATTAATTAATTTATAATTTAAATTAAATCCTGTTTTAAAAGCCCAAAACATTTTTTTTTGCAGCCCAAATCCAAGTTGAAACAAGCGTAGAAGAAATCATGCAGCCCACTAGACGCCAGGGCCAACTCAAATTAATCCAGCCCAACAATCCCGGCCCAGCCAGCGTTAGTCTCCACCCAGCCTAGCAGCAAGCCACGAAGCGCACCTGCCGAACCTGCCTTCAGTACCTCGGCGCACACATGCCGAAAATGGACGCCTACTGCAGCGCACGCCTGCTGACTCACCTTCTCCGCCTGCAGCAGCAGTCCACCAACTTCCACCAAACCTGCTAGCCGCCTGCCACCAAATTATGAGTCTGATTTTCAGCCCAGATCAGCCGAACCGTGCCCTGCATCAAACCTGCTCCCACTTTCTCAAATTTTTCTGATTTTCCAGCCAATTTTTCAGCTTCAAACCATGCCTAATATCATCATTCATCATCATCATTTCATCATTTCACTTGTTTAGGGTCCCCAATTGTCCCCATTTGTCCAATTTTATTTCTCTTTTTAGTTTATGTTCTAAAATTTTCTCTCTAGTTTTTCACTTCTTTTAGTTCATCTTCTTTCTTTTTGTTCTTTATTTTTGTGGGCCATTTTAACTTCTTGTAGTTTTTCTTATTAATTATTTTCCTTTTAATTCTTATTCTTAATTTATGTTATTTTTATATTAGTTTTTAATTTAATTTCTTCTTTGCTTTGTTCTTATGATTTTTCTTTGAGATCTCTTAAACACATTTTCATGTTTTCCTTAAGAAATACCTAGGCCGAGTATTTCCGAAATAATTCTAGAATTTAAGTCCGAATTCTTATGTTTTATCCTCCATCTTCATAAGATTCCAGCCGCTATTCGGTGTTACTTATGAATAACATTCCATTGTTTCCATCCACTTTCGGAATCACAAGCTGTTCTTGGGTTCCGAAAGTGTAACTTTATTTCCCTTACTTAAATTCTTGTTATTGTTTCGGTTTACTTATATTTAAATATATGTGTTGGTATTTTCTTTCTAACATTTGTAAATGTGAATACAATCTTCATGTGTTTTACTTTTTGAATTTCATTTACTTCATATGTTTTTAGCGCTTAACCTTCAATTTAACGCTAAGTATTTATGACCGTTGTTCGGTGCACTTAGAATAGGGTTGAAAAGATTTAAATGTTTAACGCACATTGAAATCAATAACATAAGGTGAATTGTATTATAAGTGTTTATGACCGATGTTCGGTGCATTTATAATATTGAAAAGTGTATGCATGTATTTGAGATGATTAAGGTAGGATTTCGTGATTGGTTCAATATGAGCATGATGTTAGAGTGTTGGTAAAAATATGTGTTTGAAGAAATTCACTTGCACAAAAGTTAAAGTAGAAGTAGAATTAAGTTCTTAATTATTTTTACTTGTTTTCTTTATTATGTGATTACAATCTTTCAAACCCCCCATTTAATTCTTTATTCTTTTATTCTTTATTTCATTAATTCATTAATTCTTTTATTCTTTTATTCTTAAATTCATTTATTCTTTAATTCTTTATTATTTAATTATTTAATTATTTAATTATTTAATTATTTAATTATTTAATTCATTACTCTTTGATTATTCATTGTTCTTTTTAACTAACATATTATTAATGGTCCCTAATTTCCCCTGTTAAGTACGATCCCTATTTACCAATACTACAACTACACAAAAAGGGTTTAAATTGCATAACACCCAAATTACGTGTTTAATTTAATGCGTAGTTTGGTCTTTATCACTCCTCACGTTCCTCATGGGCTTGACCGCATCCTTGTTCATGTCATGTAGAGCGTTGGGAGTCATGAGCTTTGGTGGCAAGGTGCCACACCTCGTTCTTCGCAAGCTTAAGTGCATCCTCGTGCATGGTGTACGGAGCATTAGGACTTATGTCTCGAGCTTTAGTGACGAGGCTTCACGACGTGTCCTCCATGGGCTTGAGTGTGTCCTCATGCATGATATAGGTTGTTCATAAGCCTCCGAAGTTCCGACGTCAGTGTTGAGCCAATTTGGGGCTTGCTAGGATGCTTTTCCAGCTAGTTGCCTATCCGCATGTGGGAAGGTTATCATCGCGTCTAATATGGGAAGTGGATTGATGTCGGGAGTACGCGGGTACCGAGTGGCTTTGAGATGGCATGGACATCGCAACTGTGGCCGGATCCCTTTCTTGCACCATAGAAAATTTTGGTTGCAAAACATATGACAATTCTCCTTCAGAGTGTTTCAGTTGAACCTCTGAAATCCTGTTGAACATGTCGCTCTTATCATGGGTCATTTTGATGAAGGCGGTGAGCCTGTCAGATCGTTTTATCCTTCATGTTCTTACCATGGATGAAAAACGATGAACGATGATGAAGCTTTTTGAGAAAACTAGAGAGCATGCATTGAGTATTTCTAAATTTCGCTCTCAATGAAAACACCAGTTGTTGATGCAGAAATCGTCCGGACTTGTAAAATTATTTCTTGATTCCTACACACAATAATAAGAAATAATCAGGGTTAAGGTTAACCCGGGGTGGTTTAACCAATAACACTCTGATGACAAAGTCAATTTAATCAAGAGAAATAAACCGGCAGAGTTTCAGTATGAGTTTTGAATTACCTCCTGAAGTGATGAGAGACCCTGTATTTATAGTGGAATCTTATGGGTCACCTGAGTGTGTGATTGGTTGAAAGAGATAGTGTTTAATAGGTGTTTCTACCGAGTGAAATCACTATTATTAACTATATAAATAATAATAAATAACTCGCGGAGAGATTATTTATTATTGACATTGATCTGATTAATTAATATATTTAATTGATACATATATTAAATTAATGCCGAGATCGTGTGATGCCGTCATTGTATTTACTAAAGGTAATATTGGCATTATGAGCGTTTTGAGCCACGTGACAGCTGCATAATTTTCTGTTGATTTATGGTTCCACAATGACGTAGTAAGTTGTAAAAAAAAAATTATTGATCAAGAGACTATGAGACGAATTCAACTTTCAAAATTAACAACACACTTGACCCCGAAAAAAAAAAGGTTGAAAAAGATAGAGATGACCGAGCAAGTTGTAAAGAAAAAGATTATTGAGCGATGATCAATAATTTGAGCAAAGATTACGGGACGAATTCAATTTTCAAAATTAACAACATATTTGACCCCAAAGAAGGAAAGAAAAAAGTTGAACAAGACAGAGATGACCCAGTAAGTTGTAAGGAAAAGGATTTTTGATGATCAATAATTTGAGCTTTAGTTGTTGGGACTTGGTAAAATAGCCCCTCATAAATTGTGTGGAAATAGATCATAGTTATAGCTTCCTAGCTTTGTTTCCAATATGCCTTCCACGTGAATCTCACGAAGGGAAAAGTAGGTCATCGCATCTCCACCGACACCCATCGACGTCGTCTCCACATCCTTCGACCACTAACTCTATATCCTCAAAGCCAGATTCGATATATCTTTGCTCAAATCTTAATCAAATGAAGACATTCTTTCTCGGATGCTGAAGCACTCACATCAACATGTCACAATAAATGAACACAAGGAATAAACGCAAGAAACCCTTGTCGCTCAATAAAAAGCAATAAACAATTTTATTAATTTATTATTTTCTCCCTAAATTTAGAAGGTGTTGTTATTGCAAATCTTTATTTAAAGATAAAATTTGTTTTATGAATTAAGAAGTTTCAGTAAATCTTTAAATACGATGACATATATAAAAACTTTCTCATACAACATGCAAATTTTAAAAAATTTACAACCAATACAAATTTTCATATATTTATCACTCATACAAATTTTTATATGTTTATAAAATTTTAAAATGAAATTCATGAACCAACACATTACTCAAAATAATCTCATATTTTTAATTATCTGTTTGCATATTCAAAAATAAGTTAAGATATAACTTTAGTGTTTTTAAAAATTCATTAGAGTAAAAAACTTATTAAAAAGTAATAAAATTTTGAACAAAGTATAACATAGCCATTCATTACTGGAGATGATAAAATATAACCCTACATTATTAATTCCTTGAAAAATTAATTTTTAATTTAGGTAGCCCTTTAGGATCCTATGGATAGAAATGGTCTAAATTTACATTTAGATCGATGACCCTTTAAGACCACCTTGTTAGAAATGACCTAAGCTCTTTAGATAAACATAAACCGGCCATCACGAAGAAGCAAACTTGATTAATTAATTATAAAATAAGGGACTCATTAATATAAGCCCTTGCAATTCATCAATTTCTTTGGACACAAAAAGTTCTTTATGCTCAAGTTAGGTTTGATTCGACAAAAGAAGATTCGTTATGTGTTTGCTCAAATGTCAATCAAATAATAAAAAATGGACACTCTCACTCGAATACGGAAGCGGTTAGATCTACAAAACTTCATATATAATAAACAAAAAATGACAAAAGGAATAAATTCCTTGCCGCGCTCTCAATAAAGAATCTAAATAGAACTGAAAATACATATATGTTCCATATCCAACGTGTCAAATTGATACTCCACAACAAATAAACAAAATATAAGAGGCTGATCAAACTTAATTCATATTATGTCAGAAAAATAAATACATAAAATTTAATGTAACGGAAATCTCAATATGTAAATTTGTGGCTCAATCATGTGTGCACGGAGAAACTAAGTCCGGCTACCCATAGCGGATGCAAGCACTCTAAGAATCAATCAGTATATTGCTTAATACGATTACAAAGATTTCCCAAAGTTTAATTTACAAATTACAAGCCTAAGTCAAGCCTTATATAAGCAACAAATCCAATATCATCAAAATTAACATTCCCAATAATGCGCTAATTAATCCTTATTTAACAAGAAACCAATTTTAATACGAAAAACAATTCGTAAATGCAATGGATCACGAAATCCTACCTTTATCATCTCAAATACTTACATATATCTTTCAATATTATAAATGCATCAACCATTAATGTGCGTCAAATATCAATATGCTTCAAACATTTACAACATGATTCACCTTAAATTTATAATTAAATGTGTCGATAGCGATCAACATTTAATCTCTTCAATTCTAGTCTAAATGCCCTGAACAGCGGATCAACATTTAGCTTCGAATTGAAGTTTAAGCACTAAAACATATGAAGTAAAAGAAATTCAAAAAGTAAAACACATGAAGATTGCATTCTTACATACAAATGTTAGAAAGAAAATACCAACACATATATTGAATTATAAGTAAAACCAAAACAATAACAAGAATTTAAGTAAAGGGAATAAAGTTACATTTTCGGAACCCAAGAACAGCTTGTGATTCCGAAAGTGGATGGAAACAATGGAATGTTATTCAGAAGGAACACCGAACAGCGGCTAGAACCTTATAAAGATGGAGGATAAAACATAAGAATGCAGACTTAAATTCTAGAATTATTTCGGAAATACTTGGCCTAGGTATTTCTTAAGGAAAACATAAAAATGTGTTTAAGAGATCTCAAAGAAAAATCACAAGAACAAAGTAAAGAAGAAATGAAATTAAGAAATAACATAAAAATAACATAAATTAAGAATAAGAATTAAAAGGAAACTAATTAATAAGAAAATCTACAAGAAGTTAAAAAGGTTCTCAAAAATAAAGAACAAAATAAAGAAGATGAACTAAAAGAAAAAAAATAACTAGATAGAAAATATAAGAACCTAAACTAAAAGAAGAAACAAAATGGGGAAAATGGGGACTCCCAAATACATGAAATGGCCTCCCTATTTATAGAGGGAGTGCCACAATTATTTAAATAAAAGTACAAAATTAAAATATAAAAATAACAATAAAATAGTACATGAAGAAGTGATGGAAATGATGAAATTAGGGATGGGTTTTTGATGTAAAGTGACTGAAAAGAGGCGCAGTGGGTCGGCAACATGTGTTGGAAAGGCTGACAGAAAGTGCGGCGTGTCCAGACTGGAAAAGGAAGAATATTTCGGCAAGCATGCGCTGGAAAGGGGGCTGAAGGTCGACACACGCGCGCCAATCGTGAGATGGTGGCTTCGGCAAGCGCGCGCCGAAGGGAATTTCTGGGCGGGGGAGACTGTGATGTGGGCTTGGGCTACGCATGTGGGCTGGGGCGACGCTGGGCTTGATTTGGGCCTGCCTTAATTTGGTCTTGGGCTGCAAAGAAAATTGATTTGGGCTTTAGTAACTGAATTAATTCAAATTGTAATTTATTTAATATTTTTATCGAATTTCGTCCATAATTTCTTCGTTATAATTCCGATCAGGACGATTCTTTCGCCAAAACGCTCCAAATTACAAAATTTATTTATTTAAACAAAAATATCACAAAATAAATTATTTTATCTAATTATTTATTATTTTAATATTAAAAGTCAAGTATAAAGGGTATAAAATAATATAAAATAATACTTATTTAACGACCTATCACTCAACATTCAGGGCAGTCCAACCCAAGGACATGCCCTCCTAACCACTGCTAAAAACATCTCAAAGCAGTGGTTAGAAACCAAGAGGTCCAATACGGGGACCTATACTATCCTTTTATCCAAAAATACCCCAAAGATATGTAGTGGAATTCATGTACTAGCATAGGTAATCTTAACAAGCAAATTGCTGAAAATACCTCAAAGTCATGTGTTGGAGATGAAAACACATGACAGAAAATACCTCAAATCATGCAATCGTATGATAGAAAATACCTCAAATACGTCAAAAATATCTCAATGAATACATAACTAAAAATACCTCAAAATCATGTACTGGAAACAAACACACATAACTGAAAATATCTCAAGATCAAACGATCAAAGAAATCATATAGCCCTTGACGAGCACATGATGGAAAATATCTCAACATCATATGTTGGAGAAATAATTCAACCCTCAATGAGTACATGATGGAAAATACCTCAATATCACATGTTAGAGGTATCGTCCCGCGCCCCCACCCCCACCCCCTGCTCGTATCAGACAATACCTAAAAGAGATGTGGCGGAATTCCATATTACCCAGCCGAAGCCAAAATCTCCAAAATTCGGGCCTAAGCCCAAATTCCATGACTCCGGGTCGAGGCCCAATAGCCATGACTCCGGGTTGAGGCCAATATTCATATATAAGACAAGCCACAAACCATATTCAAAATCATTAACCAAAATCCATTATCGACCTTACTTCCAGTAATGCATAATTAGTAAGGAAATCAATAAATCCATAATTTTGTGGTCTTAGAACAAAATAAACACTTTATATTGATTTTCCTTAATTCCAAAGACGCCCAAAGATAATAAATTATTCCATTTGTTTCTCGATGTCCAATGATAGGACCCCTCATGAATTTGCATTCAAAACCTATGAGAACCCTGCTTCCATCTAACAAAACATAAGCCTTAAAACAATTCCAAAAATACCCTCACTACAACAATAAAGATCTTCTATAAAAAAATTCAGGGGAGTCTCCCTTGTAGTTGGGTCAAGCTGTCTTCCACCTATTAGACGAAGTATACAAATAAAATATTCGTTAATTCAACGTTGTTGGATAAACTAAATCCAAGTAAATTACACAACAACTAGATAACTAGCCCATAAAACAACCCAAGCCTATTAGTTTTGGATAAACTAAATCCAAGTAAATCACGCAGTAGAAGGTGATGTCTCTTCCTAATCTTGACACCTCATCCTGCTACAGCTTGAAGGTTACAAACCAAACGACTGTGAGTGGATATGGGAACCATATCAAAGTATAAGCACGCTAATAAAGTGATGACAACAATGATATAAACCCACCTCGTCGTATCGTACTTACCATAATACTCTCCATTATATATATGTACACACATATATAGGGTACATCGATGACACTAAAATTTTGACTCAAATTTTAAACCATTTAGATTAATCTACCTTTAATGGTTGAGATCACATCTAATTTGTAAATTAATTGTTTTACTTAAATAATTGTGAATTGTGAATTTTAAATTCAGAGCGGATTTTATTTAATTTTTACTTCTCTCTCATATCTCATTTGTTGATTTTAATTAATTCTTCCTATTCCTAATTCACAATTTCACTCCTTCTGATCCTACCTTCGTTCTCTACGTTTCTTTGTGCCTTTCTTCTTCGTCTCCCTTTTTTTTTTTGTCATCTTTCTTCTCCATTTACCTCCCTATTCGTTCCTCTTATTTTTTTCTCGTTCGAGCCCTCCATTTTCTCTCATACATTCTTCATTATATGAAAATAAAATGTAATTGAATAACAGGACAATTCTTTGAACTTTTAAGAAGTATTATAGCATCTAACCATCATTCTATAGATTTTTTTACAACAATAATTGAGTATCAATTGGATGTTAGTTAAATAGTTAGACATTAAGAAAAAAACTTAAAAAGAATGTAGAGGAAATCATATTGCTAAGAGAACGCACGAAAAGAAAATAGTTAGGGAGATGCAAAATTAATTTAGATTAATTGGATGAAAATATTTTAACTTCTAGCTCATTAGAATTTGATTTGCTCGATAATTTTTTCTGGGTAAATATAAACAGTAAGATAGAAGAAATTTGAGTTTTGAAACGGATGAACTATTAAAGGATGGTGGTGAGTGGAAAAAAAATGGAAGGCTGGAGGAGTAATTAAGAGGGAGAATAAAATTGTAATTAATAATTAATGAGAGAGAATTAAAGTTATAAGGATAAATCATAATTGGAAAGATTGTGTTTAGTTTTCCAATATATATTTTTAAAATGAAAAATACAAATTGATTTTTATGTCATTAGATCTCAACCATTAAAATTGAACTAATCTAATGGTTGAAAATTTGTATCAGAATTTGTGTCTAATATGTGATGCTATACAACTTACCAGAAACTCCTTAATTCACCTATTTGGAAACAATGACATATCAAATTGTACCTGCCATCATAATAACAAGGGCGAAGATGATATTCTGAGCCGCCCCACACCCTGACCGAAGTCATCTACCCGAGCCGTAGCTCAATATCCTAGCTCATCCCGAGCCTTAAACTCAATATCCTGACTCATCTAGAGCTGTAACTCAACATCACAGCTCAACATACCTGCTCATCTTCAGTCATAGCTCAATATCTTTGCTCATTCCGACCTATAATTTGCTATCCATGTCGTAGCCATCACCATGAGCCGTGGCTCGATCTCTCGACCATAGTCATTACCTCACCAAGCATACGATGGAACCCTCCACATCATAATACTAGCCTATGATGGAATCCTCCACTTCGTAACTAGTATCCTATGATGGAATCCTCCACTTCGTAACTAGTATCCTATGATGGAATCCTCCACATCATAGCCAATACCTTATGATGGAATCCTACACATCATAGCAAATACCCTATGATGGAGTTCTCCACCTCATAGCGAACATTTTGTCCGACTCCCCTCAAACCATTACACCCGGGTCAAAGCCCAAACATTGAATCTGAGCCGAAGTCCAAACCACAATCCTGGCCCGAAGCCCTAAATCATATGACTAGCCAAAATCCAAAAATTCCATAAACTGGCATACACCAAAATCCACAACCGGCCGAAGGTCAAAACTGTTATTAAAATCCATAATCAGGAACAAATCTATATATCCTAACGTTAAAATCGTTCCCAAAACTATTATCACAATATAATTAAGAACAAATCTATATCCTCACATATTAAAATCCATAGTACATATATTCCAACAATCATAATTAGTTCCCAAGTCTTAAAAGATAATAAATTATTCTATAATCATGAATTTTAATTTTGACAATTCTTAATCAATAGGAAATCAATAAGATAATAAATTAGTTCTAGAGCCTTAAAAATAATAAATTATTCTATATGTAGGCATTTCCATTCAAAAAATAGCGTCCTCTCACTTCAAGGTCCAAATAACTCCAATTCCAAGCTATTAGGTCCCCCCTGACCTTTAGAGTCACCATGCCTACAAAACCCATAATACAATCCCCTAAACCCTTGAAGTACACATACATAATAAATGCATTTAATGTGGTTTTGGACATCTAAGCTAGCACCTCTAAACAATCTTTGATTCACCAAAACCTGCGCCAAAAGATCCAGACCATCAAAAACATAAAAACACAAGTCACAAAAGCCTGAGGAATAACCCCATGTGCCACCACGTGTCGGTAGCTTCGCGGGTGGCTTCTCCCACGCACGACTGCGTGTTTCCATCATCGTCAACCTCGTGCCGAGTCGACCCAAATTTGCCATAACCACCCGATTTTTAAAGTTTGATATCTCACTTATTTCTCAACCAAAATTGTTGTTCTAATAATAGAGATCTATCAACTCTAGTCAAGGAATCCAAAACGAAAGTCAAAACTGAGATCCCATACATGTGATGGCCGGAAATTGGACGAGAAGCTCCGTAAAAATTTGAGCTTCGCTGCATTGTCCATAGTTGTCGTCAAGCATCAAGGAAGATATGATTGAGCTCGTGGGGAGGAGAGGAAGGTGATGCTGTCCTTGGTTTGGTTTGAAATAGCCAAAAATTGGTGATGATGGTGGTGCCTTTTGGTGTATTTTCTCAAGGCTTGGAGGAGAGAAAATTTGACGAGGAAAGGAGAAAAGACAGTAGAAATACCTTCCAATCTGGAGAGATAAGAATAAGAAGCTAATAGACATATTGTGTCCAAACTTACAAAAATGCCCTTGCATTTTTTAGACCCATAACACACTCAAACAAGCTCTAATTTCCGAGTGCAGCCTATCTACGAGCTTATGAGTTCGAAATCTATATAATGGTCCCAAAAAAAACTTCCAAAAGTATTACCGAACTAAAAGTGGCTTCCAAATCCCTCCTAAGATAGAGGATAAAATCGCTCGGGTCGTTACATTCCAAATCAGTAACATAATACTTAAAATATCACAATCGTTACATTCCAAATTAGTAATAATATTCAAGTATATGTGTCTCGTGGGTCTATGGAGTAATTAGGCTTTGTACATCCACATAAGAGGAATAACAATTGATTTGGATCTCAGGAGCGTAATTGCTTTAATACCATTTTAAAAATACATAATGGAGAAAAACTTTGTTGATATGAAAGTAAAAGGTTCATGAGGTTACAATAAAAGTCTACAAGAGAACCCTTTACATATATCGTGATATATAGAAAGCCAAATAATCATCTAACTCCTGCAACACTGCAAGTAATAAAAATCTTATTGGTAAAGATAACAAATAAATCAAGTAACCAAATTTGGTAAATAAATAAAACTAGGATGTCAAATTCATTTAGAATTTGATTCTAGCATTCCCCTCAAGTTAAAGAGTGAACGTTTTAAATTCCAAATGTGTTGATTAAGCTTCGTGTCTTAAGGTCTTTTGCGTTCTAATGAAGAAAATACTTTCTAACATTATTCTTATGGCTAGCTATTTTATGGATAATATTTTTAGTGTAAAGAAACCTACACAATGGACGATAGATCGTAAAACATTTTTGTCTTATAGTTAGATATTACGATTTAATGATATTTTTTTTTACTGTTAAATGAGACTAGTAGTCTTCGCATCGAGATGGATTCCAACCTGATAGTTAGAGATTAGAAAGTTTAAAATATATGATTAATAGAGTTGTTGAAGAAATTAAAATTGAAGTTGTCAAGCATTTAATAGAGAATCGAAAGAAATAAGGGTATCTAATTCGCATAAATAATCGTTATTGTCAAATGGTCGTGTAAGATGACTCGCATGGTACAAAATATGATTTTCGCGTAGAACACTTAACAAATTTTTGACGAAAATTTGAATTTCGGGCTGATGAATAGGTTTAGCAAATCATCTTTTATTTTGGATTGCACGAAGAGTCCTCATGCACATTGTGTTGAGTTAATGCCTCCTTAGTGGGTTATTAATGCATTGGAATTTGATTATGTATTGGGAATAAATACATGGTGTTGTTCATTCAACCTTGTAGGAAAAGATTGATGTGGAAGCTTCATGAAGAAGAACATTAATTGAAGAAGGTGCATGAATGGACTTCAATGAAGGATGTTGAAATGTGAGGAAAATGTCTCACATTGGAAAAGCACAAATACAACTTGTGCCTAACTCACTATATAAGGTGGAGAGCTTGACCACATTTCAATATCAAGGAGAACACCTCACAAAGTGAGTGAGTGTTTCAAGAGTGTGCATAGCTCTTGGGCTAGAGTGATCTTCTTGAGCACTTCAAGAGTGTGTATAGCTCTTGTGTAACGCCCCGGACGTTCTGGAAATGTAATATTATTAAATATTGAATAAAATGACGTTTTTACCCCTGTGTTTGTGTGGTCAATTTGTTGACCTTTAGATTTGGAGGTCGAACGGACGTTGAGTGATGACCGTGACGTAGTTCGGGATGTCACGAGTTCATAGACAGGTGGCACGTCCGATTCGGACGCTCGGAGTGAAAGTTATGACGTTCGGAAGTTCGGGGGCATTACCGTAATTTGGGCGTTATAAGGGGAAAAAGTTGACTTTTTGTTTGACAATTGATATCCATTTGACTCGAAGACCGTTATGTTCGTCTCGACGCCCCGAGTACAACGACAGGCGGCACGCTTGAAACGGACGTCGGACGACCGAGTTACGGGTCACGGAAGTTGGAGGGCAGTTTGGTAATTTTTGCCCGGGGGCATTTTGGTAATTTCCGCACGGGGTACTGTTCACCACCGTGGAAAACAGAGCAGCGGCCGTGGGTTTGTGCGATCAATTGTTTATGGCTTTAGTGGATTGTTCAGATGTTTGTTTATGTGAATTGAGGTAGTGGGAGCATGACTGAGTGGAGTGAGCAGGTTGCAGGCACGGGATTGAGTTTAATATGGCCATGGTTTCTGTGTTTGTGGGAAGCAGGTTTCAGAGAACCTCAGCTGGTCTCCCACAGGTGCTGGCCGTTTGAATCGAATGTCTGAGTAAGAGAGTGAGGGGGGATTCGGTTGGGTCATTTGGGCATCATTGTGAGGGCTGAGGTTGAGAGAGACGGGAGAAAACAGTTTCGGGTTTTCAGGGGGAAACTCAGAGTTCAAATCCTACGGGCTTTGAGGTGAAACTAATCACTTAGGGAGTCTTCTGGGAGTGTTAGGATCACGACGGTGCTGGAGTTGTTGAGTTTGGAGCCGTGTTGCCCGGGAACCCAAGTTCCAGCTTGAAGGAAAAACCAGTGGAGGGAAAAATGGAAGATCAAATTGTGGGGACTTGCGAGCTAAACTAAGGGTCATTCTAGTCTTCTGGGAGCAAGAGGAAACCAACCACGTCAAATTCGAAGGACGACATCCACGAATTGGCCAGGAACGGAGTGCCCTGGTTCTGAGTATTTTCGAGCTTGAGGATGACGACTTCCAGGTAACGGCGAGACCAATTGACGGTACCATTGTGTTCGTATGAATCCCCTTAACGTACTGGTGAAATTAATTTGAGATTGGGGTTAGTTTGGGTGAGTTCCAGAATGTCGATTTGTTCGACTGTTCGAGTTTGAGTTGGGTCGTTTGGGTACTAGTCGAGGTTAACCTTCATTACAGACCTAAAATTAAAGGATTAGGGAAGATAATAGGATCAAAAACGAGAGGAATTGATTGAGAATTGGGCTTGAACTGGTCGGGCTGAGTCGCGGGTATTAGACCCGTTTATCAGTTGATTCGGGTAAGGACGAAGGTACTGTAGCTTGGCGCGTGGCTTTCACGCGCAGCCACTTTGGGCGGCGCGTGACGGCGCGTGTGGCATCAACTCCGATCACGGTCAACATGAGAATTAATCCTTACAGTTTAAATAACATTTTATCTTTAGAGTTCGTATCGATCGGGAGTCATTCGGGATAGTTTCGGGAGTCCGGAAGATTAAGTCTTTAAGTTTATTTTTGCCGAAAAATCCGGAAAAATTAGAAAAAATCCTACGAGTTATTTTGGGATGTTTGTAACCCTTCTTGTACGTTTTCACAGGCCCGGACACTTCCGAAGCTACGGAGGAGCGCGCGGGACGCGATTGACGTGTCCTAAGACTGTGAGTGGACTCTTTGATTTTTAAATTGGGCATGCATGACTATTTTGCTTATTTATCTCATGGTTTTACATATGATTTTACGATGGTGAGATGATATATCGGTTTTACTTATTTTCACGTTTTTCGAGATAATTATCGTATTTCACGCATTTCGAGATTTCAGTTTCTACCTATGCATGCGTGATAATTTTTGATGAAGTATCTGGTTATGAATATGCATGTTTCGGATTTATGATGTTTGATCATATTGTGAAGAAATTTTCTGTTAATTGCATGTGTTGGAATTTACATGTGAATTCGGGCATGAGTCCTGTTACGATGAGAAATGTTTTTGGAATAACGTTGGAAAAAGATTTGTGATGAATCCTGATTTATTATGTTTAAAAACGGTTTTGGGTTTAAAGACCCGGCTGATGGTTGGATCTGGTTTTGGGTTTAAAGACCCGGTATGTTGATTTTGGGGGCGGGCCCGAAAATGGAGTTTAAAGACTCGTGAGTTTAAAGACTTGATTATTATGATACCCCCGAGGCCTACTAATCGTGTTTTGAGTTTAAAGACTCGTTGATATCCCGGGAAGGCCTAATGTTGAGTTTAAAGACTCGGATGGATCCAACGGCATAATCATGATTATTGATTTATGTTTCACTTGATTTGTGCAAATAATGTTTCAAAAAGACGGTTCCTGGAATCTGGTATTATTATATGGTTTTACATGAGTTATGACGATCCCTGTAACGTTTTTCTTGAGTCTCGAAAAAAGAGTTTTCAAAAGTACAATACACAATTTTGAATATTTGGTTATGCATGCGGATTACAAAACTGGAGGGCGAACCCGATTTCGGAAAAACTGTTTTTCCTGTTAAACTTATGTTTCGGTCCACTCACACCTTGTTGTTTTAAATTCCCTCCAGGTCGTGGTACAAGCGTGGGGGCAAGCGCCGAGGCAGAGGCGGAGGCATAAAGTTTTCCGTTGCGGAGTAGTTAGTTCACAGAGTAGGACTTGTTCTTTAATTTGTTTTGTAATATTGCTCTGTGAAACTGTGGACTTGACGTCCAGTCGCATGTATTTGTTTAATCTCCCTGGTCTGACAATGGGTGTGTTGTAATTTTAACTAGTTTTCCGGTCTTTTGGGTTCGATTGTCAGACGGGAGCAGGATGCTTCCCGATTATCGAGGCGATAATCGGGGTGGGTCCTGTCATCTTGGAGTAGAGTGATCTTCACGGTTAAGAGAAGGTGAAAGAGTGTGTATAGCTCTTGGGGTAGAATGATCTTCTTGGGTTGAGAGAGGGTGTACAAGGGGTATCCTATTGGATACAAGGGCTCGAGTTGGGTATAAACTTGAGTAGTGTAATCTTGTATTTTGTATTCTCTCATAGTGAAGGAGGAAACTCTCCGATGACGTAGGCAAGTTAATTGGCCGAACCTCGTTAAATCTTTTGTGTTCTTAACTTCTTTATTTGCTTTTTTTCATCTTTATTGTTAGCACTTGCGTGGCTGATAGCGCTCAAACTACGCATTAAATTAAACACGTAATTCGGGTGTTATGCAATTTAAACCCTTTTTGTGTAATTGTAGTATTGGTAAATAGGGATCGTTCTTAACCGGGGAAATTAGGGAACATTAATAATATGTTAGTTAAAAAGAATAATGAATAATCAAAGAATAAAGAATTAAATAATTAAACAATTAAATAATAAAGAATTAAAGAATAAATGAATTAAAGAATTAATGAATCAATGAAATAAAATAATAAAAGAATAAAGAATTAAATAATAAAAGAATAAAGAATTAGATGGGGGGGTTTGAAAGATTATAATCATATAATAAAGAAAGCAAGTAAAAATAATTAAGAACTTAATTTTACTTCTACTTTAACTTTTATGCAAGTGAACTTTCTTCAAACACATATTTTTACCAACACTCTAACATCATGCCCATAGTGAACCAATCACGAAATTCTACCTTAATCATCTCAAATACATACATACATTTTTCAATATTATAAATGCACCGAACAGCGGTCTTAAACACTTATAATACGATTCACCTTAAGTTTGTGATTTCAATGTGTGTCAAACATCTAAATCTCTTCCATCCTATTCTAAGTGCACCGAACAGCAGTCATAAACACTTAGTGTTAAATTGAAGGTTAAGCACTAAAACATATGAAGTAGATGAAATTCCAAAAGTAAAACACATGGAGATTGTATTCACATTTACAAATGTTAGAAAGAAAATACCAACACATATATTGAATTATAAGTAAAACCAAAACAATAACAAGAATTTAAGTAAATGGAGAAAAGTTACACTTTCGGAACCCAAGAACAGCTTGTGATTCCGAAAGTGGATGGAAACAATGGAATGTTATTCATAAAGAACACCGAACAGCGGCGAGAACCTTATGAAGATGGAGGATAAAACATAAGAATACGGACTTAAATTCTAGAATTATTTCGGAAATACTTGGCCTAGGTATTTCTTAAGGAAAGCATAAAAATGTATTTAAGAGATCTCAAAGAAAAATCACAAGAACAAAGTAAAGAAGAAATGAAATTAAGAATTAATATAAATTAAGAACAAGAATTAAAGAAATCTAATTAAATAAATAATCTAAAAGAAGCTAAAATGGTCCCCAAAATTAAAGAAAGAATGAACTAATAGAAGAGAAACTAGAGAGAAAATAATAAAACCTAAACTAAAGAGAGAAACAAAATGAAAAAATGGGGACCCTTTGTTACATGAATTGAACCCCTATTTATAGGGAGAAAAAGCTAACAAAAATAAAATAAAAATTACAATAAAAATAATTAAAAGTGAAATGATGAATAATGATGAAATTAGGTTTGATTTTTGGGGAAAATTAGCTTGAAAATCAGCAAGCTACAGTTGCAAGGATCGACCAAAGTGATGGGGCAGGTAGGCAAGTGGGCTGTGCAGTGCTGTGTTGTACGGCCTGAAGAGTAGTTGGGCTGGTGGGACTCGGGCTGGAGTGGTTGGATTGGACCAGGCGAGAGAACTGTTGCGACGCGGGCCTGGGTTGGTGAATGCTGCAGTTGGGTCAGACGGCATGGGCTGCGAGCAGGTGCTGTGCAGGCGTACGGTAACGGGCCCGACGCATGGATTGGACCAGACGACGCAGGCGGGTTGGCGTGATGCACGGATGGACGCGGGCCTGGCGTGGGTCTTGGGCCAGTGAGCAGCCTCAGTTGTGGCGAGCAGCAGGGCGACATGGATTTGGGCTGGGCGATTGCGGGCTGAGCTGCTGGGCTGGGGTAATGGGCTGCCACAGTTATTTGGGATGCTGTTTTTGTAATTAATTAAATTGGGTTGGCATTGAATCTGGGCTGCAAAATAACAAATGGGCTCACATTAAATATGAATTTGGGCTTTTTAAAACAGAATTTAAATTTAAATTATTAATTAATATTTTCACCGAATTTTGCCCATAATTTATTCGTTATAATTCCGATTGGGACGATTCTTTCGCCAAAACGCTCCAAATTACAAGCTTTATTTATTTAAACAAAAATATTACAAAATAAATAAATTTCTCTATTTATTTATTATTTTAATATTAAAAGTCAAGTATAAGGGTATAAAATAATATAAAATAATGCTTATTTGAGGACCTATCACTTGTGAAATTGCGTGATTAATGATATTAAGTATATAATGATGATGAAGTTATGTTGACATATGTTGATTGTAACGACTCGTCCCAAAGAAATTCAAAACAAGTAAACCTTTAACCATTTGTCTCAATATTTCATTATTATCATGGCATCAAAGATTTTCACTTAAAACATTTAAACATATGGAATTCAAGAGTTAATACATTATAACAAAATGTTTTAACAAGTAAGATAATGAGTAAATATGGTGAAATGGATCTCAACATGAATAAAACAAGTATGAATCAACTCACATGGATATGCACTCATAAATTCACTCAATTTTGTAAGGGTTTGTGTTTGCACTCAAAATATGTGAGAAAAATGCTCACATAATAGAAATGAAGTATTTTTGCAAAATTTCAAACAAACACCTCATGATAAAAACAATAAAATACTTGCATAAATGAACCAAAACCATAAGCTTACTCAAGTGATTGACTCCACTAATCAAAATTTATCATCTTAAGAATCATAAGGTCTTTACGAAGGTTGTAATGGGGCTAAGTTTAGAGGCAAGGAATATATAGGACAAGTGGTGCTCACAATTCGTTCCAAGACTCAAAATATTCCCAAAACATAACATAACTTCCCGACCTTAGTGCAATGATATCATGAATTCATCCTTTCGAACATAGGCCAAATTTCATCATGTTGGACCTCGAATTCATTTGAATTTACAACTATAAAAGACTTAACTCAAACATTACATAATCAAACCTTATTACCTTGATAGCTCAATACACTTCTTCTTCTTTTTTTTTTTCAATTTCAATTTTTTTCCTTCATATATCAAGGTAATAACATGTGTCAATAATACAACAAAATTTGAGTAAGTAAATCCATATACATAAAAGTCTTCAAAACATCATCAATTTCTCTTCACACAATCTTTATGTTTTCAACCGAGTCATTGGAACAAGGGTGAAAGATGTCTATACTAAGCTCAAGTGTTTAGATAATCATGGTGATGAAAGAAAGGCTTAATGTAGGCTCAAAGGGGTTAAAACTAAAGGGGTCGCAACTTGTGCGCACAAAATAGGGAACATGGATGTTTGAATTTGTGGTGCTAACCCTAATGCCTTACTCATATCCAAAATCAGAGAGTTTATTGACTTAAAAGCTTTGAAAATCACATGGAAGAAGTTCTAGTACTCTAGAGTTCATTAAAATCTATTGCAAGCAGTTATGAGGCATATGTATATCAATTTAAACAAAGAACTTATGAATCACTCATCAAAGATGTATATAAGGTTCTAAAGCTCACATAAGGTTCAAATGATTCATACTTATCTTAACATGCTCGTTTATGTACCAATTTACATGCATTATCTACAAGTTATAACACTTAATCACAAAATATTAACAAACAAATTCAAGTTATAGTGATCCTCTTTATAGCCATAACATATTCATTTCCGTTCATTTATATCATTGACAAGTTAAAGGTCAACTTAATACTCGTAAAAACACTCATTTAAAACAAAAACTTTCTAAGAAAGCACCAAACAAATAATTTTTATAATTTTTTTTATAATTTTTTATTTTTTGAATAATTATTTATTATTATTATTTTTTCTTTTTTTAAAACAATTTTATTGCACAATTAAAATTTGTAAACCACTCCCCCACACTTAAATTCTACATTGTCCTCAATGTAGGAAAATAAGAAGTATTTGAACATAGAATTGAAGTAAGGAAAATGATTTACGAAAATAAAACAAGAAAAACATTAAGTAAACAAAATAAAGAGAGTGAAGGGTGAAAGATAGCAAATCTGCGGTGATGACTCCTTCACATCCCGGGAATACATTGGGTTGCCTCCCAACAAGCGCTTAAAATTTAACGTCCATCCAGCCTAAACAGAGATGCACGTTAGTTAGTAATGCAAATTTAAGTTAAGGATGTAAGTTAAATGAAAGATGTAAGTTAGTTAAACTAAAGATGCAAATAAAATTTGTTATGACAAATAATGTAAGTTAAGATATAAACTGTAACGACCCGTCCCAAATTCCATGATTAGATTAGTGACTAATCACGATTAGTGAGACTAATCCGTGATTAGTAGAGCGAAATCGGACGAACGATGCGAAATGACCGTTTTGCCCCTAGTGGTGGCAAAACGTTGAATTTTTAATCGGGCGGTCAAATGGACTTTGACCGATGACCGTGACGTAGTTCGTGACGTCACGAGTTCATAGACAGGTGGCACGTTCAATTCCGACATTCGAGAAAGAAGTTATGACGTTCGGAAGTTTAAGGGCATTTTGGTAATTTGGGTGAATGGGAGGTCAAAAGTTGACTTTTTGACCGGGAGGTCCGATGGCAGAGGGCCGAAGACCGTTACATAGATAAGGACGATACGAATCCATAGGCAAGCGGTACACTGAAATCGGACTTCGAACGGGAGAGTTATGGGTCACGGAAGTTCAATTTCACTATGCACGAACTTCGAGACGGGGACGTTTCGGCGAAATCTGATTGGGTGGATATTTTGGTGGGCCCCATGGATGAGTGACAAGTGTCACTCATCCCCTTGACTTGATCCCCCAAAATGTGGATCTATATAATTAATTAATATTATTTAATTATTTTTATAATCACATCCACCAACCATTAATCCTAACCATCCATTTCAATTCTAACTTTAAATCCACACCCTCCATCCCATCTCTCTTTCTCTCATCAGCCATCTCTCCTCTCATCTGATCTCATCAACTCACATCTTCATTCCTCATTTTCCTCACAAACCCGAAAAACCCCATAACCCTCCATTCTTCATTTTCTTCAAAACACAGCCAACTCCCACACTCCCTCATCATCTGCGACTGAGACCAGAGAGATAATGTGAGGATGTGACGATGAAGGACTAAAGGACACGACGGCTGAGGACGACGGAGGACACGGCGGGAGGAAACCCGAAAAGGTAGGTTTTGGGGTTGAATTTGAAACTTGAGTTTTATTGGGTTTGAATCGAAACTAATAATTAGGTTGTGATTCTGGGGACTTGAGGAGGCTAACAGGATCGAATGAAGTGGCGGGGGACGACGGTGCAGCCCAGAAGGACGGCCAGAAACTGGGCGACTATTCTTGGCACCGTAGGTAATTATCGCGACCCGTTTCATAGTTTTTAAGCCCATGGATCTTTAGGTTAGGTTGAGAGGAGTAGAATGGGACAAACGGGAGGAAAAATGGTGGCCGGAGCAGGGAGAACCGGCCGGGTCAAGCCGCGGGTCACGGCGACCCGGTTACTGGTATTCGGGTCGACCCGCGGGAGGACAGAGATGACAGGTGACGTCATCCTGCTGACGTCATCATGTCAGGGATGACGTCAGCATTGTCAGATCTGACAATGTCAGCTGACATGTCAAAAAATAGGCCAATAGGAGTGCGGCACGTGTCACATGTCAGTGCACAGTCAGCACTGACATGTCAGTGACGTGGCCCAATCAGGGGCTGACGCGTGTCACTGACATGGACCAGTGCCGTGATGACACGTGGCACATGTTAGACTGCCACGTGGCACTGACAGCACAGTGACGTGGACCAATTGGAGCATGACACGTGGCACCTGTCAGGGTCTGACATGTCAGACCTGACAGCTGTCAGATGATGTCAGCGATGACGTCAGCAGGTACTGTAGCAGGCGCGTGAAGCCCACGCGCAGCCACTTCAGGCGGCGCGTGAGGGCGCGTGGCAGGGAATCTGGGGAAGGTTCCAACATACGAAATCTCCTATTCGATGTAACGAACATGTTGGGACTGGTTTCGTGTCAATCGGACACCGTCTCGATATGTTTCGGGGCATCGGAAGGTTTAGGTTCGGTTTTAAAAATAGTTAAAAATACGGGAAAATTACGGGGCTTTGGTAGGAGGTTAATTAAGTAGTTAGTAACCTTCTATTACGATTTGGACAGGTTTGGGAGTTTCGGTGATGGTGATCGGCTCGGGGAGCCGTATGACACGCAAATCGAGGCGGCAGCTCGGACGGTCTGTGAGTGGACCTTGTTTTCTAAATTGGTGCATGCATAAATGTTTATTATATGTTTTATTACTTGTTTGATGATGCCATGGGTGCATTTGTATGTGGTTACGTATAAGCACGTATTTCGAGGTTTCGGCCCTATATGGTGCTTATACGGGTCTGTATTTCTGTATTGATTTAAATGAACTGGATTTGGATTTCAAAATGATAAACTCGGATTGAGACCCATTTGGTTTTGTCTCGAGCATATGACCTCAGATATCGGGCACGGTGCCCAGTTGATGTCCTATGTTCGGGTACAAGACCCAGTCACTTTACGGTTTTGATTTCAGGTCAGGGAACCTTAAATGGATTCCCAGGTTCATGACGGTTTATGGGAACCGGCATGAACCCTTGTTATGGTATCGTGGTTCATGACGGTTTATGGGAACCGGCATGAACCCTTGTTGGTTATTACGGTACATGACGGTTTATGGGAACCGGCATGTTACCTCGGTTATGTTATTACGGTACATGACAGTTTATGGGAACCGGCATGTTACCTGATTATGGATATTATAGATCATGACGGTTCCGGGGAACCGGTCATGAATGTTTATGTTATGTATATATATGTTCATCTACCTTCCTTTACTTCTATTATTCCCTCCGGGGAGGGTCGTTGGCCTGGGTGGACCCCGGAGTAGTCACGGAGCACCGACTGAGTGGAGTCACCCCCTAGTTGGGTTCCTTACTCTCAGGAAGGCTATGGTTACTATTACCTCGGGTAGGGTCAGTGGTCTACGAACATTGACCTTGACTTTGAGAAAACTCGGATTGAGACCCGGGTAGCACGCGCGTAGCTTTGGATACCGTGACAGGATTGGTTGTGTGACTTATATATATGTATGTGATGTATATATGATATATGATATGTGGTGTGTACAGGTGTGCACAGGATTTGAGCAGTGGCTCGTGTACTTGGTTTCTTTATGGTTTGGGGCCGAGTCCTTTATGGATTTGGGCAGTGGCCCGTATGGTCGTTTTCATTGTGGTCCTTTCGACCTTGGTTTATATCTGCTTTGGGCTTAGTTCCCACGTATGATTTCTTTGGTTAAATGGTTTTCCAATGCATGCATGCGTTTTAGTGGAGGGTACAAATGTCTTCTTATTAAATGTTTTTATAAACTCTTGTTTTGTCCACTCACAGTTTTTAATGTTTTGACTGCCCTTTAGGTTGACAACGGATGTGGACTGTAGCAGAGACCGAGATATCACATGCCTCCTCCGGATCCTGGTGTGCTCTGATAGCCCGGGAGGGCAAAGGTCGGAAATATCCCTTGTCTGACACTTCGTGTCAGACGGGAGCAGGGTCATCCCGCACTAATCCAGGGGGATTGGGATGGGTCCTGTCATAAACAATATTTACAAGTTGGGGGAAGTCAAAGATATATATAGTTCACATAGCTTCAAAGTTTAGATGGAGACTTATACATCCGTACGACCCAAGTAAATATCTTGGATTAATTCAACTGTTTGGGCAAGTTCAAAGGTGACCAGGTTAGAAAGAATAAACACAAGAGGCAGGGCTAATTTTGAGACATCCCGAGGCTTAAACTCCATTGATGTCCCTTTCTTAGACCCAAAACCCGTTATGAGTACCGTCTCTTGTCCTAGACATCACCCTCAAAAATTTCTTACTCCAGAGGAATTAAGATAACTCAAGTGTTAACAATCACCGTAGGTGAGGGTTAACAAAAGAGTCTTCACTGATTAAAGATCAAAATCTAAACTTCGAAACACAAGTGATCTACATATAGCCGAGACTAAGGCATGAATGCAAGAATTATTTACAAGTATGTTTTTATGCACAATTTACAAATATAACATGACAATTTACATATGAACAAGTTATGAATAAAAAGACAAAGAAGTACAAATATATCGACAAATAATACACAACTTAATAAATACATCCACAAATAAAATAAAAATGAACAAGTAATATACAACTTAGGAACTAGTATAAACAAACAAGTATGAATAAAAAGAGGTATAATTAAAAACAAAGTATGAAGTACAAATCAAGTATGAACAAGCATACAAATGAAAATTAAGACAAGTATAATAATTATGAATAAGTATGAAAAAATAACAAGTATGTATATACAACATCTATTCACCAAATGAATTATCACTAACATGAAGCTAAAAACAAAAGAAAGTTGGAAAGTAAATAAATATATTTAATTTTTTTTATTAATTATTTTTTTTTCGGAATTTAAATAATTAAATAAATGAAGAATTTTTTTTTTCGAATTTGATGTTTTTTTTTTGAATTTTTAATTACAACAACAAATAAGAATAAATAAAAGTAAAAATAAGGAAAAATGAACATGTACAATATGCATTTATGAACAATTAAAAAGAATGAACATTATGTACAAGTATGAACAAACATAATATGACAGGTATAAGAATTATAAACAAACATAAATGAAAGTCAATTATTTAACAAGTATGTATAAGTATAAAATGAACAAATAAAATAAAAATTGAAATTTACATAAACAATTATAAAGTGACAAGTATATAAAAAAATTATGAACATTTATGAACAAATATAAAAAGAACAAGTAAAGTATGAACATTATAAACAAATGATAAAAGAGCAATTGTAAAAATCAAACTATGAACAAGTATAAAAATAAAAGTTATGAACAAGTACAAAAATAAATAAAAATAATAACCAAGTATAATATGAACATGTACAAAGATAAAAATTAAGAACAAGTATAATATGTACAAATATAAAAATAAAAATAAACAAATAAAAAATAAGAACAAAAATAAGATGGATAAATAAAATATAAACAAGTATGGGAATTATAAACAAGTAAGTAAAAGTTATGGACAATTAAAATATGAACCAAAATAAAATAAAATAAATATAAACAAGTATAATATGCACAATTTATATACATACACCAACATATTAAAAATGATTTTCAATTTCCCCGGCAACGGCGCCAAAAATTGATAGCGCCCAAACTACGCATTAAATTAAACACGTAATTCGGGTGTTATGCAATTTAAACCCTTTTTGTGTAATTGTAGTATTGGTAAATAGGGATTGTTCTTAACCGGGGAAATTAGGGAACATTAATAATATGTTAGTTAAAAAGAATAATGAATAATCAAAGAATAAAGAATTAAATAATTAAATAATTAAACAATTAAATAATAAAGAATTAAAGAATAAATGAATTAAAGAATTAATGAATTAATGAATCAATGAAATAAAAGAATAAAAGAATAAATAATTAAATAATAAAAGAATAAAGAATTAGATGGGGGGTTTGAAAGATTATAATCATATAATAAAGAAAGCAAGTAAAAATAATTAAGAACTTAATTCTACTTCTACTTTAACTTTTATGCAAGTGAACTTTCTTCAAACACATATTTTTACCAACACTCTAACATCATGCTCATAGTGAACCAATCACGAAATTCTACCTTAATCATCTCAAATACATACATACATTTTTCAATATTATAAATGCACCGAACAGCGGTCATAAACACTTATAATACGATTCACCTTAAGTTTGTGATTTCAATGTGTGTCAAACATCTAAATCTCTTCCATCCTATTCTAAGTGCACCGAACAACGGTCATAAACACTTAGTGTTAAATTGAAGGTTAAGCACTAAAACATATGAAGTAGATGAAATTCAAAAAGTAAAACACATGGAGATTGTATTCACATTTACAAATGTTAGAAAGAGAATACCAACACATATATTGAATTATAAGTAAAACCAAAACAATAACAAGAATTTAAGTAAATGGAGAAAAGTTACACTTCCGGAACCCAAGAACAGCTTGTGATTGCGAAAGTGGATGGAAACAATGGAATGTTATTCATAAAGAACACCGAACAGCGGCGAGAACCTTATGAAGATGGAAGATAAAACATAAGAATACGGACTTAAATTCTAGAATTATTTCGGAAATACTTGGCCTAGGTATTTCTTAAGGAAAGCATAAAAATGTATTTAAGAGATCTCAAAGAAAAATCACAAGAACAAAGTAAAGAAGAAATGAAATTAAGAATTAATATAAATTAAGAACAAGAATTAAAGAAATCTAATTAAATAAATAATCTAAAAGAAGCTAAACTGGTCCCCAAAATTAAAGAAAGAATGAACTAATAGAAGAGAAACTAGAGAGAAAATAATAAAACCTAAACTAAAGAGAGAAACAAAATGAAAAAATAGGGACCCTTTGTTACATGAATTGAACCCCTATTTATAGGGAGAAAAAGCTAACAAAAATAAAATAAAAATTACAATAAAAATAATTAAAAGTGAAATGATGAATAATGATGAATAATGATGAAATTAGGTTTGATTTTTGGGGGAAATTAGCTTGAAAATCAGCAAGCTACATCTGCAAGGATCGACCAAAGTGATGGGGCAAGTAGGCAAGTGGGCTGTGCAGTGCTGTGTTGTACGGCCTGAAGAGTAGTTGGGCTGGTGGGACTCGGGCTGGAGTGGTTGGATTGGACCAGGCGAAAGAACTGTTGCGACGCGGGCCTGGGTTGGTGAATGCTGTAGTTGGGTCAGACGACATGGGCTACGAGCAGGTGCTGTGCAGGCGTACGGTAACGGGCCCGACGCATGGGTTGGACCAGACGACGCAGGCGGGTTGGCGTGATGCACGGATGGACGCGGGCCTGGCGTGGGTCTTGGGCCAGTGAGCAGCCTCAGTTGTGGCGAGCAGCAGGACGACATGGATTTGGGCTGGGCGATTGCTGGCCGAGCTGTTGGGCTGGGGTAATGGGCTGCCATAGTTATTTGGGATGCTGTTTTTGTAATTAATTAAATTGGGTTGGCATTGAATCTGGGCTGCAAAATAACAAATGGGCTCACATTAAATATGAATTTGGGCTTTTTAAAACAAAATTTAAATTTAAATTATTAATTAATATTTTCACCGAATTTCGCCCATAATTTATTCGTTATAATTCCGATTGGGACAATTCTTTCGCCAAAACGCTCCAAATTACAAGTTTTATTTATTTAAACAAAAATATTACAAAATAAATTAATTTCTCTATTTATTTATTATTTTAATATTAAAAGTCAAGTATAAGGGTATAAAATAATATAAAATAATGCTTATTTGAGGACCTATCAGTGGCGGAGGATTAATTTCCTAACAAGTGGTATAAGAGCTTCGGTTTATCGATCGTGAGCGGTTTGCCATGGCAAGTTCTAGCGGCTCAGATTTCAAGGTGGAGCAGTTTGATGGAAAAGGAAATTTCACTCTATGGCAAAGGAGGGTGAAGGACATCCTAGTTCAACAAGGCCTTGCAAGACCGTTGAAGGGGAAGGATGCGAAGCCAGAGAAGCTGTCAGATGAAGATTGGGACGAGTTGGAGTCCAGGTGTGTCAGCACTATTAGGCTTTATATTGCTGACAATATTATAAATAATGTTAATGATGTAGATTCTGCACCTGAGCTTTGGGAGAAAATGGAGAAGCTTTATCTTGGGAAAGGCTTGCAAACGAAGCTGAATTTAAAGCGGGATCTCTACAAGCTCAAGATGGGAGAAGGTGCGAATCTCATGGAGCACATGAATGTGTTCAAGGGATTGATAAATCAACTATCAAGAGTTGAGGTTAAAATTGAGGAAGAAGATCAAGCCCTTTTACTTCTTACCTCGCTTCCCGATTCATATGAGAATATTGTTACTACAATTGTGTATGGTAAGGATACACTGAAGATGGAGGATGTAGAATCGACTCTCATATCACAAGAGAAGAGAAGGAAAACCGATGATTCTCAAGGTTCCGTCTTCATTGCTCATGAACAGAATCGTAAGGGAAGGTCAACTGCGAGGGGATTTAGTGTGCATAGCAGGTCTAAATCCAGAGGCAGAGGAAAAGGCAAGCAATGCTACAAGTGCAAGGAGTGGGGACACATAAAGCCGGATTGTCCATTGATGAAAGAGAAGGACGATAAGGGCTCAAATTAAGAGTGTCAATCGGTTTTTCGGTTTGGTTTTTCCTCCAATGCGATTCGGTTCGGTTTTCCCTCCGATTCGATTCGGTTCGGTTCGGTTCGGTTCCGGTTAAAATCGGTTTTTTTCCTCAAATTATGGTGAATCGGTTCGGTTGAACCGGTTCAATTTTCTCTAAAAACCAATTTTTTTGTACTTTTATACAATAATCAATATTTATTATCTAATTAATATCCATTACAACCTAATTAATGTTTATTACAACTAATTAAGATCCATTATAACTAATCAATATTCATTACAAAGTAACCTAAAGCATTTCGGTTCGGGTCGGTTCGGTTCGGTTTGATTTTTAGGTCCATTCGGTTCGGTTTGGTTTGGTGCGGTTTGGTGTTGTTATACCGAAAACCGAAACAGAACCGGTTCGGTTCAGTTCGGTTTTCTCCAAACGGTCTCGATTTTCCTTCGGTTCGGTTTTTTTCGGTTCGGTTCGGTTCCAGTTCGGTTCGGTTTTTCGGTCGGTTTTTCCGAACCAATTAACAGGGCTAGCTCAAATTGCTCCTTGGCTGGTGTAGCGGAGATGTCTAGAGATTTTGGAGAACTTCTCACAGTCTCCAAAGGAGAGAATATTTTGATAAGTTCCAAGAAGTCCAAGGATTTGTGACTTGACGAGATGTCACAAGACGTCGTGTCATGGGTACGGGAATTGTGAAGATCAAGATGTTCGATGGAG
Organism: Prinsepia uniflora; assembly: GCA_032719365.1. NCBI lineage: Eukaryota > Viridiplantae > Streptophyta > Magnoliopsida > Rosales > Rosaceae > Prinsepia > Prinsepia uniflora. The sequence continues at coordinate 50,137,643 of CM064862.1, forward strand.
CAGATCGAACATTGGGTGATGTGATGTATGTCCCAAAGTTCCAGAGAAATCTAATATCCTTGAGCCAACTAGACTCCAAGGGCTACAAGGTTTCGTCAGCAGGGGGAGTAATGAAAGTGTCACGTAGCTGCATGGTCCTAATGAAGGGAGAAAATTGTAAAAGTATGTTCCGTCTGATAGGAAAAACTCAGACCTCGAAGGTTGTTGGGAAACAGGGTGCATAGGAGAACAGGTACCTGAAGCGGGTCTCGTTTGCGGGCACAACAGAGATGCTATCTACATGTTTCCAAGTTTCAGACGAAGGTGAGAAGGATAATCCTGCTTCAGCAGGGGGAGTAATGAAAGTGTCACGTGGCTGCATGGTCCTAATGAAGGGAGAAAAATGTAAAAGTATGTTCCGTCTGATAGGAAAAACTCAGACCTCGAAGGTTGTTGGGAAACAGGGTGCACAGGAGAACAGGTACCTGAAGCGGGTCTCGTTTGCGGGCACAGCAGAGATGCTATCTACATGTTTCCAAGTTTCAGATGATGGTGAGAAGAATAATCCTGCTAGGGAAGAGGCAAAGTCGAGGTCCCTCTTCGGAGCCAACTGGTAATTGTTGACTCGGAGCAGCTACACTTAACATTGGCCATTTTGAATCAAGGGGAGTTAGGACCGTATGCAACTGATTCGGGTATGTGCAGTTGGTATAAGAACAAAGCCAATGGAATGCTTGTGAGTATATCAAGCGATATCTCAATTTGAGATGAACTTCAGGGATTGAAGTGGTGATGCAACATTATCCACCTAAGTCGGCAGGGGGAGATTGTTGAGTTAATGCCTCCTTAGTGGATTATTAATGCATTGGAATTTGATTATGTATTGGGAATAAATACATGGTGTTGTTCATTCAACCTTGTAGGAAAATATTGATGTGGAAGCTTCATGAAGAAGAACATTAATTGAAGAAAGTGCATGAATGGACTTCAATGAAGGATGTTGAAATGTGAGGAAAATGTCCCACATTGGAAAAGCACAAATACAACTTGTGCCTTAAGCACTATATAAGGTGGAGAGCTTGGCCACATTTCAACAGCAAGGAGAACACCTCACAAGTGAGTGAGTGTTTCAAGAGTGTGCATAGCTCTTAAGCTAGAGTGATCTTCTTGAGCACTTCAAGAGTGTGTATAGCTCTTGGAGTAGTGTGATCTTCTCGGTTAAGAGAAGGTGAAAGAGTGTGTATAGCTCTTGGGGTAGAGTGATCTTCTTGAGTTGATAGAGAGTGTACATGGGGTATCCTATTGGATACAAGGGCTCGAGTTGGGTATAAACTTGAGTAGTGTAATCTTGTATTTTGTATTCTCTCATAGTGAAGGAGGAAACTCTCCGATGACGTAGGCAAGTTAATTGGCCGAATCTCGTTAAATCTTTTGTGTTCTTAACTTCTTTATTTGCTTTTTTTCATCTTTGTTGTTAGCACTTGCGTGGCGGAGGATTAATTTCCTAACACATGGGTATGGCAATAATTGCCTGCCTTCAGGGATAGGATTACACGCATGTAGTTGATATATATTAGGCTAGGGGCACGTCATACACACTCTAGAGAGCCAGAAAATTGATTCGAAAGCAAAATGTACACTCCTCATGGAATGCCCACGTGTGGTCGATATTATGCAAAAAGGGCATCCAATACGTCCTCTATATGAAACCTCGCAGCAAACTAGAGTCGAATATGAAACCTCGCAGCAAACTAGGCACGTACTTGAACTAGACCATCTGTGACAGGACCCATCCAAATCGCCCCAGGATTTGTGCGGGATGACCCTGCTCCCGTCTGACACGAAGTGTCAGACAAGGGATATTTCCGACATTTGCCCTCCCGGGCTATCAGAGTACGCCAGGATCCGGAGGAGGTATGTGATATCTCGGTCTCTGCTACAGTCCACACCGTATTCAACCTGAAGGGTATTAAAAACAGAAAGACTGTGAGTGGATAAAAATAAAGAGTTTATAAAAACATTTCCATAAAAGACCTTTATACCCTTCACTAAAAAGCATGCATGCATAGGAAAACCATTTATCCAATAACAAATGTTAAAACACCCGTAATTAGGGTCTCAACCCCAAATTCTGTAAATACAAGTCACACGGGCTCCTGCCCAAAACCATTTACAGAAAAACCAGAACATAGTAACCATATGTGGGATCTCAGCCCAAATCCATTTATCATCATAAACACAATTTCCCAAACCAATTGAAATCATGTTTATCCCTTATATTCATATCCAGAACCTGTCACGATAAAATAGAGCTACACGTGTGCTAACCGGGGTCTCAAACCCAAGTCTCTCCAGGGTCCACCCAGGTCAATGTCCGTAGATCAATGACCCTCCCTGGAGGTAACGAACCATGCCCATCCTGAGAGTAAGGAACCCAACTGGGGGGCGACTCCACTCAGTCAGTGCTCCGTGACTACTCCGGGGTCCACCCAGGTCAACGACCCTCCCCGGAGGAGACAATCATATATAAAGGATGGAATATGAAAAACCTTTTGAAATCATTCTTTAAATCTTTCCAGGATTCATGCCCGGCCCCCATAAGCCGTCATGAACCATAAAATCCTTTTATGGATTCATGCCGGTTCCCATAAACCGTCATGACCCGTTAATCCATTTCAGGGGTTCATGCCGGTTCCCATAAACCGTCATGACTCGTAAAAACCATTTGTAACACATAGCTGGGCACTAGGCCCGAATTCACATAGAAACTGGACCTCCGGTCCGAATCGTAAACCAATTGGGCCTCTGGCCCGATTCCGTAAATCAAATGGACCTCAAGTCCTAGAGTTACCTTTTCAAATCCAAAATCATTTCATTTAACTATTTCCAAAACCATAAGAATGGAAAATAAGAGTAAAACCAGAAAACCTCGATCTACGTGCAAGCACGTAAATCGCCTCAAAATACGTGAAACCATATAATTCAAAAATATCCAAATCAACATTATCAAATCATATTCATAATCCATTTGGAAATCCAAAACCATTTCAGTTAGACCAATAAAGACGTACGGACCCGTATAGGCACCGTATAGGGCCGAAACCTCGAAATACGTGCCTATACGTAACCACACATCCAAATGCACTCATGGCATCACAAACAAGTATTTAAAACATATAATAAACATTTATGCATGCACAAATTTAGAAAACAAGGTCCACTCACAGACCGTCCGAAGCCGCGCCTCGATACGCGTGCCATAATCGTCTCCCGGGTCAATCGTCATCACCGGGACTCCCAAACCTGTCCAAATTTTAATAGAAGGTTAATAACTACTTAATTAACCTCCCACTAAAGCCCCGTAAATTTTCCGTATTTCTAACTTTTTAAGACCGAACCTAAACCTTCCGATGCCCCGAAACATATCGAGACGGTGTCCGATTGACTCGAAACCAGTCCCAAAATGTTCGTTACATCGAATAGATGATTTCACATGTTGGAACCATCGTCAAATTCTCCCCCACGCGCCCGCACGCGCCGGTTGAAGTGGCTGCGCGTGGGAGCCACGCGCCTGTGAACAGTGCTTCTCCTACCTCGATCAGATCGGTCCGAACCGGCCGGTCCGGTCCAACCCCTGCAATTGGACCGGCGTAACCGGTCCAGGCCTCCTTCTCCCTCATTTTTCATCCGTTTTCTTCCATTTCAATTCCTAAATTCCTATTTTTGTGTTTCCTATCTAACCCAATTAACAAAACAACCTAAAACCCTCTAAATCGATCCCTAAAAATTAACTCCCACGGCCCCTGTTTTTCCCGGCCACCTTCCAGCCTTCCTCCGCCGTGAACCACCCTCCAAACCCTCCTAAAACTATCCTAGCAACCTATTTAGTTCAATGAAACCATCCAAATCGGCCCATAACAATTAAAATGGAAAATGAACAAAATCGGGTAAAACCGATTACCTCGATCGCCTCCTCCTCCGCCGTCCACGTCGATGCGTCCTGGGCCAACCACCACGTCCTCTGGTCCTCTCTTCCTTCTCTAGTCTCTCACAAATGGTCATGGATAAAGGGTTTGGATTGTGGAGAAGAAAATGGTGGATCGGGTTTGTGTTTGGGAACAAAGAAAAGAAATGGTCGATGGTGTGGGTTATGCATGAATGTGGGCTAGTGACTAGTGGATGAGTGAAACTTGTCACTCATCCATTGGTTGCTGAAAAGTAACTGGGCCCACTAAAGACAAAACTCTCCTTTTTGTCTCGTAAAACGTGTCGTTGAGAATAGTATCCTGAAACTTCCGTGAACCGTAACTTCGCCGTCGAACGTCCGAATTCGACGTGCCGCCTGTCTACGGATTCGTATCGTCCTTATCTACGTAACGGTCTTCGGCCCTCGGCCATCGGACCCCTCGGTCAAAAAGTCAACATTTGACCTCCTATTCACCTAAATTACCAAAATGCCCTTGGGCTTCCGAACGTCTTAACTTCCTCCTCGAATGTCGGAATTGAACGTGCCACCTGTCTATGAACTCGTGACGTCCTAAACTACGTCACGGTCATTGGTCAAAGTCCGTTTGACTGCCCGAATGAAAAATCAACGTTTTGCCACCACTAGGGGCAAAACGGTCATTTCGCATCGTTCGTCCGATTTAGCCTAACTAATCACCGATTAACCTCACTAATCGTGATTAGTCACTAATCTAATCTAGGAATTTGGGACGGGTCGTTACAACCTTCCCTCCTTAATTAATTTCGTCCTCGAAATTCCAACCGACATAATTCCAACCGTTCTTCCCTCCTTAATTTAGTTCCTCTCTCGAAACTCCAACTATTCTGATTCCACAACCACCTGGTGGAAATAATTCGATCTACCTCGCAACACGTGTACGCTAGTACGCCAACTAACTAGAATAATACTTACTCGTCTGCACCGAGACGTGCCACTAAGACTCACGTCGCATTGACTACCCTCGACCACGTCGAATAACGGTAGTCATACGTCCCGAATTGACACTACTTGTCAAACCTACCATGTCGTTGACACAAATAACTAGACGGTTCCTTTCTCAATCACTAACATAACCTAACGTCTGCTCCCACAGGGAGTCACCAGACCACGCTCGTCGATCCACGCTGACACCTTCGACAAACTGTCACCACTTAACAGCTGTCAGTCGAAAACTGTCACTATACTCATTTGTGGTTACACTAACCACCAACTCACTCAACCTGAGTATACGTATACTAACTAAGCCTTTCACTCGACCTGTGTGTAACTAGACCCATTAGAAAACCATGACCCAGTGCACAGTATCCAATGTCTAGTTCACGACTTCGACTAATCCAATGGTATCGGAACCAAGCCGACTACCAACACGCTCTCCAACGTACCACCGGTATCTCCTATATACCGTCACCAGGCACGACGAGTCTGCCTAGTATCGTACCTCGAACAACGTACAAGATACGTACATCAATACCAACTTGACTACAACCACAACAATAACAACAACACGACCACCTAGGTCGTAGCCAACACGTTCCTATTATGGAGTCCATTTGTCCAATCCCGGATTAGACAAATCGAAACTCCAACCCATCATCTATTTCCAAATTCGAATCCGCAATTTCGTAAGAAAGCCCGGATCCAAACCCAAAAATCATATCTATAATCATGTCCAAATTCGAATCCGAAATCATCATTCCGTAAACTAGTATTTGGAATAACCATTCCGAGCCCAAATCCATAAAAGGAAATCCACTGTTAAGCTCCAGAATCAAATCCTGAATCGTCACCCAGAATCCGATTCCAAAACCCAAATCTAGAAATCTTCTTTCACGTTCCAAAATCAAATCCTGAATCGTCATCCAGAAATCTGATTCCAAAACCTGAAATATCTTTCACGTCTACCAAGACGCACCATATCCGAACCTATCAGATACCTGTTCAAACGATTACCTCAATACGTTTGATTGACTTCATAGGGAAGCCAATCCCAACATCAACACATCTAGGTTGACCATATCCGACCACGTCGGAAAACTACTCATCGGACAACTACTCAGGCGAGTAGTAAGCCATATGGGATTTACCTCGAAAAGAAGTTTAGTCCCATCATCCTCAACTCAAACATCCCAGTAAGAGTAATAAACTCTCCACCTATCTGGATCATCAAGATCACGATCCAGATCCATCACTACGTCAACCGACCATGAACGTCACGATCCCCGACCGTCACGACGTCCAAAATCCTCAACCATTTCCTGCATCTAAACAGATTAGTCTACGACGAGACACGTCGAGACTGTGGGTTCTCACTGACTACCTCGTATCAATCCTTGTCATTCCACCGAGGAAAATCAAAGATGATATAAGACTATGACATCAAAAGTCATCCTACGTGAATGCAACCAAAACTCGCTGCACTCACCACGCCACGTAATCAACATCATCTGCCACCAAGCAGAAAATGAGAAATCTCAGTCATCCAACTTCGATATACTCAATTCTCCGGATGGCCCAAGGTAAATCACGGGTCCACCAACCAATACACGATCAGCGTACTGGTGACGCAACCATCCTCTACCATCAGCTACCATCATCTACCGTGGTAGAAACTGAGAAGTCACCCAAAATGACTTCGAAATACCCAATATCAATGCGGAAAATCCGCATTCCACTCGTCACCTCAATCGCAACCTCTCGTGATTCCGAAGTTCCAACAATATCGGAACCAACACACTCGGACATCAACCACGTGTCCCCTAACCAACTTAGCTCTATCTGAGATCCACTCTGGGACCACAGATATCGAACACATACGTATCTCATCGTCGTCGCAATCACCGGCACCAGCACTAGCACTAGTACCCGCACCATCACTATCACCTGTCAGCATCAGCACACAAGCATCCTCACTAGCATCAGTACTGACGCTAGCACACCGTGTGCAAAACTGATAACCCTGGATCTCCGCTCATACCGAGCGACGACCCCGCACATCTGCTCGAATAGGAGAAACTCTGCCTCCCTCGTAACCGACAACTCTGGGTACAGTCACCCTGACAACTCATGCGAGAAAAGGAAACGTCCCCTGAACGTCCCCGATTCCCAACAACCATATCTACGACCACTCTCGGTAGTAGCGCCTGCCACAAACTCATGCAGACCTAACTACCAGACATCGCTATTGAGATTCGCATCCAACGGAATCAACCGCCCGTATTAACCACTCCGGATCCCACTCAGGGATTCCATCGACAAGTACCAACCCTGATAACTTGTCCAACTGAACTCTAACTAGTCGTACTCCGACTAACCCAAATGTCGTCTACCAGGTCGCCCATGACCTTAGTTGCACCAACTGTCCATCACAACTAAAGTAGCTCGACAACCAACTAGGTCTAACCGACAAGTACAACCCCGACTGCAGAGTGCAGTCCCAACACAAGCTGACCTGACTAGACCGACTAACGAATCCAAATCCGAATAGTCGTCCAAGTCAAACCACTCGTCAACTCACATTTCCGAACCATACACCCAAGGTAGGGTTCCACGACCACACCTAGAGTTTCCCTGAACCCGACTGCGAAAAGCAGTAAAATCGACAATCTGACCGACTCCGCGGTCTTGACATCGTAAGGACGTCAATCCAGTCCTACCAACAATAAACTAGGATTCCTCGAATCCGGCTGCTCACAGCAGTAAATTCATCTAACTCAACCAAATCCGATTATCGGATAGTCACAACTCCCAACCAGTCGTCGGAACCGATCCAACGACATCGTGAAAGATGATCCCAACTAACCGTCACACGATCAAAATGCTAACGTACGAATACGTTCATCCTTCCATAGGGTTCCACACTGTCATCCTCGACAGAACTATGGGAACCCCAACATCAAATGCCGAACCAAGACATATCATGATACAATCCTACTAACTATCGTACTGGCACCCAAACTATCAGGTTGATCACGAACTGTAGCCCATTGAGATATCACATCCTCGACCTGCGTACTGAGTAATGCGCAAAATACGCTCTGGAATTCAGAGTAACATGAGCAACCATGCTCTGATACCACATTGACAGGACCCATCCCAATCCCCCCGGGATTTGTGCGGGATGACCCTGCTCCCGTCTGACACGAAGTGTCAGACAAGGGATATTTCCGACCTTTGCCCTCCCGGGCTATCAAAGTACGCCAGGATCCGGAGGAGGTATGTGATATCTCGGTCTCTGCTACAGTCCACACCGTATTCAACCTGAAGGGTATTAAAAACAGAAAGACTGTGAGTGGATAAAAATAAAGAGTTTATAAAAACATTCCATAAAAGACCTTTATACCCTTCACTAAAAAGCATGCATGCATAGGAAAACCATTTATCCAATAACAAATGTTAAAACACCCATAATTAGGGTCTCAACCCCAAATTCTGTAAATACAAGTCACACGGGCTCCTGCCCAAAACCATTTACAGTAAAACCAGAACATAGTAACCATATGTGGGATCTCAGCCCAAATCCATTTATCATCATAAACACAATTTCCCAAACCAATTGAAATCATGTTTATCCCTTATATTCATATCCAGAACCTGTCACGGTAAAATAGAGCTACACGTGTGCTAACCGGGGTCTCAAACCCAAGTCTCTCCAGGGTCCACCCAGGTCAATGTCCGTAGATCAATGACCCTCCCTGGAGGTAACGAACCATGCCCATCCTGAGAGTAAGGAACCCAACTGGGGGGCGACTCCACTCAGTCAGTGCTCCGTGACTACTCCGGGGTCCACCCAGGTCAACGACCCTCCCCGGAGGAGACAATCATATATAAAGGATGGAATATGAAAAACCTTTTGAAATCATTCTTTAAATCTTTCCAGGATTCATGCCCGGCCCCCATAAGCCGTCATGAACCATAAAATCCTTTTATGGGTTCATGCCGGTTCCCATAAACCGTCATGACCCGTAAATCCATTTCAGGGGTTCATGCCGGTTCCCATAAACCTTCATGACCCGTAAAAACCATTTGTAACACATAGCTGGGCACTAGGCCCGAATTCACATAGAAACTGGACCTCCGGTCCGAATCGTAAACCAATTGGGCCTCTGGCTCGATTCCGTAAATCAAATGGACCTCAATCCGAGAGTTACCTTTTCAAATCCAAAATCATTTCATTTAACTATTTCCAAAACCATAAGAATGGAAAATAAGAGTAAAACTAGAAAATCTCGATTTACGTGCAAGCACGTAAATAGCCTCGAAATACGTGAAACCATATAATTCAAAAATATCCAAATCAACATTATCAAATCATATTCATAATCCATTTGGAAATCCAAAACCATTTCAGTTAGACCAATAAAGACGTACGGACCCGTATAGGCACCGTATAGGGCCGAAACCTCGAAATACGTGCCTATACGTAACCACACATCCAAATGCACTCATGGCATCACAAACAAGTATTTAAAACATATAATAAACATTTATGCATGCACAAATTTAGAAAACAAGGTCCACTCACAGACCGTCCGAAGCCGCGCCTCGATACGCGTGCCATAATCGTCTCCCGGGTCAATCGTCATCACCGGGACTCCCAAACCTGTCCAAATTTTAATAGAAGGTTAATAACTACTTAATTAACCTCCCACTAAAGCCCCGTAAATTTTCCGTATTTCTAACTTTTTAAGACCGAACCTAAACCTTCCGATGCCCCGAAACATATCGAGACGGTGTCCGATTGACTCGAAACCAGTCCCAAAATGTTCGTTACATCGAATAGATGATTTCACATGTTGGAACCATCGTCAAATTCTCCCCCACGCGCCCGCACGCGCCGGTTGAAGTGGCTGCGCGTGGGAGCCACGCGCCTGTGAACAGTGCTTCTCCTACCTCGATCAGATCGGTCCGAACCGGCCGGTCCGGTCCAACCCCTGCAATTGGACCGACGTAACCGGTCCAGGCCTCCTTCTCCCTCATTTTTCATCCGTTTTCTTCCATTTCAATTCCTAAATTCCTATTTTTGTGTTTCCTATCTAACCCAATTAACAAAACAACCTAAAACCCTCTAAATCGATCCCTAAAAATTAACCCCCACGGCCCCTGTTTTTCCCGGCCACCTTCCAGCCTTCCTCCGCCGTGAACCACCCTCCAAACCCTCCTAAAACTATCCTAGCAACATATTTAGTTCAATGAAACCATCCAAATCGGCCCATAACAATTAAAATGGAAAATGAACAAAATCGGGTAAAACCGATTACCTCGATCGCCTCCTCCTCCGCCGTCCACGTCGATGCGTCCTGGGCCAACCACCACGTCCTCTGGTCCTCTCTTCCTTCTCTAGTCTCTCACAAATGGTCATGGATAAAGGGTTTGGATTGTGGAGAAGAAAATGGTGGATCGGGTTTGTGTTTGGGAACAAAGAAAAGAAATGGTCGATGGTGTGGGTTATGCATGAATGTGGGCTAGTGACTAGTGGATGAGTGAAACTTGTCACTCATCCATTGGTTGCTGAAAAGTAACTAGGCCCACTAAAGACAAAACTCTCCTTTTTGTCTCGTAAAACGTGTCGCCGAGAATAGTATCCCGAAACTTCCGTGAACCGTAACTTCGCCGTCGAACGTCCGAATTCGACGTGCCGCCTGTCTACGGATTCGTATCGTCCTTATCTACGTAACGGTCTTCGGCCCTCGGCCATCGGACCCCTCGGTCAAAAAGTCAACATTTGACCTCCTATTCACCCAAATTACCAAAATGCCCTTGGGCTTCCGAACGTCTTAACTTCCTCCTCGAACGTCGGAATTGAACGTGCCACCTGTCTATGAACTCGTGACGTCCTAAACTACGTCACGGTCATTGGTCAAAGTCCGTTTGACTGCCCGAATGAAAAATCAACGTTTTGCCACCACTAGGGGCAAAACGGTCATTTCGCATCGTTCGTCCGATTTAGCCTAACTAATCACCGATTAACCTCACTAATCGTGATTAGTCACTAATCTAATCTAGGAATTTGGGACGGGTCGTTACAATCTGCCCGTGGTTTGGTTAGTCATGGAATGCCCACGTGTGGTCGATATTATGCAAAAAGGGCATCCAATACGTCCTCTATATGAAACCTCGCAGCAAACTAGACACGTACTTGAACTAGACCATCTGCCTGTGGTTTGGTTAGTCATTAAACACAAAGATGCCAAAAATTCTTTCATGGATTTTTTAACACACTTGTAACAACAAAATTCGTCGGCTAACATTAAAATTCGTCGTGTAACATTAAAATTCGCCGGGTAACAACCTGTCGGCTAATAACCATCGGACTAAAAGTTTACCCGACAAATTTAAATAAAATTTTCGGGTCAAATCAACCGAAAACGACACGAGTTTCGTCGGATAAGGTTAATTTTTTTTTTTTTGCGCTTACCGTGGGAGATTTGTCGGGTTAAATGAGTTTTGTCGGGTATTCCCTCCGTCACGCAAAATTTAGTCGGGCAACTGAACTTTTCTTGTAGTGTCATTAATTAAAGTTGTGTTGCACTGTGCATAAATCCAGGACAATATATGTTCATACATACTCATCTTCGTTAACTACTACTATTGATATTGAATAATGTTTATATATAATGTCTGTTAGGTTTTTGGAGGCATTCTGCGTTCTAAGAATAATTTAGATGAATGGTCGTCAATTTCAAAATGTAGAATATGGGCCTTGCCAGAAGGAAAAAGAATCATATCGGAGTTGAAGTTGAGCTTTGATAATTTGGAATCACCATTTTTGAAGCAATGTTTTACTTATTGCTCAATGTTGAAGAAAAATTCGGAGATTGAAAGGGATAATTTGATTCAAATATGGATGGCTCAAGGGTTGCTTCACCCTTCTCCTGAAAATGGTGATCTAGAGATGGAAGACATAGGCAATCGATACTTCGATATTCTGCTGGAAAATTCATTATTTCAAGATCCTACAAAGGATGACTTCGGGATTGTTTCCAAATGCAAGATGCACATTCTTGTCCATGATTCGGAGATTGAAAGGGATAATTTGATTCAAATATGGATGGCTCAAGGGTTGCTTCACCCTTCTCCTGAAAATGGTGATCTAGAGATGGAAGACATAGGCAATCGATACTTCGATATTCTGCTGGAAAATTCATTATTTCAAGATCCTACAAAGGATGACTTCGGGATTGTTTCCAAATGCAAGATGCACATTCTTGTCCATGATTTTGCAGAACTTTTATCAGAATCTGAGACCTTGAGGGGGGATTCCAATGAGATGACTGGCAAACTAGCAATTCGACATGCTGCACATATCCCAACTTCAGTTTTCCAAGGAATTTCTGAAGCAAGTGTCACGGGACTGCGCTCAATGTTTTGGGATGTCCAACTTCCTAACAACATGTTCCCAAAGTTCCGAGCTTTACATGTCTTAAATCTGTATGGGGCTGCTATCGAGGAGTTGCCCCTTTCAATTGGCAAGCTAAAACATTTGAGGTATTTGAATGTTTCTAGAACAAATATCAATGCACTCCCCAAATCGATTGGCAAGCTCCATAACTTTCAGACTTTAAGGATGGAGTACTGTAGTAATCTTAAAGTGTTTCTGACACAAGTGCAAGATTTGGTCAACTTGAGACACATTTATTTTGGTCCTGTCCAAAAAAAGAGACCGGTCCATTTCGGTAGGTATAGGGAATCTCATGATGGGGTTGGGCAATTGACTAATCTTCGAACATTGCCGTATTTCATTGTGAGCCCCTGTCAAATGGGTCGTGGAATTGAGGAGTTGGAGGGCTTAAACCAGCTCAAAGGTGAGCTCATTATTTATGATCTGGAGCGTGTGAAAGATGGAGAAGAAGCTAAGAAAGCAAATTTATTGGGGAAGAAAAACGTAAGGAAGTTAACACTCGCATGGGGCAAGGAAAAGAGACCAAGCAAAAACAACGAAGGTGATGTACTCCAAGGCCTCCAGCCACACCCTGATCAGCTGGAAGTCTTAGAGATTCACAACTACATGGGTGCTAAGTTTTCATCGTGGAAGCCACTCGACAACTTGAGAAAGATTCGATTAATTCGGTGCAAACAATGTGAAGAAATCCCAATGCTTGGCCATCTACCTAAGCTCATACATCTTGAGATTGATACTGTGAGTAATCTAAAACGTCTTGGTGCTGAGGTCTATGTCTATAATGGTGCTACGAGAAGAGCTATGGACACAAAGAGCTTGTTTCCAGCTTTGAAGACACTCAGAATTTGCATGGCCTCAAATCTAATCGAAATGGTGCCCTCAGTTCATGAAGAAATAGCGGCGTTTCCTTCCCTTGAGGAGTTGACTCTCTTGGAGTGCCCTCGATTGAGAAATGTTCCAATTTGTGTTCCTTTGCTCCAGAAATTGGAGATTAGCATGTGTCACGAATTATCAAACCTTTCAAGCCTGCTAGGAAAATGTACCTCTCTTGAGAATCTGAAAATAAGCAGCTGCGATAGTCTGTCATCCATTTCAATTCAGGGTTTGACATCAATTCGAAAAAAATGGAGATTACTTCATGTGGTGGATTAACAACAGTGGATCTGCAAAGTGGAGAGGAATCATACTCTTCAGTCACCCTCGAGGAGTTGTCAGTAAGTTTCTGCCGAAGCCTAGATTCATTTCCAGCTTTAAAAGGATGCACATCCCTTCGTGAATTGACCATTGCAGATTGTGATGGACTAACAAGTACTTCATCCGGTGGGGTAAAATGTTGTAGCTCTCTACGTAAGCTGAGTATCCAAAGTTGTAGAAAGCTGAAGCAGTTTTGGGATGATGGGCTACGAGGCCTCTCTCTTCTTGGGGAGTTGACTATAAAGAGTTGTCCTAGTTTGGAGTTCATTCCAGTTTCACAGGAAATTGCAGATGTCCGGAAACTAGTTATTGAGGGTTGTTGCAAAATGAAAATACATAATTGCCCTAACGTAACATCCATTCCAATTTCACCATCCCTCATTGAATTGGTAATTGAAGATTGTGCGGAGTTATCAAGCTTGCCAAGTGGTCTTAATTATGTTCAGCAACTGAGTATCTGCAATTGCCCTATGCTAACATGCATTTCAGTTGATAATCTGACCTCCCTCCACAAATTGGTAATACAAAGCTGTGGACCACTATTTTCCATCGCTGGTACCGGTACTATTGATGAGATGTTCTCTTCTCTAGAGGAGCTGATATTGGTTGGTTGCCCTAAACTGGAGGAGTTTTCTTTACATGGCTGCACAGCCCTACGCAAACTGACCATTGTCGATTGTCATGGCTTGATAAGTAGTGTAAACAGTGGGCTGTCATCTTGTACTTCTCTTTGCTCGCTGCACGTCCAGCGCTGTCAAAACTTGAGGAGTTTAGCTGATGGGCTAGACAAACTCTCCCTTCTTAAGGAGTTGACTATAGAGTATTGTCCAAGCCTAGAGTTCATTCCAATTTCAAAAGGAGGCATGGCATGTCTCCAGAAACTGAAACTCAAGGATTGCAAGAAGCTAACACATTTGCCTGGTGAGTTGAAATATTGCAACTCACTTGAGAAGTTGATAATAAGTGGGTGCTCCAATCTACCAATCGGTCCAGCAATTTCGGAGGTCCTCCCTCCATCCCTCCTTGAATTTGTAATTGAAGATTGTGCTGAATTATCAGACAAAGAGGAGGGGTTTCAAGTAACTCAGTGCCCTAAGCTGAAAAGCATTTCGACCTCCCTTAGAAAATTGGTTATTGCAGGTTGTGGACATGAGGTATCCATCAACAATAGTAGTAACTTGGAGAAGTTGTCTTTTGATGGTTCCACATCCCTTCTTCGTTCACTGTGCATCGAAGATTGTCAAAATTTGAGAGATCGTACTCTTTGTTTTGCTCTAGGAGATGTAGGGAATGTTTTGGAGAAGTTGACTATAAGGAATTGTCCTAGTCTAGAGATGTTTCCACCAATTCTAACAAAATGTCCTTGCATCCGGGAGTTGGTGATCGATGGTTGTGAGAAGATATCAAGCTTGCCGAGTGGGTTACAACGTTGCGGATCTCTTGAGAAGTTGAAAGTAAGTCGTTGTTCAATTCTCACATCCTCTATTTCAAGGTTCGATGTACTCCCACCATCCCTCCTTGAATTGGTGATTGAATTATCAGGCCAACACCACTATTATTTGGAAAGTCTGATCTCTCTTCAGAAGTTGGTTATTCTGAAAGTCTCAAACGGGCCTGAATTGTTCATCACAAGAAGTAGAAGTCTTCAAAATTTGTCTGTACATGGAGACGGTTGTGCATCCCTTGGCTCCTTGCATATCTCAGATTTTGAATCTTTGAAGGATTTGACCTTGGAAAAATTTGTTCTCTGTACATCTCTTACTCATTTGTGGATTGAGAGATGCCACAGTTTGGAATCTCTGGCAGATGTAGATGTGTCCAGCTTGAAATCTCTTTCCTTGCTCTCAATATATGAATGTAGGAGTTTACAATATTTGCCTCGGGAGCTACACTCTCTGACTTGTTTAAAACGTATGTCAATTGGCCACTTTTCGGAGAAGCTCTATTCTTTCCCTGAGTTTGGGGTTCCGCAACAACTTGAAAGACTAGATTTGTGTGGGTGGCCAAAGCTCAAGTCACTGCCTGAACAAGTTGAACAACTCTCTACTTCTCTAACATGTTTGTTGATAGCATGTTTCGATGGAGTGGAGGCTTTTCCAGAGTCATTGGGTAATCCCGCATCTGTTACCAACCTGTATATTTGGAGTTGCAAGAATATGAGGGCGCTATCCAGTGTCAAGGCTATGCAAAGCCTCACCAATTTAAAAAAGCTAGAGATTAGTGATTGTCCCAAACTTAAAGAAAGTTGTGCCAAGGAGAGTGGCCCAGAGTGGCCCAAGATTTCTCACATTGCAGATATTACAGGTAAATTATCTCTCAAATCAAGTATCCATGGATTATTCTTCGATTCTCTGCTAATTACAGTGGTTGATTTGTAGTTTACGAAGACTAGCCTAGCACAGAGGGATCGGACTACGTACCTATTCCATATATTGCTTCAAGTTTCATAAAGAGTGAAGCATGCCAAAAGTAAGTTTCCCATGTTTCTCTTCAATTAGATTTTAATTTTTGAAAGCTAATTTTGTGCTACTCACTAGTTAGCTAGTGAAAGTTTTGCAAAGATCGATGACCTGCAGCTCATTTGGGAAGCCTTTTCCCAGAGATCGATGACCTGACCAAGAAGAACCAAGATGAACACAAGGTAATAAAATGTTTTTTGTATACTTAGATTTCAAATCCTTTTTCTCTTATTTGATATTTCTGATACAGGGTTATGAATTTTTTCCTCTTAACACTCAACTTTATTCTCACATGGATTTGAAACTCATGTAAAACAGATGGCCGATGGATTGAAAAAAAAGAGATGACTGAAAAATGGAGAGAGGATGCCACTGTAGTTTACAAATTTGGCGTTCAAGTTTGGAATAGAGCGGTATGATACTTTCCCGAAAAGGAACGACGAGACGAACAATACTTGCAGCCTATGGCCAAATAAGTTCGTTTAGGGTTATACTCAAATCTTTGCTTTCCTTTTTGAACCTAGGGTTTCCTTTTTAATACACACCTTGGCCTGGTCTGATGATACAACTCTTGCTCCTTTTTCTGTAGACAAATGAAAACAATTTCAGCAATGGCCTGTTACAATTCAGTTTCCATGGAGAGCTAGCCAAGGTACAAATGAAGCCTCAGCGACTTGCTAATTGAAGGCTTTTGCGATACGGGAATAGATAGTTCTTCGACAAGTTCTACATACATGGAAAAAGCGATCATCCAACATGAGAAAGAAGCTGGATTAATCCATATAATATGTCTCCACCTACTCCAGCAGCACCATCAAGAGAAGCTTCATATGTTTTTCTTTCAGACTCACCCATTCTACTTTGGAAACACATAAACGGGAATAGGACACAGTTAGAAAAGCTGTATTTACCTCCCCAGCTGTTGCTATATCAGCAGCTCAAGTCGAGACACAGCTCAACAAGGTTCAATGGCGGCAAGCTCGTCTTAGGTGTACCATTTCTTATCTTTGAACTTATAGCTGAAAACAAGCGAGCCTAAGATAGGATTATATTCATCTTCTTCTCTTTCTGTTACTTCAAAAATGAACGTGGATGATGATTGCTGGTTAAATCTTATTAATAAGCACTATGCTACTAATAGCACTCTAGGTGTTTGAAAAAATGTCTGATAGAAATCCTCTGTATTTTTCTCGGCCATGACTGGGGATTACTTTAGTGCTTATCAATTCAATTGAATTACACGCATATACACGCACTCAGTTAGTTAAGCTTACACTAAGATTCCACAGAGTACTAGTGCTTAGGCGGCAGACAGGGTACTAATGCTTAGGCTTAGACGGTTTTTTTTTTTTTTCCTCGAGCAAAAATTCAATAAATAAATATTATTTCTAAATATTTCTAAAAATTTACTTTGCTATTCACACGAATTCAATTCATAATCATCATCCATTTTCAATTCTAGAAAGGAAGAAGAATTCTAATCCTACCCTAGAATCAATCAAGTTAAGTTAAAAGAGATAAGAGTTTAAGAATTGTACCTTTGTAGTTTAATTGAGTTCCCCTATATTATTTCCGGTCTCTGTGTAACGACCAGACCAGGGATTATCGGGAGGTTATCGAGAATTATCTAAATTATTCGCGGCGAAATGACGATTTTGCCATTAGGTGAGGAAAATGTTGACTTTTGACCGGGTGATTGTTTGCACATTTACCAAGGTCTATTGCGTAGATCGCGGGATTGCGATTACCTACACAGGCGACACGTCAAATATGCACATTAGACGGTTGTATGATGGATTTAGAACGATTTTAACGGGATTTTACGGTGCATGTTTTTCAAAAAAGAGTTGACCTTGTTTTGTTGGTAGTGGGACCCTAAATATCTATTTTGGGACCATAGGATGAGTGACAAGGGTCACCTACCCTATTGTCCATATCCCTATATTCATGCACCTCCTTTCTCCCTTTGCTTTGAATAGACCCGAAACCCCACCCCCACCTTTTATCATTATCTTCATCATTTGGTTTTGGTTAAAGGAAACAGAGTGAGGCTAAGAGACTGAGAGAGAAGGTGGGGGAAGGTAGAGCCATGTAGGCTAGCTAGAAACCCGGGAAAAACTAGGTAACCTGTGAAACCGTGTGTGTTGGATTACGGGATTTGGATTTTGGGGCGTCAGAACTGTGTTTTGAAGCTTTATATATGTTCTCTGAGTTTGTAATCAAGGCCAAGAAACAGAGAGAATAGACGTTGGGATGAGCTCAAGTGGATGCTCGAAGGTAGCCCATGAGGTTTCGAGCTTGGCTAGGGAAAATGAAGTATGTTTTCTTCATTGCAAGCTCATAGGATTGTTTCTGGGTATGCTAGGAGTAGTTAGGTGAAGGAATGATGGAAAAAGGACTCGAAATGGTGAAGTTAGAGTTAGGTTTGGCTTTCAGGTCGAACGATTTATTATAGGGCCGTGGGTCGAGTTGGCAAGAGGCAGTCGACGATGACATGGCATGCCATGTCATCATGTCAGGCCACATGTCCAAGGCTGGTTAGTGCCACATGGCGAGGTTTTAGTAGCTTATCAGAGGTGACTTGGTTGCATGACGTTAGCACGACGTCAACATGTGATGTCATGATGATGTCAACAGGTGACATCATGATGATGTCAGCAGGTAACACGTGGTAGTGGCAGAGTGGTGCCATGTGGCAGGTGTTAGGGGGTGCCACGTGGCATGTTCAGTCAGTTTTCAAGATGATGTCAGCTACGGCTGACGTCAGTAGTGATGTTAGCGTTTACCAGACGTGTGGAAACCTTGACCTACGCATACGGCCACGTGGGCTCGAATTTCAAGGTGAAATTGGTCTTGTTTGAAAGGGTTCGACGTTCTAAATCCAATGGTGGTGATTTCAAGTTGATCGGAGGTCGTTTGGTTGGTGCTTTGGAGATTTTTCTCCTCGAGACGTATGTTCAAGATGTGTTTTCAGTTCTGGGGTTTTTTGGGGTTTCTTACACGAATTTATATAGATGGTTAGTGACACTTAGGTGTGAATTTGACAGGCCCGAACATCCCAGAGGCTTCAGATTGGCTTACGGCTCGTGGTTTGAGTGAGCGGTGGTACTATAAGTGGGCGATTTCTTTCATATCTCTGATGCATGCATAATTATTTGTTTTTACTGGCTTTATGATATGGTTTTCCATGATTATGGATGTGGTTACGATTTCTGAATAAAGGATGGATTTAGAAGTATTTATGTTTCTGATTCATGGATATTATTAAGGACATTGAGTTATGATGGTTTTTGGAAAATTGCGTTTTGTGGTGGTGCCCGTGTGGAAACTGTTTTGTGCTAATGCCCGTGTGAAAACTGTTTTGGGTTAGTGCCCAAATTAAAATATATTTTGTCTTGGTTATTAAATGTTTGGGGTTGGTCAACCTCAGGCGATTGGATCGCCATTCAGGAGTTAGACTCCAAGGATAACCAGAGACGGACTCAGACGTGATCATAGCTGGGCTCGACACGTGCTGACGGAGTTGGACTCCGTGGATCCATTGTAACGACTCGTCCCGAATTTTAGGATTAGATTAATGAATAATCACGATTAGTGAGGCTAATCCGTGATTAGTTGGGCGAAATCGGATGAACGATGCAAAATGACCGTTTTTCCCTTGGGCATGGGCAAAACGTTGACTTTCGTTCGGGCCGTCAAACGAACTTTGACCGATGACCGTGACGTAGTTCGTGACGTCAAGAGTTCATAGACGAGTGGCATGTTCAATTCTGACGTTTGAGGAGGAAGTTATGACGTTCGGAAGTTTATGGGGCATTTTAGTAATTTTGGTTAAAGAGGGGTCAAATGTTGACTTTTTTACCGGGAGGTCCGATGGCCGAGGGTCAAAGACCGTTACGTAGATAAGGACGATACGAATCCATAGGCAGGCGGCACGTCGAATTCGGACGTTTGACGACGAAGTTACGGTTCACGGAAGTTCCATGTTACTATTCATGACGATACGTTTTACGAGACGAAAAGTGCAGTCTTGTCTCTAGTGGCCCCAGATATTTGTCTTGATGCCCAATGGATGAGTGACAAGTGTCACCCATCCAATGGACACCAATTTCATTCATGCATCAAACCCTTCCCCGTTCATCCATTTCTCCCATTTTTCCCAAACCAACCCGATCACCATTTCTCACCCAAATACCAAACCCTTGACCTGTGAGCTTAGCTGAGAGGACAGAGGGATGAAGAGGACCGGCTGGACGTGGTGGCTGGCCCAGGCAGCACCGCCGTGCACGGCGGGGGAGAAAAACCGATCGAGGTATCGATTTAACCATTTTTCGATCCAATTTCCATTTTGTGTGTTATGGGTCGATTTGGATGTTGGTTTTGAAGTAATTAGGTTGTTAGGAGGTCAATAGGGAGGTTTTGAAAGGTTTTGGACGTTGAGGAGCCCTGGGGTGAGGTTTTGGATTTTTGAACCGTGAGGTCCATTTTGGGTTCACGGGTTCTAGGCGGTTTTAAGGGTTTTGTTTAATTGGGTTAGATGGGAAATGAGAAGATAGGAATTTAGGGATTGGATTGGAAGAAAACGGACGAAAAATACGGGTTGTAGGGGCTTGGACCGGTTACACTGGTCCAGTTGCAGGGGTTGGACCGGACTGGGCGGCCCGGACTGGCTGCACGAGGTTGAAGACGGGTACTATAGCAGGCACGTGAAGCCCACGCGCAGCCACTTCAGGCAGCGCGTGCGGGCGCGTGGGGAAGAATTTGGGGATGTTTCCAGAATGCGAAATCATCAATTCGATGTAACGAACATTTTGGGACTGGTTTCGTGTCGATCAGACACCGTCTCGATATGTTTAGTGGCATCGGAAGGTTTAGGATCGACTTTAAAAATTGTTCAAAGTTCGGGAAAATTACGGGGCTTTGGTAGGAGGTTAATTAAGTAGTTATTAACCTTCTATTAAAATTTGGACAGGTTTGGGAGTCCCGGTGATGGTGATCGGCTTGGGGAGCCGTATGGCACGCAAATCGAGGCGGCAGCTCGGACTGTCTGTGAGTGGACCTTGTTTTCTAAATTGGTGCATACATAAATGTTTATTATATGTTTTATTACATGTTTGATGATGCCATGGGTGCATTTGTATGTGGTTACGTATAAGCACGTATTTAGAGGTTTCGGCCTTATATGGTGCTTATACGGGTCTGTATTTCTTTATTTGTCTAAATGAACTGGTTTTGGATTTCTAAAAAGATAAACTCGAGTATGAGACCCATTTGGTTTTGTCTCGGGCATATGACCTCAGATTTCAGGCTCGATGCCCAGCTGATGTCCTATGTTCGGGCACGAGACCCAGTTATTTTACACTGATGATTTCGGGTCAGGGACCCTAGATGGATTTCCAAGTTCATGACGGTTTACGGGAACCGGCATGAACTCTGGAAAGGTCATTGTGGTTCATGACGGTTTATGGGAACCGGCATGAACCTTTGTCAGGTCATTCTGGTTCATGACGGTTTATGGGAACCGGCATGAACCCTGGTTAATGGATGTTATGGATCATGACGGTTCAAGGGAACCGGGCATGAATATTTATGTTATGTATATATATGTATTCATATACCTTCCTTTACTTCTATTATCTCCTCAGGGGAGGGTCGTTGGCCTGGGTGGACCCCGGAGTAGTCACGGAGCACCAACTGAGTGGAGTCACCCCCTAGTTGGGTTCCTTACTCTCAGGAAGTCTATGGTTACTATTACCTCGGGTAGGGTCAGTGGTCTACGGACATTGATCTTGACTTTGAGAAGACTCGGATTGAGACCTGGGTAGCACTCGCGTAGCTTTGGAAACCGTGACAGGATTGGTTGTGTGAATTATATGTGTATATGATATAAATATGATATATGATATGATGTATGATGTACGTTTACACAGGTTTTGGGAAATGGCCCGTATGGTTAGTTTCTTATGATTTGGGCTGAGTCCCTTATGGATTTGGGCAGTGGCTCGTGTACTTGATTTCATTATGGTTTTTCTGGATAAATGGTTTTCGAATGCATGCATGCTTTTTAGTGATGGGTACAAATGTCTTCTCGTTAAAATGTTTTTATAAACTTTTGTTTTGTCCACTCACAGCTTTTAATATTTTGACTGCCCTTCAGGTTGACATCAGATGTGGACTGTAGTAGAGACCGAGATATCACATGCCTCCTCCAGATCCTGGCGTACTCTGATAGCCCGGGAGGGTAAAGGTCGGAAATATCCCTTATCTGACACTTCGTGTTAGACGAGAGCATGGTTATCCCGCACTAATCCCGGGGGGATTGGGATGGGTCCTGTCATCCATAATGACTATCGGTAGTACGGGCGAGATGCTAGTTGGACTAGTGAGCTGGTTGGAATAGTAAGCTTGTTGGACCAGCGAGACGAGGTTTGATTTATGGATGGTTGGACTAGCGTGATCAAGTTTGCTTTTATTACTTATGATGTGTACAAAGGTTTTCAAAATGGCTTAGAGCCGATGATTTTAGTGAAATGTGGGCTAGAGGGCCTTTTATATTTATGTGATTTTGGGTTGGACCCATTGTTTATATATATACTATTGATTTATGTGAAAAAAATGATTTCTTTTATTATGCATGCAAACTTTTATAAAACAGAGGGTTTAATTTTTGATTTCGGAAAATGGTTTTCCAACACTTTGTTTTTTCCACTCACACCTTTTATTGGTTTTGGCACCTTTCAGGTTGATCGTGGACGGGGTTAGTGTGTAGGCTGAGGCATCACGTGGATTTGAATACTCTAGGAATCCTGAGTAGGATGTAGTTTTATCCTTTGTCTGACACAAGGTATGTACGTTTATTTAATTTCGAGGGTAATTTGGTCATTTTGTATTGACGTGTCAAACGGGAACAGTTCCTTTCACATTAATCGAGGAGGATTACGGGGAGGGTCCTGTCACTTTGAGCTCAAAATACCAACATGGTATTAGAGATTTTGGTACGTTCTTGTTTTGCTAGGAAGTTGCTCTATGAAGGACCACATCACATTATGATCGGTTGAGTTTTACGTGGTTGGAGTTGGAGGAGGTGAGCTGAGAGCTCCTATCTTCAATAGAGATAACTACGAATTTTGGAGCATCAAAATGAGGACCATACTTAAGGCTCATGACTTGTGGGAGTATGTGGACACTAGATTTCCTAAAGTAGTAAATGGAGCTACTGGAGAGGCTGATGTTGGATAAACTAACACGTCTTGAGTTCATAAGGGATGCTCGTACTTTGAGTTTGATTTAAAATTCTGTAGTTGATGAGATCTTTCCAAGATTTTCCAATGAAGAAATCTCAAAATTGGCCTAGGATAGATCTGTGAAACTACAATCCTTATGACATGAGTTCGAATATACAAGAATCAAGGATGATGAATCCTTTCCTGTTTACTTGTCTAGATTATATGCTATTGTTAATCAAATGAAAACTGGTGAGGAAGTCACAGAAAAGAGAATGGAAAAAAAATATTGATTAGATTAACGAATTAAGCCCTATGAACCTAGCTACTTGCAAATCCTAGAAGAAAAGAAGGATTTTGAGAACGTAAATGTGCAATGTCTTATAGTATCTATTCGTGCATTTGTTCAAAGGCTTGAGATGCACTTTGAAACAACTGCCGAGACGGCATTTTCTAGTCTAAGTATCAATGCCAAACCACAATAGTTTTCACAAGGAAATTAGGGCAAAGCGAAGAAAACTTACAAGGGGACTAAAAAATGGGGAAAAATAGTCCATTTACTATGTGAAGTATAAAAAAGGTGTTGGGAATGCAAAGGATAAGAACAATGGTGCATCGACCTCTAAGAATCCTTGTAAGATTTGTGGCAAACTTCATTATGGAGATTGTTGGTGCAAAAGTAATCCAAAATGTCAAGTACAACAAGGTTGGTCATATTGCCAAAGACTATGGTGTCAAATAGACTACGGACATAACAAGACATGTAACACCCTGTACGTTCGAAAAATTGAATTATGATTTCTTTGCCCTTAAAAGTCAAAATATTGATTTTTGACCAAAGTTAAAAGGTTGACTTTTTGATCGAGACCTCTTCTAGATGATCTAAGAAGACCGTTATGAAGGTCTCGGCCTCTTGAGTACATTGACAGGCAGCATGCTAAAATCAGAAATCAGATGGTTTCGTTTTGGGTCTAAGTCTTGTAAGGTATTTTGGTAATTTGGTAAAAAATGACATTTTTGTAATTTTTAGAGAACTCTATAATTCTCTACAAGGGTCTTGAAATTCCCTCCGATTTCCTCTCCACCGGCCTATATTGGTTATAAATATATCAAAGTTTGTGAGGGGAGGCAATCAGTAGTCATGTTCTGAAAACCACAACACTACCATGATCAAGCAACCGTGAGAGGGAGAGGCCAGAAGTGAGGGAGAGAGATAAGAAGAGAAAGATAAGGAAGAGAGAGAGTCTATAAGTCCATAAATAGAGAGATTGATCAAAAGAAAAGGAGAAAACCGAGAGGGAAAAAATCTGGGAAAAAAATTGAAGATTGTGTTAAACTTGGATTCTTTGTGGAAGAAACATAAAACAAGGATTCCAAGATTCTGTGGGTTCATACGAACTTCCTCAGTGCTTGGGAAGAAGTTTTGAACTTAGAACTTGGCAGAAACTGAAGCAGAAATTCTAGGAAAATTTCTCATCCCAGGTACGAATTTGTAGTCGTCTTTCTTCATTTTTGAATTGGTAGAACTAGTTTAGAGATTCATACGATGAATTTGGTCGAAATGACGTGAAAAATGATGAGTTTTGAAGGAGAATGACTGGGTTAGGTCACCAAGTCGGGTGACACAAAAACCAGAGAAATCGGGCGAGGGAGATAATGAACAGTGATGGCTCATGGATTTCACGCGCAACCACTTCCTGACAGGCCCGTCCCCATGTACAATGAAAATCGAACTGGTCCTGTTCCCGTCTGATCTCTCGGGTCAGACAAGGAATTTACTACCTTTGACCACGTCCAGTTTTACTCAATTAATCAGACCTTAATCTGTCCTTGCGGGGTTACTGCCCACGTTCGACCCACTAATCCCGACAAGTGATGGAAATTCCTAACTACTTATCTATAATTGAATGATATTTTTTCAATAATTATTAAACTACTCATTTATTTAAAATACACAAGTAATATTCTTTAACTCATTTTATAATGAAAATCCCAACAATCAATATAATCATCATGTCATCCTTATAAATTATCAACATAATTATAAGTCCTTATATAATTATTAGTATACACATCAATATAATCAACCAATCAAACATTATAAATTCACCATTTCATGACTAAGATTCATCACCAAATTATAGGATTCTTTAAGAGTGTTTAAATGGAACACTTAAACTTCGAACTATCACAACTAACTCATAAGATGTCCAATTAATCAAATTCTTGGACAATTAAACTCAGATTCAAAACTAAAGAATTTTCATGTTGCTCGTTGCCCCAAATTTTGATGAACGCGCCATCACGTGCCAGAAATGGCTGAGGTTAGCCTCTGTGCGTGGGCCTCATGCGCCCTGCACAGAGGTTGTCTTCAACCTCCAACTAGGTCTGGTTCCGGGTCGCCCAACCTGTAATCATGACCCGGTCGTTTCTCCGTTAATCCTCAATATTTCCCAATGTACTAAACACCAAAAATCATGGAATTCAATCCAGAAGAAAATTTATAGTGTTTTTAAGAAGGAAACTTACCTATAGACCACAACCAATCTCCTCCTTTTTCGGCCATTCGTCACCCACTCTGTTTGGGTGATCCCCGTGTCCAAAACCAAGTTTTATCAACTAACTAGGATTGCAGGAACCCCCAAAATGACATCCATGGACCTGTTTCCTAAACTCTCACCTGAAAACTGAGTTGGGTAACTTAAACCCACTGAAATCCCTTTCGGGTTTCCTGGTGGTTCACAGGGCTTGAATCACCCTTCTTTTTTCCCCTCAACCACTTCTTTATCCTCTTTTCATTATCTTCCCTTCATATCTCTCTCTCTCCCTAGTCTCCTCTCTATTTTCTTCCTCTGTCAAGTTTTTCTTTTCGGGCATACCATTTCCATGGTTGGGCCATGGTTCACCGAATCACCCTCCATGCACTCACAACACACTTATAAAGGCAGCATGAAGTTAGTGAGGAATAGGAGGAAAATGTCCAAAAAAATCCAGATTGTACATTTGTCCAAAGATCAAAATATCTTGTATGTACAATGACCAAAATACCCTTTGGTACAAAATTACTATTTTTCCCTTAATCAATTTTGACTTGTACTGAAGCCTTTCTAAGTTCGATTTCGTTATGCCGTCTATCTATGGTCTTCGGAGTTCGAAACCTTCATAATGGTCCTTCTGGAATGTCCATCAAAGGCCCAAGTTAAAAAGTCAACATTTTGACTTGTAGAGGCCAAATCGTCTTTTGAGCTTTCTACTTCCCAAATTTATGTTTTCCTAAGATCCGAGCTGTTACAACTTACCCTAAAAAAATTTCGCCCTCAAAATTTTAAAACACATCCAACCTACTGATTCAATACTACAACACATGTTTTTACCTATCTCACATCATGAACATTTCTATCACAATATCAAGAACAAACTTTTTATAATTTACTCGATGTCACCAATGTCCCAATTATTGGACCTTACATAAGGATGGATGCATACATAAATCATCACTATAATCACACATGATTAACTTACCTTCAATACCCAATATCAATTTTCTATATCATTCACTACGTACGATATATGAGTATCGAGAAATCACACACATATATAAATATACCACATATAAATTTCAAAACCAAATCCAATTTTTATAAACTGATTCTTATCCCAAAACACAAATTCCTTTCCAAATTACCAAAATCTTACAAAATCTCTATCAAGCCAATATCACAAAAAACATACCATAACTCTTGTAAGACCCTTAATTATTTGAGCATTTTGGAAAGCAAAGTCCACTTACTGATTTCCAAATCTATTTAGTCAACAATGCTATTGGTGAGCATATCACACATTAATCTATAACCAAACTCAACTAATTACTATCTCAAGTACCCACCATTCACGAAACACCACGACACTACGCATAGGCCATTACCAAAAATATCATCTAATATCAAACATCATCCAGACACATATTTCCCTGGAGGTATCTTTACACACCTCTCGGGAACCGATGCCCAGCTCGATGCCCGAGTGCAATTTTCCTCCTCACTCAGGAACGGAAGCCCTACTCAACGTCTGAGTAAAAGCTGACCCAAGAATTGGAGCCCTGCTCGACGTTTGAGTCAGCATTATACCAATCTGAGGAACCGGAGCCTTTGGCTCGACGTCTGAGACCAACCCACCATCATTCACTCAGGAACCGGAGCCTAACTCGACGTCTGAGTGGTCACTCACATCACACAACTCATAACATCATATCAATTCATACCATCACGTCATGGCATCATTTCTTCATCATCATTATGTCATCACCATCATTATGTGCTCAACAGTATCTATCATATATCATCATGCCATATCGTATATATACACTATTATTCATATCATATCATCAACATTTGTCATCCTAACATCATCATCACACAGTTTCATACATTATCTCATCATCTCATCAACATGTCATGACACCATATCGTGCGTATTCCGTATCATTTATGTTATATCAACATATATTTATTATATCATTTAATATCATGGCATCATACGATATCAATTTCAACGATTTTCCAACACAATCACACGCGAAATCAACATGTAAAAGATCGAATTGAAAAATGTTCAGTTTGTTATTCTGAGTTTATTGGCCCAAGAATTGAGTTAATTGGATATCATGTGAAGAAGTTATGGCTATTCAAAGTTTTGTGTGTTATTTATTATTTGTTGTTAAATAGAGAAAAAAACTAAAGGTTTATTACTAAAATTTATTTGAGTTAAGGAATATGTGAATAAATTTGGTGGAATTATAAAAACAAAATTAGAGGCCTTGATTAATATTATCTTTGATTTATAAATGGTAAAATGTTAATATGTAGTTTAGCAAAAGAGACAAGGAAAATAGTTAAACTAAGGATATTATCATATAAATAATTGAAGGGAGATTACGATAATGGGGAATGGATGATTAAAAGGATTGAGTATATAATTATGTTATAAGAATACTTGATAGTTAAAGGGGTATGTGAACAATTGTGTATGGTTAGGTTACTCATTATAGAACTAAAAGGATTGGAATTATTTAATAGACGGATATTTATATTTGTACGTACGGTAAAGTGTGTTGACGAGGAAACTGATGAGATGATTATTACTCATCTCATAATGTGATATTAAAATTAATATCTTCCTTACGCACTTTGCGGTGATGACCTAGAATACGGAATTTGAATAGGAGACTTACATTGTGTTTAACCTTGTTATTTATATTTTAATTTTATATATGAAAAATTAAGGAGGTAAATAAAGATAATATTTTAATATTAAAGAATGAGGCTCTGAATAAGGTTAAATTATGTAATTCCCACCACTTGACGGGGTTTAGTGGGTCGAATATGAGCGATAACCCTGCAAAGTCGGATAGAATTTGGTTAAATGAATAAAATATGGACATGATCAAAGTTAGTTATATCCCTTGTCTGACCCGAGTTGTCAGACGAGTGTAGGAACGGTACGATTTTTTTTGTAATTAGGGGCAGGTCTTGTCAACGTGGTATTAGAGCTAACGTGGTATTAGAGCTAGGATAATGGATATTTGTTCATAAGATATGAACCTTATGTGAACGTGATGCCATATGAGATAATAATTGGATTATGATAGAGTGAATTTTTGATGATTTTGCGGAGTTACGGAAACGTACAAATGTTTATATATACATACATATTCATTAATAGTATAGATAATAATATAGATCATGTAGATCATGATACATATTTATCCATCTAAGTCTAAGTGCCGGAGATACACCCCTTAAAATATTTAAAAAAGAATATAAATATAATATATATTATGAATATTATGATATATCATATATATATAGTATACAAAAACTAAAGAATTCTATTTTGATATATATATATATATATATATAATGGTTTGGTTCAATCCGTATTTGGAAGTTTGGTTTAATTGGTACAATGATGATTTAAATTTGGGTTTTAAATGATTTTTCTTGACGATTTTTAAGAATGATAGATGAATCTTGAGTATGTGCTTATAAATTTTTATGGCAATTTGACTCTTTTTAGAGTGAATACATCATGAAATCAGTTCAACATGATTTATGGTAATTATGATATTTATATGAAAATCATAATATGTTAGCATGATGTGATAGCTTGTGAAATTGCGTGATTAATGATATTAAGTATATAATGATGATGAAGTTATGTTGACATATGTTGATTGTAACGACTCGTCCCAAAAATCGGGATTAGATTAGTTGTTAATGACAGATTAGTGAAGTTAATCAGTAATTAGTTGGACGATTTCGGACGGACGGTGCAAAATGACGATTTTGCCCCTGGAATGGGCAAAAATGTTGACTTTTTGATCGGGTAGTCAAATGGACTTTAACCGATGACCGTAACGTATTTCGAGACGTCACGAGTACATAGACAGGTGGCACGTCCGATCCTGACAAACGAGGAAGAAGTTATGACGATTGGAAGTTCGAGGGTATTTTCGTAATTAGGTTAAAAAGAGGGAATTTGTTGACTTTTTACTTGGTAAACATTTTTCACGCAATTAAAGGACCGTTGGATAGGTCTCGATTCCCTGAGTACAACGACAGGCGGCACGCCGTCATTGGACGTCGGACGGTTAAATTACGGGTCTAATAATGTGAGGGGTAAAATGGTAATTTGGACTTAGCAGGGCAAAATGGTCTTTTGGCATTTTTTTTTCGGTGAACCATCAGGTGAGGACACCTGGGCAGAATGGATTGGATATTTTTGGGTCGAAACCATAGGATTGAAGACACCTGGCCAGCCTCTAGTGGCTTCTACCAAATTCTCACACACGGTTACATTTTAAACGGGTTTACTATTTGTGGAAGGAAAAACAGAGACTGAGAGCAGATTGATCATTTTTCCATTAGAGTCGGGTGTGAGCTTAGAGGCAGGGTGAGTGAGTGAATAGAGATGTGTTGTGATGTGTGTGAGAGTGTTTAGTGGAAGGACATAATGAAGAGGGACTGTGAGAGGTGAGAAATACCAGAGAAACAGAGAAGGAATCGTGGACTGTTATGAAACTTCAATCGATCAAATCAGTTTAATTTGGTCTGTGGAGGTGATTAGAGGGTTGAGGATTGCTTCTTGGACCCTAAGAACCACGGTGGAGGCCACGGTGGAGGTAAGAGAACATGTAAGTTTTCGGGTCCCTTGTTTTTCCAGGAATCGTTCACAGTGGAATTGATGGTTTTGGAGAATTGTTGAGTGATTATGGTGACTCTTGCAGACGTAGGAAGTTATTATTGAACTCAAGGACGTGAAATCGTGACTGGAGAGCACCGTGGTGGCCTGAAACAGAAACTGAGATTTCTGAGTTTTGGGTTCGAAGTTTGGGAGGTATGAGTTTCTACTTAATTCTTAGATTTTCTTAGGTAGATCGACTACTTAGCATAGGAAGAAGGTAATGGGATTGAAAGGGCTGAAAATGGTTGAGAATTGGATGAAAACCGTCCACGCCGGTTCGAGTTGTAGAGACCAGCCTGACTCGGTCTGAACTGAGTCGACCAGAGGTTGATGGTGACACTGTTCACGCACGTGGGTTTCACGCGCAGGAAGTTCCAGACCAGCGTGGGGGCGTGTGAAGGGTAGTTTGGGGAATCTTCCAACACGACTTTTAAAGTATTCGATGTAACAAACATTTTGGCACTGGTTTCGAGTCGATCAGATATCGTCTCGATACGTTTCGGGATGTCCGAAGGTTTTAGGCCTCGGTTAAAAATAGTTAAAAATTCAAGAAAATTACGGGGCTTAAGTATGATCAATGTGAAGTAGTTAGAGACCGTACTATAGGATTTGGACAGGTTTGGGAAATCCGGTGATAGTGGATTGGCCAGGAACGACATAGGTGCACGCGTATCGAGGCAACGTCGGAATGGTCTATGAGTGGACTTTGCTTTCTAACTTGTGATGCATGCTTATATGTTTTTATATGTTTTCTATATATGATTCTATGATTTGATTTATAATATTGATGGTTTACGGTTTTGCACGGTTTTCGAGATATTACGAAATTACGTGTTCTACGAGATTTTGATCGATGTTGTGATTTGACTCTGGTTTCGATGATTAGACTTCGGGATTTGAAATCAAATGATTTAAAATGGATTTTGGAAAGTGATTTCGGGCCAGAAGCCCAGTTCATAAAAGTAGTTTCAAAGAACGTGATTTCGGGGTTTTTGAATCGGATTTCGGAATGACGATTTTGGATTCGAATTTGACACTTGGTAGTGGATTTCCGGGTTTGGGTTCGGAATGGTTATTCCGGATGCTAGCTTACAGAATGTTGGTTTCGGACTCGGATTTGGAAATGGATATGGATATGAGTTCTGGGTTTGGATTCGAGATCCTAATGAGATTGGGGATTCGGATTCGGAAATGGAAATGGTTTTCAAACGGTTTTGGATTGGATTTGCTGGATCTGGTTATTGGGTTTAAAGACCCGGATTAAGTTTAAAGACTCGAGAGTTTAAAGACTCGGATATTGATATTTCCCTCGTAGGCCTATTGAGTTTAAAGACTCGGGAGTTTAAAGACTCGGATTATATTGAGGTCTGGATTGAGTAAAAGACTCGGGAGTTTAAAGACTCGGGAGTTTAAAGACTCGGATAGATCCAGCAGGTTCGATGGATGGAAATGTGGTTTCAAATGTGTTTGGATTTCACTGAGATTTGATGATGATGGTTTTTCATAATGGTTTTCCGATGTTTTGGGCTACACCCGGATGATACGGATTTTGATGGCTTTGGGCGGAGGCCCGAGATTTTGAGAAAAGGAAAATAAGCTCGGTTTTTCTTAAATGGTTTGAATGACCTTGAAGATAGAATGGTTTTATGACATGACTTCTGATATGCATGCATTGGTTTTTCAATGGAGGGTATAAATGTAATTTTTTTTATTGAACTGTTTTTGAACTTATACTTTATTTTTGTCCACTCACAGTCTTTTTGTGTTTTCGATACCCTCCAGGTTGTTGCGGTGCGGGCTGTTGGTCGAGAGAGACGAAGACATCACATACGCAATCCACAGTAGAGTCTGTGCGCTCTGGGAAGTTTCAGAAGTTTTGAGCGGTTCAGTCAAGAATCCTTTGTCCCACTTACGTGTCACATGGAGGTTGGACGTCAGTTTAGCCTTTGTGCCACTCGTAAATTAGACGGGAGCATGACTTAGCCCTTAATCCCGGGGCATTGGGGGCGGGTCGTGTCATTGATAATATGACATGAATGGAAATGAATACGTATAATATGTCATGATGATATATGATGGATGATGATGAAATAATGACATGATATTAGATGATATAATGATGAGGTGACATGATGATAAATATGATATATATGATGAGATATCTGATAACTTGATGATATGATGTTGTATATATATAAGAAGTAACAAGGAAATAGTTATATGTCTTGGCTTCAAAATCAAAATTTGGAAGTTGGTTCTAAATTTGAAATAACATGTCCATATGCTTTAAGGATATTTGATTGATTGAGATCTGGATTTTTTCATGAATGATTTTAATTGTCTGTTTTACGAGATTTTGACATAACTGATGGTTTTGGGTTTAGACCCACCCAAAATTTGAATTACGAATTGATCCATGGAATTGAGATGCGCAGAAATATGTGATGAATGATGTTATGGTGTAAATATGAACGTGTATATGTTGTCGATATGGTGTTATTGTGATGTGGAGAGGTGGTGGAGGATCAATCTCAGACATCGAGTAGGGCTCCGAATCCCGAGACTGGTGTGATGTGAGTAACCACTCAGACATCGAGGTAGGCTCCGATTCCTAAATGGATGATGGTTGGTGGGTCTCGGACGTCGAGCCGGGGGCTCTGTATCTCGAGACTGGTATTGTGGTAGTTGGTCTCAGACGTCAACCTAGGGGCTTTGTATCTGGAGGCCAGCGCTAAGTCAGACATCGAGCCGGGCGTTCTGTATCTTGAGTCAGTAACCACTTGGTGTCAGGACCCACCCCGGAACCCGAGGTAAATCCTGCTCCCGTCTGACACCTCGACACAACACCAAAGTAAAACTCACACGTAACCAACAACATACTTAGTCAGACGCAGGAGAAACTATATAAAAATCCCAAAGTCAATAGTTTACAGAGCATAGTACTCAATACAAAGGAAAGAAAACTATTAAACTAGATACACGCACGCGGAAAGATTTAAACCACTCCGGGATTCCTCTTGCGACTTCTATGCCTCAGACGTTGCCTCGAAGCCGAAACCCCGCTCTAGCTCCACGACCTGGAGGGCAATTTAAAACAGAAGGTGTGAGTGAACCAGAAATAAAAGAAAAGTTGCCAAAACCATTTTACGAGAAAAACCGGGTTTAGCCCTCCGTTTTGAAACCACATGCATAACCCAGTTATCAAAACGGTTATAAATCAATCATCATAAAACATCATAAGAAACAGAAACACTATAAAACGGTTATAAAAATTATATCATAAGCATCATAAAACCGGAACGTAAAACATAAAGTTCAACCAATCATTTGCCGATCAAACTTGCTGGACCTATCAGAGTCTTTAAACTTCCGAGTTTTTAAACTCAACAGGCCTCAATAATATCCGAGTCTTTAAACTCAACAGTCCTTCGGGGGAAATATCAATATATCCGAGTCTTTAAACTCCCGAGTCTTTAAACTCAATCCGGGTCTTTAAACCCAATCCGGGCCTGTCCCCCGTCAAATCAATATCCGGGTCTTTAAACCCAATATCCAGATCTAGCAAATCCAATCAAAACCATGAGAAAACCTTTTCCAAATCCACATCCAAACCCGAATCCGAAATCACCGGTCTGATGCCCTTCCGGTATCCAGAACCGTCATTCCGAACCCAAATCCGAAAATTCACTTTCCAATTGTAAAACCAAATTTCGTTATCCAAAATCCGATTCTAAAACCGAAAACCTTGATCATCAAATCATGTTCCAAAATCCCTTTATAAGCATTGAAAACCATTTATCATTTAAAAGCCCAAAACCATAGCTTCGCATTATGTTATTTCTCGAAAACCGTGCAATTATGTAAAACCACATCATAAATCCAACATTCATGAAATCACATATATAAAACAATTATAGAAAAGCAGTTATGCATGTTCGATTTTAAGAAAAGGGTCCACTCACAGTACTGAGCCCTCAATCGCGTCCCGAACGCCTTATATGTTCCTCAGCTTCCTCGGGAACTCCCGATCCGGTCAACAACCATCAAAGTACATCACTAACACGTCTACTAAGGTCCACCTAAATTCCCTCAAAACTCCCCGGGTCCTAAACGTAACGAATCGGAACCCCAAACCTTCACCCTCGCGGAACTACTTCGATTTGACGTCCGATCAACCCGGAACCAACTCCAACAGACTCGTCACAACTCCTAGACCAAAAACCTAGTTGAAACTTTCCCCAAACACCGCCGCACGCGCCGCCCAAAGTGGCTGCGCGTGGCCCTCACGCGCCTGCTACAGTACCGTCGTCTTCCTCGCGTCGACCCGGTTCAGCACAGTGTCTGCAACTTGAACCGGCGTCCACGGTTCTTCGCTGTACCTGCACCAAATCGACTCCTCTCTTCACCCACTGCTTCGTCCCGTCTTAAGGAACTCATCCCCCTCACTCCAATACCTTGACATGGCCTAAAACCTGTCGACTCTACCTCGAACTACAAACCCGATAAACCCCTGTTTCCTTCTCCGGCCACCCAGGTCTTCCCCCGTCACGGTGGCTACCCAAAACTCTTCCTAGGACTGTCCTAAACCTTACCCAACTCACCAAGACCGTCGACTCTCACCCAAAACCCACGACTCTAAGTTTGAAGCGAAAGAGAAAAACAGAGTACACAGGGTACTCTCCGTTGTCTAGACTTCGTCGTGCACTCCTCCGTCACGGCTACACAACTAGAAGAACCCTAGGACCCTACTAAGTCCCCTAAATCACACTAGACTCCTCGATTCAACCCCTAACGCTACAACTCTCGACTTGAAACTCGACGGCAAAACAGAGCATCGAAAGGGAAAACAAGAAATTACCTGCCTCCTGTCGCCGTCGTGAGCTCAGCCATGAGGACACGGCTCCTCTCGTCCACCTCCAGCCTCTGGACGCCTTCTCTGGCCTCGATTGGTCGAACACGGCACAACCACTACCATGATCTCTCTGTTTTCTCTGAGTTTTCTCCCTGGTTCCCGTGGCTCACTACTCACACACACACACGGCCACTGTACCTCAAAACCTCCTCTTTGTCTCCCTCTTGACCTCTGATCACTCCTCACTCGCTAATTCACACAACACACTCACCATCACCGCCCAATTCTCTCAATTCTCTCCCTCTGTTTCTCTCTGGGTCGAGGAACACACAACACACACGGCACGGTTGCACCCCAAATAATTGGACCGTGCACTCACTAGAACCAACCAGACCTCCTACACGTGTCACCAATCCCTCAACTCCTCTCCCAAGTGGCTCAATCTCAGCCCTCCATCTTCCCTCTCTGTTGCACAGATCCCAAGGTGCAAAAAGACCAAAATGCCCTTCCTAGAACCTCAAAATTACAACTTTGCCATTACCTTTCTAGACCCGTAACTCTCACATCGTAAGTTCGATGAATACGTGCAGCCTGTCATCGAACTCAGGACGACAAGATCTATCTACCAGCCCTAGGTCAACGTGTCAAAATCTGATCGTACAAAAAGTCAACTTTTCCCCCTATTTTACCCAAATGACGGTTATGCCCTCAACCTTCCGAACATCATAACTTCCTTCTCGGATGTCGGAATCGGGCGTGCCACCTGTCTACGGATTCGTGACGTCCCGAACTACGTCACAATCACCGGTCAAAGTCCATTTGACCGCCCAAACTAAAAGTCAACTATTTGCACGAACCAAGGGCAAAATCGTCATTCTACCCTAACGAACCTATTGTCACCAACTAACCACCGATTAAGCTCACTAATCTCATCTTA
Organism: Prinsepia uniflora; assembly: GCA_032719365.1. Lineage (NCBI taxonomy): Eukaryota > Viridiplantae > Streptophyta > Magnoliopsida > Rosales > Rosaceae > Prinsepia > Prinsepia uniflora. The sequence continues at coordinate 50,173,933 of CM064862.1, forward strand.
AACACCTCCTTAACCCTAATTTCCGGGATGGGTCGTTACAAGCTACCCACCTAAAAAGAATTTCGTCCCCGAAATTCCACAGCTTGTTCCCGACAGCTAGGGGTCTCCTACTTGGTAACAACAACCACTCTTGGGTTTCCTGTCTATCATCTCCACCTTGGGTATTTCACACCATCCCCAAATACTAGTGTACCACGTCTAACCCTTTCTCCGTACCACCAAGACCTTATGGTGTACGCAAGGGAAACCCTATGAACCGAAAACAAAGGTATTTGAAAATACCTCATATGGAGTACCCAAACAAAGTTCATAGAGTACATCCTCATGTACAACCACCTCGCCCAAAACTCTTCTTAACTCCTACCCAGGACAATCTAGTCCAACAGGAACTCCTACTTACTAGCTCACTCCCTCGGCTGCTACTTCGACTACTTGTCGGATAAATCTACAAAATCCTAAAGGCAAACTCTAGATTGTGGGTTCTCTCATTCAATAACCTCATATCGATCAGTTATAGTCACTCCTTTCCCGTTTCTTCCGTCATCCTTCAACGGAACTCACTGTAACACTCCAGGTCACCTAGGGAAAATCCTAGACTCTACCCCGGGATCCAACAACAAAGTACGTACAACACAACCAAGGATAGTAAAAGTACCTGTCCCCGCATCTGGTGCCGACTGAACCTCCTGCTGAGTCATCGAGAACACTCGGGCCTGAGATCCCGACGCTCTACCACGTCCCATCGAACTACTAGTGGCTCCACCACCTCCTCTAGTGCCCGCTGTCCTTGACGCTGTACTCTGTCCGGGCTCCGCCACTCCTCGGCCTACACCACCTTCCTGTGGCAACAGTGGACACTCAAATTCGAAAGTGACCTCGCTCTCCGCTGTAAAAGCAAACATCCCGACCTGAGGGACCACTCGATCGCCCCGTCGACGCAACAGACGTCGCACTAGCTTGTGGAGTCGGCTGTGCTCGGTAACCTCGAAATCCTGAACTCTGGAAACTACTAGGTCTACCAAAATGATCTTCACCCGACGACGACGCTCCACTAAAGTTACCTCTCTTCGGTGTCCTCATACTCGAAGCTCCCGGAAAAGGCGGCTCCCGGCGTCGCACCGACAAACTCGCCTTAACCCTCACCGCAGCGTTCGATAACTCTCGGAGGGTAGTGAATGATCCAGCCGTCACAATGGTACAAATCTCACCTCGCAGGCCCAACTCAAACCTACGACACTTCTCGGCTTCCGTAGCCACAAACGCAGAAGTAAACCGAGACAACATCTGGACTTTCCGTTCATACTCAGCCACACTCAGATTCCCCTATTGAAGCTGCAGAAATTCAGCCTCCTTGGCATCTCGGAAAGAACGAGGGTAATACTGCTCCAGAAACCGTTCCCTAAACGTCTCCCAGGTTACAGTGTGGGTATCCCAGCCAGACAACTCGAGGGTATACCACCACTCGTACGCCGCACCATCCAGTAAGAACGTAGCTAGTAAAACTAGATCCTCCGGTGGGCAATGCATCACTGGAAAAATCCGCTCAAGTCTCGTGATCCACCTCTGGGCCTCCTCAGGATCAGCCCCGCCACTAAAAGTATTAGCCCCAAGCCGCTGGGCTCGCTCAATCGTAGTACTCTCTGTTCCCCTCGCCGTTTCTTGTTCAGGTCGTGGAGAGGGTCCACGTCTCGGAAGCATCGTCAACCGCACGCTGAAAGAGGCATAGAAGTAATCAAACAACCGAAACAAAACCTCACAAACTGACAAACCCCAACAAACTCGACAAACCTATGCTCTGATACCAATTGTCAGGACCTACCCCGGAACCCGAGGTAAATCCTGCTCCCGTCTGACACCCCGACACAACACCAAAGTAAAACTCACACGTAACCTCCAACATACTCATTCAGACGCAGGAGAAACTATTAAACTAGATACACGCACGCGGAAAGATTTTAGCCACTCCGGGATTCCTCTTGCGACTTCTATGCCTCAGACGCTGCCTCGACGCCGAAACCCCGCTCTAGCTCGACGACCTGGAGGGCAATTTAAAAAAGAAGGTGTGAGTGAACCAGAAAAAAAAGAAAAGTTTCCAAAACCATTTTACGAGAAAAACCGGGTTTAGCCCTCCGTTTTGAAACCACAAGCATAACCCAATTGTCAAAACGGTTATAAATCAATCATCATAAAACATCATAAGAAACAGAAACACTATAAAACGGTTATAAAAATTATATCATAAGCATCATAAAACCGGAACGTAAAACATAAAGTTCAACCAATCATTTGCCTATCAAACCTGCTGGACCTATCCGAGTCTTTAAACTCCCGAGTCTTTAAACTCAACAGGCCTCAATAATATCCGAGTCTTTAAACTCCCGAGTCTTTAAACTCAACAGGCCTACGGGGGAATTATCAATATATCCGAGTCTTTAAACTCCCGAGTCTTTAAACTCAATCCGGGTCTTTAAACCCAATCCGCCGCGAAAAGTCCTCACAATTCCTGCAAATAGAAAACAATTAGCTATCGTTGCCTCGATCGATTTACCCGGGGGGTTGTTCGACCAAGAACACTCTGATGCTTAAGTTAGCTTTGAGAGAGGAAAAGGCTATACTTCGAAGCAAAGAATCAACGTACCTTGGAAATGAAATGTGCTTCCCTATTTATAGGAAAATCTTGAGAGTCTTGGAGCATTCTGATTGGTCGGTTGAATTTTTAATTAGTAAATAATATATTATTAATTAAATATATTATTTAATAATTGTAATGATGGCTCATCATGATAGTAATGACAATTATTGTATTTTAATATTAATTATCCATTATTAAGAATAACGACAATTAACTCTCAGGGAGAATATTAATATTACGGAGATTTTAACCCGATCAAATAACGTATTTAACTTTTAAATAGATTATTTAATGTGTGGGTGTTTTCAAATGATCAGCGTTATTGCCAGGGGCAATTTGGTCATTTTTGGGAATTACGGGTCACGTGGCAGCTCCATAGTTTTCGGGTGATTTTGGATTCCTCAAATGCCCCCACATCGATTCGGAATTCAAGGAATCCGAAAGGATGTACATTGTTTGGGAATCTTGTATTACCGGGTTTACCAGTTACTGTTGGGTTGAAGAATCGAGCTAGTGTTTATTTTTCGATTTTTCCCCTGGTTATAAGGGCTAAAAGTCGACCTTTTGATTAGAACACTTTTTGACCTTTCCGAAGAGACTGTTGAGTAGGTCTCGAGGTGCTGAATCCGCAGACAGGCGGCATGCGTCAATCGGAGGTTCGACACGAAAGTTATGGGTCTGCGAAGGCGAGGTGTAACGACCTGTCTCGAGAATCGGGATGAAATATTAATTAATTATGATTTAGAATGACTAATCTGGGATTAGTGGAGTGAATCGGATGGAATGTGCAAAATGACCGTTTTGCCCCTAGACGTGGGATAAATATTGACTTTTAGTTCGGACGGTTAAATGGACTTTGACTGATGACTGTGGCGTAGTTTGGGACGTCACGAGTTCATAGGCAGATGGCACGTCGATTCCGACATTCGAGGAAGAAGTTATGACGTTCGAGGAAGAAGTTACGACGTTCGGAAGTCGAGGGGTATTTTGGTAATTTTGAAAGGTAAGGGTGAAATGTTGACTTTTGACCCGGGAGGTCCAATGGACGAGGGCCAAGGACCGTTACGTAGGTCGAGTTGATACGAATCCATAGACAGGCGGTATGCCGAAATCGGAGATTCGATGACGAAGTTGTGGTCACTAGGACGAAATCGGTTAACCGAACAAACCGGGATTTCGATTAAAATAATATTAAATTGTGAATAGTGACCGTTGATTGTGAACACTTGGATGAGTGACAAATGTCACCCATGCCTTGATTTAAGGACCCTAAAATCTGCTCCATGTTTCATGGAAACCATTATCATCATGTTTAATCATTTTTTAATTATCTATAACCATACTTAAACACCATTAATCTTCTTCTTTTGTTACCTTCAATCCATGAACAACAAAGGGTGAGATTGTTCTTGAGAGTGAGAAATTGAGTGTATGAAGAGACTTATTTAGCTGAGGGAAGACACGGGGACAGAGAGTGAGAAGTGAAACCAGAATCGAAAATTTTGGATTTTTGGGGGGAAATTCGGAATTGAAGTTACGAGCTCTGAGGATCAAAATTGGGACTTGATTAAGTCTCCTGGGATCATTTCGAACCGATCCACAACAAAAACGAAGAGAATTGGAGTTGTACTGAGCAAGAACAGAAGCTCAATTCCCTTCCCAAAATCAAGATTGGGTTCGTGTAGTTGGAGGTGAGTAACTACGAAATTGATTATGTAAAAACGTTTATTGTACTCTCACGATATTCTCTATGTGAATGAATTTGGAAAACAGGGACGAATTGGGTGAACCCGATCACGAAACCTGTTTGATAGTTCATCGTGGGATTGTTGGATTTTGGTTGTAATTGAAGTAATTAAATTTACAGAACCTAAATTAAGATGGTTTAGATGAAATCAATTTAGATAACGGAAGAAATCAAGGTCGAATTGATGGAGATTGTTCCGGGTCTGGTCGCGAGTACATGACCCGATTAACAGGAAAATGGGCTGTAGGGACGACACTGTAGATTCACTATTCACCGACCATGGGCTTCGCGCGTAGCCACTCACGGCGGCGCGTGAGGGCGCGTGGTGAGTTTTCTGGGGAAGTGTTCAACAGGTGTCTTGCTATACTCAATATAACGAATATTTTTGGTATTGGTTTCGAGTTAATCGGACGTCGTATCGATATTGTTTTGAGGGTCCGAATGTTTAGGTTATGTTTTAAATTAATATTTAATTCCCAAAAAATTGTGCGAAGTTGATATGATGTTCTTAAAGTCATTGGTGACCCTTCATGATGTTTTTTGGACAGGATTCGAGATTCCTGGAAAGCATCGAAAATTACGGAAACACGTGCAGCTTGGAAAACAAGCGGTTTGGACGATGCGTTCGAGCATTGGTAGGCTGGCTCACATTCAATATGACTCTTGCTAGTACCACAAATATGCTTTCTACGCGTCAAAAGTCCGTCGAAGGTGTTTAGAAGCCTTGTTGGAGCAGGTGTACAACTGGCGCCACATGGTGGGCGGAGATTGTCTGAACAGTCGACGGGGATTTGGAGGTGACTGAGTGCACCTGCGGACGTGACTAGTGAGTATTGGTAGGCTGGATCACATTCACTGTGACTCTTGCTAGTACCATAAATATGCTTGCTATGCGTCAAGGTGCCGAGAGACCCAGCAAACTCGCGTTGTGGGAGCGTGGCGGTTCTCGTAGCCTAAGTCCATTCCAAGGGAAAGATATGGAGTTTGAGAAGCCTGAAGACTTCATGGAGTGGAAGGTTCGCAATCAAATTGCCTTTCCAGATGACGTTTTTGTGGAGCTTGGTGACAAATGTTCTTCCATGAAGGCTCTTAAGCATGGAAGAGGAAAAAACCCTGTCGGTGGTCGGTGGACTAAATTCCACCCTTTGACTATCGGGTGGGGTTTCAAGTTCCCGTTCTCGAAGTTCTTCTCCAAGATTATTGGCCAGATGGGATGCAGCCCTACTCAACTGAATGTCGATGCTTATCGACACATCATGTGCTTTAAGAAGCTGAGCAAGTTCTTTAGCCTAGGACTCTCGGAAGATGAATTCTGGCATTGTTATTCCGTGTCGCACAACGGAGTTACCGGTGGTCAGCTTTCTCGAGTCATACCCAAAGTGGAGCTATTTTTGAGGACGGAGTTCGATGACAACACGTACAGAGCCAACTGCATCGAAGTCGGTGGTGCATGGGACAAACACGCCTCCCCGGACTTGAGGATTGCCTCGCACTTCCGCTTGTTTGATGAGCTGTATAGCGGGTTTGGAGGTCATCCTGATCTCAAAAAGATCGACATGGCCCTAAGAATTCCTCCAGAGCTCCGAGACATGAGCTGGCTACTCTCTCCACTTAGAGATACGAATGGCGGGAGACCCTCAGACATCCTAATCAAGGAGTGGTTGAGTGCTCTACTGTGGTTGAAAAAACCCGTTTTCCAGAAGAGGAATGATAAGCAAGGACCCATTGGTTCTTTGGAGAAAAAGCATGCTGAGCAGCTTCTTTCCAAGCCCGACCGTTCTAGTCCTATATAGTCATCTAGCAAGCGTAAAACTTCAGACGTTCCCTGTGAGGGTGCAGCCAAACAACTTAAGAAGCTGAAGGTGATTCCAACCTCCCATTACCCGGCTCATCAAGCGTTGAGAGATGAAGGCCTAGATCGAATAGTGGGGGCGGCACGGTCGTCATCTAAGACTCCTGGTGTGATAGGTGCCCCCATCCTAGAAGAGGACAGTCAAAAAACTGTTCCACAAGGGGCTTTCGATAAGGTAGTCCGAGAGCTTAGGATTGTGAAAGATGGGGCCCACAAGTTGGTTGACATGCTTCGTGGAAATGTTGGATTGGAAGATGAAAACGAGCGAATGAAGAGCGAATGTAAATTCCTTCGAGAAGCTCGAGACCACTCTAGACGGAACAAAGAAGTCTTGGTCGGAAGAATCCATACATTGGAAGTCAAAGTGGGCGAGCTGGAGACGAGCCGTGCAGAGAGGATGCTGATAGAAAAGGAGGGAGATATCGCTCGAGACGAGCTCTCCTTGCTGCACAGAAATTTTCAGGACTCAGAAGAAACAATCAGACTTTGGGGGGTGGAGATCCAGAGTCTGAAGGTGGGAAGGCTCCCGGGACACGACCATTTACTGTCACCGCATGCCCCCACAACTTTGTGCCAAAAACCCACTGAGGCAGAAAAGTTGGACATGGCAAGTTACAGCGGGGTCACCACCAAAGAGAGGGAACCAGAGTTGGAGCAAGAGTTTGAGCCTGTTCCGGTACGTGACCCAGAGCCCGAGACCGGGACTAGGAAGAAGGCTGCCCCTGAGACTGCTAATTCATTGTTTAACGACGCTTCCTTGCTTTCAGCAGAAGAGTGGGAAGAGTTTAGAAAAATAATGGGATTTAAAGACTTGCCTCCATAGTTCCTTTACATGTGAATGTTGGCTATTGCTTGTGTATTTATGCATTGAACGACTGGTGTGAGCAATCGACATGTGATTTGCCAAACACCCTCGAGATGAATAAGAAAAATCACTTAAGTTGAATTGTTTGAACGCAAGTGTTAACTTTCTTATATGCTGTGTGTCGAAGCGAACACTTTTAAATGCTTTGTCAATGTATTGGTATGAGCTCTTTCAAATGCCACTACTGCAACCATGTATGTATAAAAGTGAGTTCTAAATAACTTGTGATGTTTAGATTATTAAGTCTTTGACATGATGCCTTCAGGGAAGGGCTTGTACTTCTTAAGAGAAGGCTTGAAGTGCTTCAATGAAGAAGACTTAGGGTGCTTCCAAGAGGAAGTCTTAGGGTGTTTCCTAAGAGGAAGGCTTGAGGTACTTCCTGAAGGAAGGCTTTGTGCGCTTCCTGATGGAAGACTTTGTGTGCTTCCTGGTGGAAGGCTTTGGGTGCTTCCCGGAGGAAGGCTTTGGATGCTTCCCGGAGGAAGGCTTGAGTTCTTCCCGGGGGAATAAAGTCTTTATTTGGCACCAAACAATGACTAGCTTATTTTTGAGCTCTAGTTTGCATTACACATAATATTTTCGGAGGTGATGAGCGTTCATGGAACCACTCACTAACTTTCCGTCCATGGTCTCCAAGGTATAGCTTCCTTTTTCGCCTACTTGGTAGATTCGGTAAGGTCCTTCCCATGGGGACTTAAGTTTTTGAGACCCTGGACGATGAGGTGCCGCAAACTTTTTCTTGAGAACAAGGTCACTTGGGAGAAAGTATCGGAGTCGGGCCTTCTTGTTGTAGGAGCTTCTCACTTGCTGTTGGTAGCTGGAGATACGCTTCACCACTTGCTCTCTTAATTCGTCGCTGAGATCAAGTGAAGATCTTAGAGCGATGGAGTTGACTACTGGATCATCGAGCTCGGTAAAGGGTGCTGGGACAACAACATGTGGAGGAATGACTGCGTCAGTGCCGTATGCAAGAGTGAATGGTGACTCTCCTATTGCACAACGCGGAGTGGTACTGTACGCCCAGAGCGTGTCATCCAACTCCTCCTCCCACAAGCCTTTCTTGTCATCGAGTCGCTTCTTGATATAGTCAAGGATCGTCTTGTTTGAAGCTTCTGCCTGGCCATTACCCTGGGGGTAATATGCAGTTGAAGTGAAATGCTTGATCTTCCAAGACTCAAAGAACTCGTTGATTATGGCGCCAGTGAACCGAGTCCCATTGTCAGTTAGAATGACTTTGGGGAGCCCAAATCGGTAGATAATCTGGCTCCAGATGAATTTTTGGACATCAGCTTGAGTTATGGTGGCCAAGGCCTTTGCCTCCACCCATTTAGTGAAGTAGTCAGTGGCAACAATCAAATACTTCTTGCTTGGGATTGGAGTGCTTGGGAGTGGTCGAACGATGTCAAGTCCCCATTGCATAAATGGCCAAGGGCTTACCTGTGCATGCAACTCTTCTGGTGGTGCCAATTGGTTAGGCTTGAACCTTTGACATTTGCCGCACTTCTGGGCGTATTGCAGAGCTTCCTGGGGTAGAGTAGGCCAGTAAAATCCTGCACTAAGCGTATTTTGAGCAAGCAACCTTCCACCAGAATGATTTTCACAATGTCCTTCATGAACCTCAGCCAAGAGTTTCAACGTTTCTGGATGCTTCAAGCATAACAAGTTTGGTCCTGTGAAGCTCTTTCGAAAGAGTCGGCCCCTGTCAAAATAGTATCGGCAGCTTTCATCTGGACTTTACGGGCCTCTAATCGTTCATCAGGCAATATTCCATGCTCTAGATAGTTGAGAAAAGGATCTTGCCAGCTTGGTGATGAACCAATTTGTCTCACTTCAATCTCCCTCATATCAATACTCCTCTGCTCGAGATACTCAATCGAGATTGAGCGCTTGAACGAAAGTCAAGTGATGACGCTAGATTGGCCAACACATCTGCTTGTGTATTTTCTGCTCGTGGAAGTTGATGAAAAGTAAAAACCGAGAAAAAAGAAAGCATTTCCTGGACCTTGTTATTATATCTGAGCATCCTTGCATCACGTGCAGCATATTCACCGGTCGATTGGTTAGTGATCAATTGCGAATCCGAATAAATAGCAAGGCGTTTGACTCCCAACTCCTTGGTAATTGTGAGCCCACAAATCAAAGCCTCATACTCCGCTTCATAGTTAGAGGCTTTGAATCCGAACTGTACTGCCCGCTCCATTATTGAGCCATCTGTAGTGATAAGGACAATCCCCACTCCTGCCCCCTTCTGGTTCGAGGAACCGTCAACAAAGAGCTTCCATAGATGATTAGAAGTTGAGGGCTGTAGGGAAGAGGAGCTGTCTCCTTGATCCTGTGGTAGAGAAGTGTCGGCGGCCCTGGGGGTATTGCCAAGCTTATTGCCTCCTTCCAGTGACGCTGGTGTGAACTCCATAACAAAATTCGCTAAGGCTTGGCCTTTGATAGCTGTTCGTGGACGATAGAGCAAATCATGCTGACTCAACTCGATGGCCCATTTCATTACCCGTGTCGATGCATCAGGTGCATGAAGTAACGAACGAAGCGGATATTCGGTCATGACGATCACCGGATGAGCTTGAAAGTATGGTCTCAACTTCTTTGTGGTAACTAGTAATGCCAGAATCAGCCTTTCAAATTTCGGATATCGTGTCTCAGCATCAAGTAGGGCTTTGGATGTGTAAAATACAGGAAGCTGAATCCCATTCTCTTCCCGGATAAGTGCAGAGCTTACAGCAACATCTGAAACCCCCAGATACAGGAATAGGTCCTCGTTATCTTTTGGTTTTGATAGCAATGGTGGGGATGTCAAGTAGGCCTTAAGATCTTGAAATACTTTCTCACAACCTTCATCCCACTTATCCCGGGATGCCTTCTTTACTTCTTGGAAGAAAGGTCGACACCGGTCAGTTGATTTGGACAGGAACCTGTTCAATGCTGCTGCTCGTCCAGTGAGACTTTGAATCTCCTTCAGACTTGATGGGGACTTCATCTCGAGTATTGCCTTGATTTGCTTTGGATTTGCTTCGATCCCACGCTGAGTCACAAGGTATCCCAAGAACTTCCCTGCTGACACTTCGAAAATACATTTCAGAGGGTTGAGCTTCATCTTGTACTTCTTCAGCAAGCTGAAGGTCTCTCGCAAGTTGGCGATATGATCCCCTCGTTTTTCTCCTTTGACCATGATGTCATCCACATAGACCTCCATAGTTTTTCCGATGAGATCCTTGAACATCCGATTGACGAGTCTCTGGTATGTTGCTCTCGCATTCTTGAGGCCAAATGGCATGACCTTGTAGCAGTACACTCCTCGGTCGAAGACGAAGGCAGTTTTGTCCTTGTCTCTTTCGTGCATGAAAATCTGATTATAGCCCGAATATGCATCCAGGAAGCTTAGCAGCTCATTCCCTGCAGTTGAGTCCACTAAGAGATCGATTCTGGGCAGAGGATAGTGATCCTTTGAGCACGCAAGATTGAGATCGGTGTAATCAACACAAACTCTCCACCGTCCAGCTTCCTTTTTCTTGACAAGCACGATGTTTGCTAGCCATTCAGAGTGCGGAACTTCTTCAATGGATCCAGCAACGAGTAACTTGTCAATCTCCTCTTGGATGATAGCAATTTTCTCGGGGGAAAAATTGCGTCTTTTCTGCTTGACCGGCTTGTGGTGGGGATTGACATGTAGCCTGTGGCTAGCGATGGTAAGGTCAATCCCTGGCATATCAGACGAAGACCAAGCAAAAACTTCTTTCTACTCATGCAGGAAGGCTATGAGTTCTTCCTTTTCTGTGTCACTTAACCGGGCGCCAATGCTGGCCTCTTGCTCAGGATATCGAGGGTCAAGTTGAATGAGGATGACGTCATCCTCTGGCCCCCTTCCGAAGTTGATAGTTCCTCGTGAACGTCAGGATCTTGACCCCCGATTAGTTGCTATTTGGGAGATGAAGAGGAAAGCTTGCCCCCAGTGGATGATCCTGCTTGGGGAACAAAGTCTGCCTCTTTGACCTCCTTTAGCCCTTCAGTGAGGCACCGTCGAGCCATCGTCTGATCGCCCTTGATCTCCCTGATTCCACCACCGGGAATAGGGAACCTAATCTTCTGGTAAAGGCTTGATGTGGTTGCGAGGATTTTGTGAAGCCATGGCCTTCCCAGGATTCCATTGTATGGAGAGTACTCGTCCATGATGTAAAAAGTCTGGGCCGTGACAACGGGATCCGAATGTACATCCAGCTGAAGAGTACCTACGGTCATGCTGGTTGACCCATTGAAACCTCGGAGAGGGACAACCCTTTTTGTTGTGAGGTTTTCTAACCCCATCTTGCGCACTGCATCCAGGCTGAGGATATTTTCCGCGCTCCCTTCATCAACATGAATCCGATCAACTTGAGCATGAGCGATCAGAATTGAAACGACTAATGCTTCATCATGCGGCCAATCAAGTCCCTCCTTGTCCTTCAAAGAGAAACCAACGACAAGGTCGTTGACCACCCCGCGGGTGGTAACATGGGAGACTTGAGAGACGGTAAGTGCATCTCGTATCTTTCTTTTCTTCTGCTTGGAGGTGGTTCCTAGCAACTCCAATTCAGCTATGATGGTGTTAATACAAATCATCTTTTCTGCAGGTTCCTTTGGTCCTTTGTCAGCGGGTCGATCCACGGTCTTCCCTTTAACGTACTCAGTGCAATGTCCTTCCTTGATGAGATTCCAAAGATATCTCTCGAAAGATATGCATTTTCCGATGTTATGCCCATAACACTCGTGAAAGGCACACCATTTTGTTTTATCAGCCTTCTCTTGATCACCCTTGACTGGTTCCGGCTTCTTGAACCAAGGCTTGTCTTTAATTTCATTGTGGATCTGATGGACTGGCAAAGATAGCTGTAAGTTCGGCTTTCCCATAACTGGTGTTTGGGAGGGTTGTCCCGCCTTCCGCTTGTTGGGCTTTCCAGTCACAAACTTTCCATGGGGCTCATCCTTTTTGGAGGCCTTCTCACTAGCCCCAGCATGGTCCTGAGTTTGAGTGGCGGTTTTTCTTGTCCTCCCAACTTGCATGTCGCTCTGCTAGCGAAAGTATTTTGGTGAGACTTCGCGCATTGCTCATGACGATGTCCCCGTAAAGTTGGTTGTCCCGAGGGAGTCCTTGTTTAAATGCCATTGCCGCAACAAGGTCACTACAGCCGACAATCCGAGACTTCTCTTCGCAAAATCTCCATATGTATTGTCGCAGAGTGTCTTTTGCTCTCTTTCGGACAGAGAAAAAATGGTCATCTTTCACCTCGATTGTCCGAAGTTGTGCGTATTCTTTCACAAATGCCAGGGCCAACTCTTCAAAGGACTCAATCGACCTCAGGGGGAGATGATTGAACCAAGTCATGGCTTGGCCTTGAAGAGAAGCCTGAAAAACTTTGCACATGAGTGCATCATTATGCCTGTGGGGGATCATGACTCCCCGGTAATAATCTATGTGTTTTACCGGGTCGGAGGCTCCTTTGAATGGAGTGAAGTTTGGTGTTGCGAACCTTTGTGGGATAGGCTCTTCCTCAATATCCCTTACAAAGGGCGCAAAGAGCTGTATCTGGCGACATAGATCGTCCTCTAGATCGCCACCTCGTTGAGCACGAAGGTGCCTACCCAGCATTCTTTGAACATCATTAGCCCGCAACGCACCTTGCCAAGGCGATGAGTCCTTTTGTGCTAATCGTTGGGAACTTCTTTGATCTTCTTCCTTTGATCTCTGGGATCATGTAGGGGAGTAGGCTTCATCTTCCCCTTCACTGCAGTGGGCAGATCGTTTTGGTTCTTTGTATAGAGCCCGAGGTTGCCCCCTACTCCCATGTGAGTGATGTGAGCGCTCTGCCCGTGAAGTTGCCCCAATCCTACTTCCTAGCCATTCATGTACTGATGGCTTTAGGTGTTGTGGGCTTTTTGCTCGGTGAGCGTGACTTTTTTCACTGGAATCGCTTAGCGAAGTGTCTCGTGACATTGTTCGGCAGTTGATTTGTTCTTTCCCAGGACGCCTTTGAGCATTCTCTTGCCTTCCACGTGACGTGGAATGTCTGTCCTATTCTTGGACTGGTCTCTCTACTAGGAGTCGCTGCAAGAGTTCTGACTGAAGTTGAACTTGGTTGCTCAACCTTTCAACTTGCGGCGCCAAGTTGTCTTGGGGAGGTTGGTGGTGACTTCTCCCTGAGATTTCATGATGCCCATCCAGAAAGTCCCTTAGGACCATGTTTGCTGTGGACTGATCATGCCGTGATGTACTTCCCATAAACCTCCTGCTTGCCTGTTGTAGAGCCGAAGTTCCTTCCCCTAGCGCGGGTACTTGGTTGGCTGGAGAGGGTAATGCTTCAAAGCTGAAGGTTGGCCTCCCTTCGAGTGTCTCCATGGGCGCTTCTATGGACACACACCTGGGTTGAGTTGGTCGCTTCTCCGGAGTCTCTATGCGAGCTTCATTCCTCGTCTGAGCTGTTGAGGCAGAAACACCTTCTCCAGCTGATCGAACAGATCGACGAACCTTGGCCATACTGAATCAAAGAATTTTGAATTGGAAAGCTGTTGATGGATGATTTGAGCAAAATTCAAAATCTTCGAACAATGTCGATGAACGACGAAAGAAGAAAGATGAATGATGAACAACGTTCAAAATCTTCGAACAATGTCGATGAACGACGAACAAAGAAAGATGAACGATGAACAATTGAGAGAGCTTCTTCTGAGTATTCTTCAATTGCTCTCAATGAAAGCACCAATTGTTGAATCAAAGATTGAACCCACCGCGAAAAGTCCTCACAATTCCTGCAAACAGCAAATAATTAGCTATCGTTGTCTCGATCGATTTACCTGGGGGGTTGTTCGATCAAGAAAACTCCGATGCTTAAGTTAGCTTTGAGAGAGGGAAAGGATATACTTCGAAGCGAAGAATCAACGTACCTTGGAAATGAAATGTGCTTCGCTATTTATAGGAAAATCTTGAGAGCCTTGAAGGGTTCTGATTGGTCGGTTGAATTTTTAATTAGCAAATAATATATTATTAATTAAATATATTATTTAATAATTGTAATGATGGCTCATGATGATAGTAATGACAATTATTGTATTTTAATATTAATATTAATTATCCATTATTAAGAATAACGACAATTAACTCTCGGGGAGAATATTAATATTACAGAGATTTTAACCCGATCAAATAACGTATTTAACTGGTAAATAGATTATTTAATGTGCGGGTGTTTTCAAATGATCAGTGTTATTGCCAGGGGCAATTTGGTCATTTTTGGGAATTACGGGCCACGTGGCAGCTCCAAAATTTTCGGATGATTTTGGGTTCCACATGAATAAATTTGGTGAAATTATAAAAACAAAATTAGAGGCCTTGATTAATATTATCTTTGATTCATAAATGGTATTTTAGTAGAAGAGACAAGGAAAATAGTTAAACTATGGATATTGTCATATAAATAATTGAAGGCAGATTATTATAATGGGAAATGGATGATTAGAAGGCTTGAGTATATATTTTGGTTATAAGAATGCTTGATAGTTAAAAGGGGTATGTGAATAATTGTGTATGGTTAGGGTTACTCATTATAAAACTTAATGGATTGGAATTATTTAATAGACATGATAGTTATATTTGTAGGTACGGTAAAGTGTGGTTGACGAAGAAATTGATGAGATGATTATTACTCATCTCATAATGTGATAGTAAAATTAATATCTTCCTTACGTACTTTGTGGTGATGATCTAGAATACGGAATTTGAATAGGGGAATCACAATGTGTTTAACCTTGTTATTTATATTTTAATTTTGTATGTGAAAAATTAAGGAGGTAAATAAAGATAATATTATAATATTAAAGAATGAGGCTCTGAGTAAGGTTAAATCGGTAATTCCCGCAAGTGTACTTCCTAAGTAGGTGTCCTACTAAAGTTGTTCTAAAGAAAATACAATTTAAGGGTTCAGTGGGAGAAAACCTGGTGTGAAACACTTAATGTTCGGTTCAGTAGGATATGCTAACATTTCTAATCAACTAAGACAAAAACTGA
Source organism: Prinsepia uniflora (assembly GCA_032719365.1). Taxonomy (NCBI): domain Eukaryota; kingdom Viridiplantae; phylum Streptophyta; class Magnoliopsida; order Rosales; family Rosaceae; genus Prinsepia; species Prinsepia uniflora. The sequence goes on from CM064862.1 coordinate 50,189,076, forward strand.
ATGATTCATTAATCAAGTGTTTTTTTAGGCTATGGAAGCCGTGAAAAGGCTATAGGTCTATAACTTGAAAACCAAAAAGATCATAGTTTTAAGGAGTGTGATCTTTAATGAAAAGAAAATGTGGAGCTCGGAATTTGACAAGGAAGTAAGTGTGTCAGTTCTTGTTGGATTTGAGATCAATTTTGAAGAGATTAAAGATGATCCTCAAATTCCAATGTTGCAACTTAATGACCCTAATGAAACCCGTACAAGTAAAGGGACTACTCCTAGTAGCACATCAGTCAAACTAAGAAGCCCGAGTGATGTCTATGCTAGACGTCACATGTCTATCATAGAGCATGAAAACTATGAAGAATGCCAAGTAAAAGGCTTAGAGAAAGACCACGGAGAACGAAATCAACATGATTGATAAACACTCGACACAGGACATAGTGGGTAGACCAAACGACAAACCAGTTAATAAAAATTGTCGACGATTTTTAATAAAAATTGTTGTTTGATTAGGCTTTAGTTGACAGTTTTTTAACGCATTCAAACATCACAAAAAAATTGTCGCCTACCTTTCAAATAGACATCACTCACATAGGTCTCTTATTAATGCATTCAAACGATAGTTGTTTCCTACCGTCTAGTGGCTTTTTTGTCATAGTAGATGGCAAGTACAGCCGTGATTGTAGCTACAATGCGCGTGGGGATGACTCGTCGGCCATGCACCGACGCGTGGTAGTGCGTGCAGCGGTCCCTTGACATTCAGTCAACATGCATTTTTTTCTTTTGATGTTACAAAAATTTTGGCTTAAGTTTCAAGTCGATTGGGCATTGTCTCTGGATATTTTTGTATGTCCGAAGTGTTTATGTTTATGTTTTAAGTAGTAGGTTACCCCGAAAATTAGAGGATTTTAATATGAGGTTACTTGGGACATTAGAGATCCTTTTTTATAATTTTTTGACAGGCTAGAGAACTCTTAGGACTTCTGAGGAGTGCATAGCTCGGAATTGATTTACTTAGGTGGACGGTGAGTGGACATTTGTTTTCTAAACTATGAATAATGCATAGTCAAAAGTTTTGAATGGTTTATTGCATGATTTGAGCTGCAATGATTTCAAAAATCATTGAGATGATTATATGATAGAACCCATCACAGTCCCCTTGTGACTACAGTGGGACGTGCCATGCTCCCCTCTAACAAGCATACTCTAAATACCGAAAATACCCTTATGGGTTCAAATATAAAATACAGAATATACTACCACATTGCCAGACAAGGGGTCAGGATCTATTACACATGATCGAGCATATATATATATATATATATATATATATATGTCAGTACAATACAAGTACTAAAACCTACCCCGTAGGGTGTCAGGTACGCAGCAGTACTAGCTATGTCCTAGCCTCAGTATTCGCCTCTGTCTCCATAACATAGTCTGGAAGGTCAATAAAATAGTAAAAATGTGAGTGTACCAAAAATCAATAAATTATAAACTCATCTTGAAAACATGTACAATTTAACCCTCCGTTTTATAAACATGCATGCATTTAAGATAAATCGTATGAAAACAGGTCAAATCATACACATACATATATATATATATATATATATACACATCTGGACACCCTGCATCAGTAAAACACACACAATATAACCAATCCTCAGGCATCTGTAATGCCTCGACCTCCGCGATGTCTCTATCAAAACCAGTCACGATTTCCAATGCTACACATGCAACTCGGGGTCTCATCTTCGAGTACTTCCTCAGGACCCAACTCAACGTCGTCCGGTGTGATATCAACATGGGGTGCCAACCTAGATCTACCGTGTCCGGGATGATATCATAATCAAGCACTCTTTGTAACAACCCGTTCTGAGAGCCGGGATTAGTAGAGTGATTAAGGTGTGATTAGTGAGGGTAATCAAGGGTTACGTGGTCCCGAGGGGTCCGGGAACCTAGAATGACGATTTTGCCCCTAGGTCGGGCAGAAATGTTGACTTTTATTTCGGGTGGTCAATTAGGGATTGACCAGTGACCAGGACGTAGTTTAGGACGTCACGAATCCTTAGGCAGGTGGCACGCCCGATTCCGACATCCGAGGAGGAAGTTGTGATGTTCGGAAGGTCGAGGGCTTAACCGTAATTTGGGAAAAGTAGGGGGAATAGTTGACTTTTTGTACGGACGAGTTTTGGTACGTTGACCTAGGATGGTTAGATAGATCTCGTCGTCCTGAGTTCGATGACAGGCGGCACGTATGCATCGGACTTACGATGAGTGAGATACGGGTCTAGAACGTTAGTGGCGAAACCGTAAAACGAGTTAAAAAGAAGGGTAAATTGGTCTTTCTGCACATTGGGATTTGTGCAGAAAGAAAGAAATGGACGGTTGAGATTGGGCAATGTGGGAGTGCTTGGATGGGGGATGGTGACACATGGCAGGTGTGTAGAGGATTCTGGTGGAATCCTGTACGTGCGCGGTCCTAATTAATTGGGGTGCACCTGTGTGTGCCCGTGTGTTTGTTCTTCGACACAGATTGAAACAGAGTGAGCTTGTGAGGAGAAATTGAGGAGTGATTGTGGCTGGTGATGAGTTCTGGTGAGTGAGGGAGAGACAGGGAGGTCAGTGTGAGCTGGTGGTCGTGAATTGGTGGAGGAATCGTGCACGGCCGCACGGTGGAGGTGCGGCAAAATTCTGGGGAAACAGGGAGGCCGTGAGACTGTGGTGGTGGCTACGCCGTGAGGTGGCTCAATCCAAGGTAGGGGGAGCTGTAGGAGGTTGCAGGGAACCCAACGAACACCGTGGCACGCGGCGGTGCGCACGGCGGAGCTGCAATCGAAAGGTGAGGCTTCCTGCTCTGTTTTCCCGTGAAATTTCAGTTCGAAAGTCGTGAGTCTAGGCTTAGTGTCGATGGGATTGTAGGTTAGGGTTATGTTCAGGGAGGTCCTAGGTGTCGACTGGGATGGTCGCCGTGACGGGGGGTGTTCACGGCGGAGCTCAGTTGAAGTGGAGTCTCTGTTCCTCTGTATAGCCGTAAACATCAAACGGTGAGTCGACGAGTTTGGAGGTGAGTCGAAGGTAATGGAGGTGTGGTCTAGGTTCAGTGAAGTTCTAGGATGAGTTTGGTGTAACCACCGTGAAAGGAGGTGAGCTGGGTGGCTGGATCGTGAAGCAGGGGAGTTTGGGGCTGTCTGGTTTTGAGTTCAGTCGACGGGCTAGGGACGGTGTCGAGGTGAACGAAGTTGGGGATTGGATTCGTGGTGTCTGGACGAAGCTGCTGGTGAAAGAAGGGACTGAAATGGTGGCCGGACGGTGGAGAATGCCTCTCGCCTGTCCAAGCCACGGCGGCCGGTTCAGCACAGTACGGGAGGTTGACGATGGTACTGTAGCTGGCGCGTGAGGGCCACGCGCAGCCACATTGGGCGGCGCGTGGGGACGCGTGCGGCGGCGTATGGAGAAGCGGTCAACAGGAGTTGTGGTGAGTTCAATGGAGTTGGTTTCGAGTCAATCGGAAGTCGTTTGAGTGTAGTTCCGCGAGGGTGAATGTTTAGGGTCCCGGGTTTTAAGTCTTTGGTTCGGGGAATTTTAAGGAAATTAGGTAGTTGTGTCATAGACGTATTAGTGACATAATTTGACGGTGTTTGACAGGATCGGGATTTCCCGAGGAAGCCGAGGAACGGGCTGGACGTTCGGGACGCGAGTAGGGCTCAGTACTGTGAGTGGACCCTTTCTTTAAACTCGAACATGCATAACTGTTTTCTATAATTGTTTTATGGTTTTACTCATGATTTCGTGTTTATTGAATATGCTATGTTGGTTTTACATTATTACACGTTTTTCGAGAAAGTCCAGTTTTTAGCACGTTTTACGAGGAAGTGGTTGACTTCTGAAATTGATGCTCTAGTTTCGGGATTTCAATTGATAAGTGATTTCTAATGATTATAAAATGGATTTTTGGACTAATCAAGGTTTTCGATTTTAGAATCGGATTTCGGAAAACGAGATTTGGTTTTAAAATGGAAAAGTGAATTTCCGGATTTGGGTTCGGAATGACGGTTCTGAACGCCGGAAGGGCATCAGACCAGTGATTTCGGATTCGGGTTTGGATGAGGATTTGGTAAATGGTTTTCAAATGGTTTTGGGATTGGATTTGCTGGATCTGGATATTGGGTTTAAAGACCCGGATATATGTGACGGGGGACCGGCCGGATTGGGTTTAAAGACCCGGATTGAGTTTAAAGACTCGGGAGTTTAAAGACTCGGATATATTGATTTTCCCCCGTAGGCCTTGAGTTTAAAGACTCGGGAGTTTAAAGACTCGGATATGATTAAGGCCTGGATTGAGTTTAAAGACTCGGGAGTTTAAAGACTCGGATAGGCCCAGCAGGTTCGATCGGGGAATGAGGATTTGATACGGTTTCTGATACCCATGCTATGGTTTCTTATGATATTTTATAGTGTTTTTGTTTCTTATGGTGTTTTATAATGATTATTTTATATCTGTGTTCATAACTGTTGGTTATGCATGTGGTTTCAAAACGGAGGGTTAAACTCGGTTTTCTTGTAAAATGGTTTTTGAACTTTTTGTACTTTCTGGTCCACTCACATTTTCTGTTTTAAATTGCCCTCCAGGTTGTGGAGCTAGCGCGGGGTCTTAACGTCGAGGCAGTGTCCGAGGCATAGAAGTGACGTGAGGGATCCTAGAAGAGTTAAAGGCTTCTGTGTGCGTGTACTTTATCAGTTTTTATTTTTAGTTCCTTGTAATTTAGTGCTATGCTCTGTAAACGATAAGCTTGGGATATTTTGTTTAATTACTCCTGCGTCTGACTGAGTTGCGTGAGTGTTACTTGGGTGTTGAGTCGGGGAGTCAGACGGGAGCGGGATTTACCTCGGGTTTCGGGGTGAAACCGGGGTGGGTCCTGATAATTGGTATCAGAGCATAGGTTTGTCGGGTTTGTGGGGTTTGTTGGTTGTGAGGTTGTGTTTCAGTTGTTTGACTACTTCTATGCCTCTTTCAGCGTGCGGTTGACGATGCCTCTGAGACGTAGACCCTCTCCACAACCTGAAGAAGTAGCAAGAGAGACGGAGAGTGCCACGATTGAGCGAGCCCAGCGGCTCGGGGCTACTACTTTTAGTGCCGGGGCTGATCCTGAGGAAGCCCAGAGGTGGATTACCAGACTGGAGCGGATTTTTGCGGTGATGCATTGTCCACCGGAGGAGCGAGTATTGTTGGCTACCTTTTTACTAGATGGTGCAGCTTACGAGTGGTGGTATACTCTTGAGTTGTCCGGTTGGGATGTCCATAGTGTGACCTGGGAGACGTTCAGGGAACGGTTTCTAGAGCAGTATTATCCTCGTTCTTTCCGGGAGTTGGGTTTGCGAGGTGAGATTCGAGCCGTAGTGACAGCTGGATCTTTTGCTACCCTCCGAGACTTGTCAGACGCTACAGTGCGGGTGGAGGCTAGTTTACCTGTGCGACGCCGGGAACCCTCTATTCCGGGAGCTTCGAGCCAGCGGACACCGAAAGGAGGTAACTTCGGTGGATCGTCCTCGTCGGGCGATGATCGTTTTTGTAGGCCTGGCAGTGCCCAGAGTTCAGGATTTTGGGGTTACCGAGCACCGCCGACTCCGCAAGCGAGTGCGACGTCGGTAGCGTCTACGGGGAGACCGAGCAGTGGACCAGGTTGGAATGTGTGTTTCTACTGCGGGGAGCGAGGTCATTTCCGACGTGAGTGTCCACTGTTGCCACAGGAAGGTGGTGTAGGTAGAGGAGTAGCGGAGTCCGGGCAGAGTACAGCGTCAGGGACAGCAAGCCCGAGAAGAGGTGGTGGCACAGCCACGAGTAGTTCGAGGGGACGTGGTAGAGCGTCGGGATCTCAGGCCCGGGTGTTTTCGATGATTCAGCAGGAGGGTCAGTCGACACCAGATACGGAGACAGGTACTTGTTTTACTTTTGGTTGTGCTGTACTTAGGTGGTGGTTGGATTCCAGGATAGAGTCTAGGAGTTTTCCTAGATGGACTGGGGAGGTTATTGAAGAAGAGAACCCACAAGCTAGTGTTTGCCTTTAGGACTTTGTAGCTTTCTTCTGATAGTGGCCGAATTAGCAGCTGAGGGAGATGGGTGGTCGATTGTTGGGTTAGTAGTCGAGTTGGTTCGGGCAGGTAGGGTGGTTGTATACGAGGATGTACTCTATGATTTCTGTCGGGTATTGTGAAATGAGGTATTTTATAATACCTTTGTTTTCTGTTCATAGAGTTTCCCTTGCATACACCATGCAGTTGTTACATAGCTAGGGTTGACTGTGGTAACAGTAGTTGGGGATGGAGTGAAATACCCAAGGTGGAGATGATAGACAGGAGACTCAGGAGAGGTTGTTGTTGACCTAGTGTTGGTGACCAGATAGGAGACCCTAAGTGTCGGACACTAGTTGTGGAATTTCGGGGTGGAAATTCTTTTTAGGTGGGTAGATTGTAACAACCCGTTCCGAGAGTCGGGATTAGTAGAGTGATTAAGGTGTGATTAGTGAGGGTAATCAAGGGTTAGGTGGTCCCGAGGGGTCCGGGAACCTAGAATGACGATTTTGCCCCTGGGTCGGGCAGAAATGTTGACTTTTATTTCGGGTGGTCAATTAGGGATTGACCAGTGACCAGGACGTAGTTTAGGACATCACGAATCCTTAGGCAGGTGGCACGCCCGATTCCGACATCCGAGGAGGAAGTTGTGATGTTCGGAAGGTCGAGGGCTTAACCGTAATTTGGGAAAAGTAGGGGGAATAGTTGACTTTTTGTACGGACGAGTTTTGGTACGTTGACCTAGGATGGTTAGATAGATCTCGTCGTCCTGAGTTCGATGACAGGCGGCACGTATGCATCAGACTTACGATGAGTGAGATACGGGTCTAGAACGTTAGTGGCGAAACCGTAAAACGAGTTAAAAAGAAGGGTAAATTGGTCTTTCTGCTCATTGGGATTTGTGCAGAAAGAAAGAAATGGACGGTTGAGATTGGGCCATGTGGGAGTGCTTGGATGGGGGATGGTGACACATGGCAGGTGTGTAGAGGATTCTGGTGGAATCCTGTACGTGCGCGGTCTTAATTAATTGGGGTGCACCTGTGTGTGCCCGTGTGTTTGTTCTTCGACACAGACAGAAACAGAGTGAGCTTGTGAGGAGAAATTGAGGAGTGATTGTGGCTGGTGATGAGTTCTGGTGAGTGAGGGAGAGACAGGGAGGTCAGTGTGAGCTGGTGGTCGTGAATTGGTGGAGGAATCGTGCACGGCGGCACGGTGGAGGTGCGGCAAAATTCTGGGGAAACAGGGAGGCCGTGAGACTGTGGTGGTGGCTACGCCGTGAGGTGGCTCAATCCAAGGTAGGGGGAGCTGTAGGAGGTTGTAGGGAACCCAACGAACACCGTGGCAGGCGGCGGTGCGTACGGCGGAGCTGCAATCGAAAGGTGAGGCTTCCTGCTCTGTTTTCCCGTGAAATTTCAGTTCGAAAGTCGTGAGTCTAGGCTTAGTGTCGATGGGATTGTAGGTCAGGGTTATGTTCAGGGAGGTCCTAGGTGTCGACTGGGATGGTCGCCGTGACGGGGGGTGTTCACGGCGGAGCTCAGTTGAAGTGGAGTCTCTGTTCCTCTGTATAGCCGTAAACTTCAAACGGTGAGTCGACGAGTTTGGAGGTGAGTCAAAGGTAATGGAGGTGTGGTCTAGGTTCAGTGAAGTTCTAGGATGAGTTTGGTGTAACCACCGTGAAAGGAGGTGAGCTGGGTGGCTGGATCGTGAAGCAGGGGAGTTTGGGGCTGTCTGGTTTTGAGTTCAGTCGACGGGCTAGGGACGGTGTCGAGGTGAACGAAGTTGGGGATTGGATTCGTGGTGTCTGGACGAAGCTGCTTGTGAAAGAAAGAAGGGACTGAAATGGAGGCCGGACGGTGGAGAATGCCTCTCGCCGGTCCAAGCCACGGCGGCCGGTTCAGCACAGTACGGGAGGTTGACGATGGTACTGTAGCTGGCGCGTGAGGGCCACGCGCAGCCACTTTGGGCGGCGCGTGGGGGCGCGTGCGGCGGCGTATGGAGAAGCGGTCAACAGGAGTTGTGGTGAGTTCAATGGAGTTGGTTTCGAGTCAATCGGAAGTCATTTGAGTGTAGTTCCGCGAGGGTGAATGTTTAGGGTTTAGGGTTTAGGGTGACTGTGACTACTCCTCTGAATCACTTATCTCAGGTGGTGCACTGTGACTACTCCAGGATCCTCGAAGTTTGAAGGAGACTAATCAACTCACAGAAGATGGTATATGTAGAAATATAACCAAATCCGGTGAAAAATCATATTAAAATCTTTTATTGCTCAAACCGGATTAAATACTGTTCAATTGGGCCTATACTCGAAACATAATTCTCACAAATCCGTTCCACAAAACCACCTGAAACCCGTGTCCATAAATTGTTTATAAATCCCGATTTATTATCATTCAAATCCAGTCGGAATGTATTATTTCCTTTCAATTTCCTGTTGACTCTAAATCTAAGTCAAATCATCATTTCATTGGCTCTCAAACCCAAAACCTCGTTTTCACGAAAATTCGTAAAATGTTTTGTAAACCGATGATTACAAACCACATCATCATAAAATCACAACATCAAAAAATTTCAACTTAAATCATGTAATAAATCATTTAAAACAGTTATGCATGCATTGCAGTTCTACAACAAACATTCCCCTCACACTCGGTCCATACTGCGTGCTAAACTTCAGTGTTATATCTATCACCGAGCTAGTCCAAAGTCTCTGGGCCTGTCCAAATCATGTCTAAGGGTCACTAATATTCTATACATGTTCATACACTAAACGTTCACAAAGCTTGATATCGGAAACGCGTCCCTGACACAAAACCTCTAGATGACCAACCTAACAGTCTTCGATCGACCTGAAACCACCACCATTGGATTCAGAATGTCAAAAACTTTTGAATAAGACTAGTTTGATGTCAAAATTCGTGCCACCACGTGCCCCTACATATCTGTCAAATTACTTGTCAACGCTAGTCATGTAACAACCCGTACCTTCGGGAAGGGTATAAATGTATTTTTTGTTAATATTTGTATAAAGGACGATTTTGCCCTTGTAACTAGTGCGTCAAAGTTGAATTTTTTATTTACAGGATGGATGAGTGTTGACCCTTGACCGTGACGTAGTTTAGGACGTCACGAGTCCGTAGACAGGTGGCAGGTTCGATTCGGACAATCGAAGAAAAAGTTATGGCGTTTGGAAGATTGAGGGCGTTACCGTAATTTGGACTATTTGAGGAAAATGTTGACTTTTAGGTGGACTTGTGATTTTCACATAGACCGAGGACCGTTCGATAGGTCTCGACGTCCTGAGTACAACGACAGGCGGCACGCTGTCATCGGACGTCGGACGAAATAGTTACGGGTCTGGGAAGTGTGAGGGCAAAAAGGTAATTTTAACACTAGGGGGGTATTTTAGTCTTTTTCTCCTCAGCCCAATCAGATCAGAACAAGTGGCATTAGTGGGCTGGGATATTTTGTGCTAAGACCATGGAGAGGTGGACACGTGGAAGTGGCTAGATGGTTCTGGGAGAGACTAAAATGCACACGGCTACAAAGTCACCAATTTCAAACCGTGTATTCGGCTTGAACACAGAGAAACAGAGGGGAAGAATTGTGTGTGCTTGATCGATTCAGTGTAAGAGTGAGTGGGTTGTGACTTGTGAGAGTGACAGGGAGACGAGGCTGAGCTATTGAACGTGTTTTGGAGCTGCAACCGTGCACGGAGGCACGACGGTGGAGGCTGGAAGTTTTGGGAAAACAGAGAGACGGTGACCCTGTGGCGGTGGTTGTGCCGTGTGGTGGCTCAAACCAAGACAATAGGAGGCTCAGGTGACTACAGGGAACCCAACGAGCACCATGGCACGCGGCGGTGTAGACGGCGGAGGCTGAATCGCAGGTGAGACTCGAATCCCCTGTTTTCCCGTTTTTCTTGTTGTCAAAAATCGTGGCTTTAGGGTTAGAGTCGAGAGTTTTGGAGGTTAGGGTGAGGTTCAGGGAGGTCCTAGGAGTCGTCTAGGATGGTCGCCGTGACGGGGGAGGACCTGGGTGGCCAGAGGCCAAAATAGGGGCCACGGGCTATGTTTTTCGAAGGAGAAATCGTGAAGTTTTAGGCCGTGATTCTTCGAAGTTAGGAAATGAATAGATTGCTAAGGATTGGACGAAGCCTCTGGGATTGAATTGGACTGAAATGGTGGAGGAATGGCAGAGAACCGGTCACGCCGGTTCAACTGTGTTGAACCGGGTGACTCGAGGAAGAAGAAGGACTGTAGCAGGCGCGTGAGGTCCACGCGCATCCACTTTGGACGGCGCGTGGAGGCGGTGGGTAGGATTCCGGCCAAACTTCCAACATGGTTTTGGTTCTAAATATCCTAAGGAATCCATTGGTGTGAGTTTCGGGTTGATCAGACGATGAATTGAGATAGTTCGGGAATCCGTACGGTTTAGGTTCTAAGATTAAAATATGGATAAATTCCCAAAAAATTGGGGAAAATAGGGTTAGAATCCGTGATGTAATTGTGACCCTATTTGGTGCATATTGACAGGACGGGAGACGCCTGAGACGGTCGAGGAGCGCACGGAGCGTGGTTGATTCGTTCAGATTTGTGAGTGGACTCTTTCTTTCCTTACGAGCATGCCTAACTGTTTTATTGATGTTTTATGCTATTAAATATGTTTCTATGCTTCTTGTTGATAATTAGATGTGGTTGGTATGTTTGCACGTTTTCGAGACATTTCTGGGATTTTGCATGTTTTTCGAGAAAAGTTGGGTTCCGGATTTTGATGCCATACTTAGGGATTTGAATCTATAATTGTTTTCTTACGATGATAAATGGATTATGAAACATGATTTGTGATTAAATGCGAGTTTTGATTTAAAGGTGGATTTCCGGATTTGGGTTCGGAATGACGGTTCTGAACGCTGGAAGGGCTTCGAATCGGGGATTTCGAATTCGAGTTTGGCTATGGATTTAGAAATGGTTTTACATTGAATTTGGATTGGATTTGCTGGATATGGATATGGGTTTAAAGACCCGGATATTCTGATGGATGGGGGACGGGCCCGGATTGAGTTTAGAGACTCGGGAGTTTAAAGACTCGGAATTTCATTTGAGGCCTAATTGAGTTTAAAGACTCGGATAGACCCAGCAGGTTTGATCGTAAAATGATGATTTGATATTCACGATTTATGATGCGATTTTATGATGCTCATGATATGATTTTTATACCCGTTTTATAGTGTTTCTGTTTCTTATGATGGTTTATGTTGTGGGTTTTCTGATACGTAGTTGGGCGTGCATGTTTTCAAAACGGAGGGAACAAATATTATTATTATTATTATTATTATTATTATTTTCCTTAACTCTGATTTGATGATAAACTGTTTTTAGAACTCGTATTTGTTTTAGTCCACTCACATCTTTTGGTTTTAAATTTTCCCTCCAGGTCGTGGTGATCGCGTTGGGGTGAACGTTGAGGCATTGAGGCAGGAATCGAGGCATAGAGCTTACGACGTTCTTCCGCTGCGAGACTATCATAGTAGGATTTTGTGCCCATTTTGTAGGACTATGCTCTGACTTACAGTTGTATTATATTTACTCCTTCGTCTGATAATTATGCTTATAGTAGATTTGAGGTTCTTTTGGTATTTTTGGGTGTGATTGTCAGACGGGAGCAGGGTTCGTCCTGGGTATCGAGGTGATATTTGGGACGGGTCCTGACAATTGGTATCAGAGCATAGGTTTGTCGGTATGAGGTCGTATCTAGGTTGTTTTACTAACTCTATGCCTCTTTCAGCGTACGTTCAATCATGCCTCCGAGACGTGAACCCCTTCCACGACCTGAAGATGAAGCGGCGAGAGGGACTGAGAGCGCTTCGATTGAGCGAGCCCAGCGGCTCGGGGCTACTACTTTCAGCGGTGGGGCAGACCCAGAGGAAGCTCACCGATGGATCTCCCGGCTCGAGCGTATTTTTGGGGTGATGCATTGTCCTCTAGAGGACCGGGTCTTGTTGGCTACGTTTCTGCTAGATGGAGCAGGGTATGAGTGGTGGTATACGCTGGAGTTGTCCGACTGGGATGCACATACAGTGACGTGGGAGACTTTCCGGGAGCAGTTTTTGGACCAGTATTATCCTCGCCCATTTCGGGATGCCAAAGAGGCGAAATTTCTTCAGTTGAAACAAGGGAACATGACAGTGGCTGAGTATGAGCAGAGATTCCAGATGCTATCCCGATTCGCTCCTGCCTTTGTGGAAACCGAGGCGGAGAAGTGTCGTCGGTTTGAGTTGGGTCTTTGAGGAGAGATTAGAGCCATTGTGACAGCCGGCTCATTTGCTACATTCCTGGAGTTGTCTGATGCTGCTGTTAGAGTGGAGGCCAGCTTGCCTGCTAGGCCACAGTACTCGAGCAGTGTGCGACACCGAGAGCATTTTTTTCCTGGAGCATCGAGTCAGAGGACCCCGAAGCGGGGCAATTATGGTGGTTCGTCATCAGCTGGTAGAGCCCGGTTTGGCAGACCAGGCAATTTTCAGGGCTCAGGATTTCGGGGAGCTAGGGCACAGCCGACTCCTCAGGCGAGTGCTACTTCTGTTGCTTCTACCGGGAGACAAACTGGTGGACCCGGTAGAGATGTTTGCTACTACTGTGGAGAGCGAGGACACTTTCGGAGGGAGTGCCCATTGTTAGCTCAGGAGGGTGGAGCAGGCCGAGGTGTGGCAGAACCTGGGAGGAGTACTGCATCAGTGTCAGAGGCAGCAGGCCCTAGGGGTGGCGGTGGTGCCACGAGCAGTTCTAGAGGGCGCGGTAGGTCATCAGGACCTCAGGCGCGAGTTTTTGCTATGACCCAGCAGGAGGCCAAATCAGCACCGGGAATGGTGACAGGTACACTCACCATACTTGGTCGCACTATTTTTGCTTTGATAGATCCCGGGGCTACTCACTCGTTTATAGCCCGGAGTTGTAGTCTGGTTACGGAGAGGGAGGTGTCTACTTTGGATTGTGCCTTAGGGGTGAGTACACCTACTGGGGAGGTGTTGGTAGTGACTCAGGTGTTGAGGGAGTGTCCGGTGATGGTAGGCGAGGTTGAGTTAATGGCGGACTTGTTACTATTGGAGTTACGGGATTTCGATGTTATATTGGGTATGGACTGGTTGACGAGACATCATGCCTCTATCGAGTGTTTCGATAGGAGAGTGACTTTTCGGAGTCCAGGATTACCAGAGACTACGTTACAGGGGGATCAGCGTGCACTTCCTACTTGAGTTATTTCGGCACTTGAGGCTAGCAAGCTGTTGCGTAAGGGGTGTCAGGGTTACATAGCTCATGTGGTGGATACACGTTCTACGCTAGTGAGGACGGAGGATATACCAGTGGTACGAGAGTTTCCCGATGTTTTTCCCGAGGAGTTGCCAAGATTACCACCTCAGCGAGATATCGAGTTCACGATTGATCTGTTACCAGGTACGCAACCTATCACACAGACTCCTTACTGTATGGCACCTGCAGAGTTGAAGGAACTTAAGGCCCAGTTACAAGAGCTGGTCGATATAGGATTCATTCGACCGAGTATGTCACCGTGGGGAGCGCCGGTACTATTTGTGAAGAAAAAGGACGGAGGTTTGAGATTGTGTGTGGACTATAGACAGTTGAATAAGGTAACTATTCGGAATAAGTATCCTTTACCCCGGATTGATGATTTGTTTGACCAGTTGAAGGGAGCACAGTACTTTTCGAAGATTGATCTTCGCTCCGGCTACCATCAGTTACGGGTCAAAGAGGAGGATGTACCTAAGACAGCCTTTCGGACCAGGTACGGTCATTACGAGTTTGTTGTGATGCCTTTTGGATTGACTAATGCCCCAGCAGCTTTTATGGACCTCATGAACCGAGTGTTCCGGTCGTATTTGGATCGTTTTGTGATTGTCTTCATTGACGACATTTTGGTGTATTCGAAGAGTGCAAAGGCGCACGAGAAACATCTGAGAATAGTGCTTAAGACCCTAAGAGAGCATCGGTTGTATGCGAAGTTGAGCAAGTGTCAGTTTTGGTTGACCAGTGTTGGATTTCTAGGACATATGATTTCAGCCGAGGGCAATAGGGTGGATCCTCAGAAGGTTGAGGCGGTAGCAAATTGGGAACAGCCCAAGACGGTGACAGAAATCAGGAGTTTTCTGGGTTTAACAGGTTATTATCGGCGTTTTATTGAGGGTTTTTCTATTCTTGCTACTCCGTTGGCAAGGTTGACTCGGAAAGGAGTTCGGTTTGATTGGGATGAGAAATGTGAACAGAGTTTCCAGGAGCTTAAAAGGCGGTTGACATCTGCTCCTGTGTTGGCCCTTCCAGACAATAGTGGGGAGTTCGAGGTGTATAGTGACGCTTCTTTACAAGGTTTGGGCTGTGTATTGATGCAGCACGGGAAAGTGATTGCTTATGCTTCCTGGCAGTTGAAACCCCCTGAGATGAACTATCTTACACATGACTTGGAACTGGCGGCGGTGGTTCATGCACTGAAGATTTGGCGACATTATTTGTACGGCGAGAGGTGCAGGATTTTCACCGATCACAAGAGCTTGAAGTATTTGTTCACTCAGAAGGAACTGAATCTGAGACAACGCCGATGGTTGGAGTTGCTTAAGGACTACAACTGTACTATTAAGTATCACCCAGGGAAGGCTAATGTGGTAGCCGATGCTTTGAACAGGAAGTCAGCTAGTTCTTTGTCGCATTTGAGGACAGTACGATTACCTTTGTTGGTTGAGCTCCGCAGGCTGGGAGTAGAGTTGACTGTGGACGATCAGGGAGCACTTTTAGCGAGTTTCCATGTGCGACCTGTTTTGGTTGATCAGGTTATTGATGCTCAGTTTGAGGACCCTATTTTGGGCATCATACGTATTGAGGTCGAGGCTGGAGAGAGACAGGACTTTGAGATTCGCGAGGATGGAGCCTTGGTTAAGGATGGACGGTTGTGTGTACCCGAGGATGAAACATTAAAAGAGGTTATACTGGATGAGGCTCACTGTTCGGCCTATGCGATGCATCCTGGTGGGACCAAGATGTATTGTACACTTCGAGAGTATTACTGGTGGTCAGGTATGAAACGTGAGATTGCAGAGTATGTCAGTAGATGCTTGATTTGTCAACAGGTGAAAGCTGAGCGGCAGAGACCTTATGGAGCAATGCAACCTTTACCGATCCCCGAGTGGAAATGGGATCACCTGACGATGGATTTTGTATTCAAGCTTCCCAGAACACCGAAGGGACACGATGGTGTGTGGGTGATTGTGGATAGCCTTACGAAGTCTGCTCATTTCTTACCAGTACGGGAGAACTTCAGGTTGACGCAGTTTGCACAGTTATTCATCGATGAGATTATTCGACTGCATAGTACTCCAGAGTCAATAGTATCTGATAGAGATCCGAGATTTACTTCCTGATTTTGGCAGAGCTTACAGGAAGCTTTTGGGACAAAGTTGCATTTCAGTACTGCATTTCATCCTCAGACCGATGGACAGTCTGAGCGGACTATCCAGATTCTCGAGGACATGATGAGAGCTTGTGTATTGTAGTTTCAGGGTACTTGAGAATCACATTTGCCTTTGATGGAGTTCGCCTACAATAACAGTTATCAGGAGAGCATTGGGATGGCTCATTACGAGGCTTTGTACGGACGACAGTGTCGGACTACGTTGTGTTGGACCGAGGTTGGTGAGAGGAGATTGACTACTTCTGAGCTGGTAGATTTTACACAGGAAAAAGTGGCACTGATTCGAGAACCACTAAAGGCAGCTCAGGACCGACAGAAGAGCTACGCCGACCGTAGGATCAGAGATTTGGAGTTTGCAGTAGGAGACTGGGTTTTCTTGAAGTTATCTCCTTGGAAGGGAATAGTACGATTTGGCAGACGAGGGAAGCTGAGTCCTCGTTACATTGGACCTTATGAGATCTTAGAGCGGATTGGCCCTGTTGCTTATCGGTTGTCTTTACCAGCAGACCTGGAAAAGGTACATAATGTCTTCCATGTATCTATGCTTCGGAAGTACATACGGAATGATTCGCATGTGCTGGAAGCACAACCTGTTGAACTGAGGGAAGACTTGAGCTTTGAAGAACAGCCAGTAGCAATTTTGGATCGGAAGGATAAGGTATTACGGAGGAAGACGGTTCCCTTAGTTAAAGTATTGTGGAGAAATCATCAGGTGGAAGAAGCTACTTGGGAACCCGAGGCCTTAATGCGCGAACAGTATCCTTACTTGTTTCACTGAATTTCGGGGACGAAATTCCTTTTTGGGGGGTAGATTGTAACAACCCGTACCTTCGGGAAGGGTATAAATGTAATTTTTGTTAATATTTGTATAAAGGACGATTTTTCCCTTGTGACTAGTGCGTCAAAGTTGACTTTTTGATTTACAGGATGGATGAGTGTTGACCCTTGACCGTGACGTAGTTTAGGACGTCACGAGTCCGTAGACAGGTGGCAGGTTCGATTCGGACAATCGGAGAAAAAGTTATGACATTCGGAAGATTGAGGGCGTTACCGTAATTTGGACTATTTGAGGAAAATGTTGAGTTTTGGTGGACTTGTGATTTTCTCGTAGACCGAGGACCGTTCCATAGGTCTCGACGTCCTGAGTACAACGACAGGTGGCACGCTGTCATCGGACGTCAGACGAAATAGTTACGGGTCTGGGAAGTGTGAGGGCAAAAAGGTAATTTTAACACTAGGGGTATTTTAGTCTTTTTCTCATTAGCCCAATCAGATCAGAACAAGTGGCATTAGTGGGCTGGGATATTTTGTGCTGAGAGTATGGAGAGGTGGACACGTGGAAGTGGCTAGATGGTTCTGGGAGAGACTAAAATGCACACGGCTACAAAGTGTCCAATTTCAAACCGTGTATTTGGCTTGAACACAGAGAAACAGAGGGGAAGAATTGTGCGTGGTTGATCGATTCAGTGCAAGAGTGAGTGGGTTGTGACTTGTGAGAGTGACAGGGAGACAAAGCTGAGCTATTGAACGTGTTTTGGAGCTGCAACCGTGCACGGAGGCACGACAGTGGAGGCTGGAAGTTTTGGGAAAACAGACAGGCGGTGACCCTGTGGCGGTGGTTGTGCCGTGTGGTGGCTCAAACCAAGACAATAGGAGGCTCAGGTGACTACAGGGAACCCAACAAGCACCGTGGCAAGCGGCGGTGCAGACGGCGAAGGCTGAATCGCAGGTGAGACTCGAATCCCCTGTTTTTCCGTTTTTCTTGTTTTCAAAAGTCGTGGCTTTAGGGTTAGAGTCGAGAGTTTTGGAGGTTAGGGTGAGGTTCAGGGAGGTCCTAGGAGTCGTCTAGGATGGTCGCCGTGACGGGGGAGGACCTGGGTGGCCTGCGGCCAAAACAGGGGCCACGGGCTATATTTTTCGAAGGAGAAATCGTGAAGTTTTAGGCCGTGATTCTTCGAAGTTAGTACATGAATAGATTGCTAAGGATTGGACGAATCCTCTGGCATTGAATTGGACTGAAATGGTGGAGGAATGGCAGAGAACCGGTCACGCCGGTTCAACTGTGTTGAATCGGGTGACTCGAGGAAGAAGAAGCACTGTAGCAGGCTTGTGAGGCCCACGCGCAGCCACTTTGGGCGGCGCGTGGAGGCGCGTGGGGAGGATTCCGGCCAAACTTCCAACATGGTTTTGGTTCTAAATATCCTCAGGAATCCATTGGTGTGAGTTTCGGGTTGATCGGACGATGAATTGAGATAGTTCGGGAATCCGTACGGTTTAGGGTCTAAGATTAAAATATGAATAAATTCCCAAAAAATTTGGGAAAATAGGGTTAGTATCCTTGATGTAATTGTGACTCTATTTGGTGCATATTGACAGGACGGGAGACGCCTGAGACGGTCGAGGAGCGCACGGAGCGCGGTTGATTCGTTCAAATTTGTGAGTGGACTCTTTCTTTCCTTACGAGCATGCCTAACTGTTTTATTGATGTTTTATGCTATTAAATATGTTTTTATGCTTCTTGTTGATAATTAGATGTGGTTGGTATGTTTGCACGTTTTTTGAGATATTTTCGGGATTTTGCACGTTTTTCGAGAAAAGTTGGGTTCCAGATTTTGATGCCATACTTAGGGATTTCAATCTATAATTGTTTTCTGACGATGATAAATGGATTATGAAACATGATTTGTGATTGAATGCGGGTTTTGATTTAAAGGTGGATTTCCGGATTTGGGTTCGGAATGACGGTTCTGAACGCCGGAAGGGCATCCAACCGGGGATTTCGAATTCGAGTTTGGCTATGGATTTAGAAATGGTTTTACATTGAATTTGGATTGGATTTGCTGGATCTGGATATGGGTTTAAAGACCTGCATATTCTGATGGATGGGGGACGGGCCCGGATTGAGTTTAAAGACTCGGGAGTTTAAAGACTCAGAATTTCATTTGAGGCATGGTTGAGTTTAAAGACTCGGATAGACCCAGCAGGTTTGATCGTAAAATGATGATTTGATATTCACGATTTATGATGCAATTTCATGATGCTCATGATATGATTTTTATACCCGTTTTATAGTGTTTCTGTTTCTTATGATGGTTTATGTTGTGGGTTTTCTGATACGTAGTTGGGCGTGCATGTTTTCAAAACGGAGGGAACAAATATTATTATTATTATTATTATTTTCCTTAACTCTGATTTGATGATAAACTGTTTTTAGAACTTGTATTTGTTTTAGTCCACTCACATCTTTTGGTTTTAAATTTTCCCTCCAGGTCGTGGTGATCGCGTTGGGGTGAACGTTGAGGCAGGAATCGAGGCATAGAGCTTAGGACGTTCTTCCGCTGCGAGACTAGCATAGTAGGATTTTGTGCCCATTTTGTAGGACTATGCTCTGACTTACAGTTGTATTATATTTACTCCTTCGTCTGATAATTATGCTTATAGTAGATTTGAGGTTCTTTTGGTATTTTTGGGTGTGATTGTCAGACGGGAGCAGGGTTTGTCCTGTGTATCGAGTTGATATTTGGGACGGGTCCTGACAATTGGTATCAGAGCATAGGTTTGTCGGTATGAGGTCGTATCTAGGTTGTTTTACTAACTCTATGCCTCTTTCAGCGTACGTTCGATCATGCCTCCGAGACGTGAACCCCCTCCACGACCTGAAGATGAAGCGGCGAGAGGGACTGAGAGCGCTTCGATTGAGCGAGCCCAGCGGCTCGGGGCTACTACTTTCAGCGGTGGGGCAGACCCAGAGGAAGCTCACCGATGGATCACCCGGCTCGAGCGTATTTTTGGGGTGATGCATTGTCCTCCAGAGGACCGGGTCTTGTTGGCTACGTTTCTGCTAGATGGAGCAGCGTATGAGTGGTGGTATACGCTGGAGTTGTCCGGTTGGGATGCACATACCGTGACGTGGGAGACTTTCCGGGAGCGGTTTTTGGACCAGTATTATCCTCGCTCCTTTCGGGATGCCAAAGAGGCGGAATTTCTTCAGTTGAAACAAGGGAACATGACAGTGGCTGAGTATGAGCAGAGATTCCAGATGCTATCCCGATTCGCTCCTGCCTTTGTGGCAACCGAGGCGGAGAAGTGTCGTCAGTTTGACTTGGGTCTTCGAGGAGAGATTAGAGCCATTGTGACAGCTGGCTCATTTGCTACATTCCGGGAGTTGTCTGATGCTGCTGTTAGAGTGGAGGCCAGCTTGCCTGCTAGGCCACAGTACTCGGGCAGTGTACGACGCCGAGAGCATTCTTTTCCTAGAGCATCGAGTCATAGGAGCCCGAAGCGGGGCAATTATGGTGGTTCGTCATCAGCTGGTGGAGCCCGGTTTGGCAGACCAGGCAGTTTTCAGGGCTCAGGATTTCGGGGAGCTAGGGCACAGCCGACTCCTCAAGCGAGTGCTACTTCTGTTGCTTCTACCGGGAGACAGACAGGTGCTTCTTCCGCTGCGAGACTAGCATAGTAGGATTTTGTGCCTATTTTGTAGGACTATACTCTGACTTACAGTTGTATTATATTTACTCCTGCGTCTGATAATTATGCTTATAGTAGATTTGATGTTCTTTTGGTATTTTTGGGTCTGATTGTTAGACGGGAGCAGGGTTCATCCCGGGTATCGAGGTGATATTTGGGACGGGTCCTGACAAGTCAACGGTCAACGCTGACGTCATCGGTCAACGGTTGACGTCATCATGACATCATCCTGATGTAAGCCTGACATCTCTAACGCCTGTCAAGTCAGACACCTGCCATGTGTCACTTTCTGATTGGTCCACGTGTCCCCTGACACCTCTGACACCCTGCCACGTGGCACTACCCGATTGGTTCATGTGGTGACGCGTCAACTGCTGATTGTGTTCGATAGCTTGCCAAGTTGCACCATCTAATTGGCCACGTGGACTGAAAGCTTCTGACAGATGATGATGTGGACTGCCACATCATCATTGTCAACCTTGAACCGTATTGACCCATTTCACTGTAACGGGTCAAATGACCCGCGAACCCGAGAAAGGATCTATGGGATCAAAACTAACTTAAAACGGCTAGAATTTAGCTTCCATGCTTGAAGATTTTCGGGAAAGTTTCCATCTCAGTTTCTAGACGATTCTGGCCACCTCAATCCTTCCTTTTTACCCCTTCATGATCGTCTGGTTCCTGGGAACATGTTTTGATCATCAAAACAACCCAATAAACTGTAAATAAAAATTTGGAATTTTGGGCCTAAATCGAGTTTTCGGGTTTACCTTGTTCATGGTTCCTCCACTATGCTCAGCCTCACTCTGTCGTCTCTCAACCATCCTTTCACTCCCACTCTCTCAAGCAAACTCAGAAGATGATGGATTGGGGTTTGGGTTGGGTTTGTGCGGTTTTTTGGATTTCATGTGGAATGAAACAAAGATGATGAATGAGGATGATACAATGAACCCAATATTTGGGGTCTTGGGCTAATTAGATGAGTCACACTTGTCACTCATCAATTGGTTCACCCAGATATTTGAACCAATCCAAAAATACCAACTGTACAATTCCTCCAAAAATGTAAATAGTGCTAATTTTCTTTCGTGACCCATAACATTCCTGTCGAACGTTTGATTTTGACGTGTCACCTGTCTACAGACTAATGACATCTCGATCTACGCAATGGGCGTCGGTCAATGTCCAAATAGTGTCCTGAGTCAAAAATCAACATTTTTCCCCAACTAGGGGCAAAATGGTCATTTTACATTTATTTTCCGATTTTACATTTAATTGAAAGTTTGTGGCGTTACATTATATGATGATTTTTCAGATGACACTGACTTTAAGATTGTTTTGTGGAAACAATGCTTTGGGCTCAGGCCCAGTTCAAAAATGTTTTCACTTGGCTTTGAGTCAAGGATATGTGTAAAAGAATGTTTTCTTGGTTTACTTACTGTTTTCCATGGTTAACCATCCTCTGTGATGTTGTCCCTTCTAGATGTCAGTTTTGGATCCCAGAGAGGTCACGCTTTGTCATTACTTAAATGTCAGTTCGAAGACTCAAGTTCCCCAGGATGTCGTAGTTTAGTATCTTTCGGATGTTGAAAATTCCTAGGATTACCACCCAGAGGTTTTCTGGATACCGAGCATGTTCCTGGGTTCCACCTAGAGGTTGACTATGTTCCGAGATGTGACTAAGATGTGAGCATGTTCGTGTGTTCCTACCTAGATGTTGACTCTGTTCACGAGTTTGCCTACATGTAGTGCTGATTGATCATCATGATTGGTGTCCAAATATTTGAGGATTGGTTATGTTTACTTATTGATAATTGTGTCCAGATGTTTTCACATGCTCTGATAAATTGAGATTTCAGGAAAATATGGGCCACATGATTTTGATGCATTTTATGATTTGTGGGTCCAACAGTTTATCGTTCATGTTTTATTTTATGCATGCATATTTTTTAATTGGTGGGTAGAAGTTTATTTTCTCGAAAATGTATTTTCAATTGATCTTCATTTTTATCCACTCACACTTTCATTGGTTTGTTGAGCTCCAGGTCGTTGTAGAGAGATCTGAACTGATTTAGAGGCGGAGGCATGACTGGAACATCGATACAATTATCCGTTATCTAACAAGTGTTGAGAGAAATTTCGAAATTTTGACCTACTTGTCAAACGGGAGCAGGGCTAAGCACGGTTGCCAAAGCACTTTTGGGGAGGGTCTTGTCATATGTGCTTTTGATTTTGGATCCAAATTTTCACCTTCACGCTAAGTCTTCTCACTTTGATGCTAGGTGTTTGTTGCGTTCGCCAATTAGGTCTAAGGTTTTATTTTAATTAATTTATGCCTTGTATATTCGAGCTAGGGACCTAGGCCTACTATAGGAAACGACAATAAAAATCCCTTAAAAACAATCACACATGCAATAGGTTAATGTTCTAAATGTTGGGCTAGGCGTCTGCCTAGGCAATGCCTAGGCGCTAGATGGAGGCATGCCGCCCCGAGTATCAGCTATGCGGCAGTTATACATGACATAGATATTCTACGTTGCCTATGCGGTCTAGGCAAGTTCTGGGCACCTATGGGCGGGCTAGGCGAGCTGGGTAAGCTAGGCTGCTCGTAGATAGGCGGCTCTAGTAATATGAATTTTTTCTATTTTTTTTTTATATAGATGGATAGCAGCCATCCCATAGAAAGTGCAATGACATCCATCCAACTACCATATGATTACTAAAGAAAATTATAATCATGAACCTTTCGAAGTTCCAAAATTTTAATTACCCACAAGAAAATTACGTCAAGAGTGTAATCTCTAAAAGCTTCAAGAAACACACCAGTAAGAGGCTGGGAGTAAGCCAATTCATTGACGATCTGTTGACTAACAATGTAAGACCCGTGTTTTGGGGAGCAAGAACAGTGAACAATCCCTTATCGGTCAAGGAGGGAAATGTAAAGTACCTCATATGTGTGGGCACATATCTTTTTAGTACGAAGTCTTTTGGGAGCTCATATATTCCTTTGGAAATCCAAAGTTAAGAGAGGTTGGGTTAGAGCAATCTCAGGATAGGTGACCCATTAGGAAGTTGCGCGTGAGTTCCCAAAAACAAAGTCGTGAGGGCGTGGGCCCGACAATATCGTACTAGGGGAGTTAGGTCATCTTCGTCTTTGATCGATGAGGAATGAAATTGGACCTGCCTATGCATCTTATCTAGTCTTCGTATTCATTTGATGAGGAAGATAATTGGACATGCAAGCATCACACCTTATCTATTCTTCGTCTTCGATAGATGAAGAAAGGAGTTTTGTCTTCGGTCGATGATGAAAGGAGTTTATGTGGTGTGGTCTGTGTGGAATTGTAAATTGTTGTCGTCGAAGAAAATTGAGTGATGAATTAATAGGTTGGGTTTAGGATTGTAGATTGGTGGAAGTGGACTGTGGTAGAGATATAGAAATTAATAAGTTTGGTTTGTAGGTTGGGTTTGTGTTTGGGTTTGTAGATTGGTGGTAGTAGACGGTGGTGAAGAGCTCTTCATTTTCTTTTTTTGTTTTGTTTTGTTGGTCAAAGTTCTAAATATGTAACCATCACCACCATTCATTTATCTACTTTCAATTCTAGATCTTTCCCTAGAATTGATTAGTTGGGTTGTAATTATATTGGGCTTGGGTTTATAAATATATTGGCTTTGAGTTTGTTTGGGATTGAGTTTCTTTAGTCTTTATTTTTTATTTGTTTGAAATTAATTTTGTAATATATATCTACGTATATATAATTATACATTAAATATTTATGTATATATAATTATATAGTACACAATTTATTGATTTTTGTACTTTAAAAAAAAAAAACCGCCTAGGCCCCGACCCGCTGCCCTGGGAGCGCCTAGTGCTGTTTGGAACATTAGCAACAGTACTATAGTTTTATTGATGCTAAGGGTAGTTAAAGGCAATAAAAGTTATAACTTCTGATGCTATATTAGACATTAGGAAACAACATTTATTAAACTCATGTTGAGTAGGCTTAGTTTCACTAATCCCATTATGTGTGACAACACATCTGTTATAGCAATGTCGAAGTGCCTCTCATGACATCAATAGGAGAAAATGATCAATTTTGTGAGACGTATGTAGATTTGGAAAAGATAGATAAATTCTAAGAATAATGCAAAAATAATGGTTCGAATCGGTGTTAAAACGAAAAAGTTATCTCATTTTGAAAATTGGGCCCTAAACCAAGTCCTCGACATGTCTCAGGCACATTTTCACCAAGACGGTGTCCCTGACGATGTCTCAGGCATGACTTTTCCAAATTTGAGTTCTATACCAGATCATGGACATGTACCTTGACACGCATCTGCCAAGATCATGTCTCTACAAGCGGAACATGAGTTTGTACCCTTCTTGCCTGCGATCCTATACATCCACCTATCTTTCCATTTTTGCACTTGTAACAATTAATGAATGCTCTTTCCAAACGCACCATTAGGTTTTGATTTGGGCATATAATAGAAAGGACCAAAGTAATGTCCTAAGATATGTTTGTGCCATAATTTGGGTGCAAATTTATGATGATGCCTCGACCAGTTTCTAACTGGACCTTGAGCATCAAACCTTCAAAATATGACATTAATAAGCCCAATGTGTGGTTTGCCTTAGTGGCTAAGGTTCGAGACGTGCTAGGTTTAAGAAGTCCTTAAAAATCCCAATTATGATAGCTTTAGAGCCCACAATATGTCCAATTGTGTTTCAAATGTCCAAGGCTTGGTCCAGCACAATGAGTGAGGTCTAAAAAACCCTAGAAGACTCCAAAACCTACCTTGGCGTGCAAGAAAGACCAAATTGTTTTTATCACAATTCTTGTCGCAATTCCTAACCCAATCTTATAAGGATTGGTGTTTGCTATTCAAAGTCCAACTAGGATAGGAGTTTAGGTCATATTTCATTATGGTTTCTTAAACCCTTGGGGATTCACTACCCTATTTCTAAGATCCTTTGGTTCACGACTCAAGGCTATTGTTTTCTACCCTAATTGGACCTAGCCACATATTGTAACGACCTGGAAATTCGAAAAAGGAAAATTTGGAAAATTTGAAGGAAATGACAATTTTGCCCCTAGTTATAAGGGTCGAAAGTTGACTTTTTGATCAGAACACTTTTTGGACTGGCCGTAAAGACCCTTGGGTAGGTCTCGAGACGTTGAATCCGTAGACAAGCGGCATGCGTCAATCGGAGTTTGGATGACAAAGTTACGGATCTCGATACATGAAGGGCATTTTGGTAATTATGTGATGTAGGGGTAAAATGGTAATTTGATGTGTCCATGTGATGAATTAGCCAATTGGGTGACTCATTCAGTTTATTAAGTGACACATGTCACTGGGAGCAGGGGATTAGTGTGTGGTGCACGTGTGTGTGTGATCGTGAAATTGGTGTGGGCGGTGGTGAAAATATTTGAAAATAAAATAGAGTACAGATGGTGTGCTTGATCAGTGCAAAAGCTAAGCTTCCTCAGGCTAAATTTGTGAGAATCCGAGAGGTATTGAGGAGGTGAAGTCGTGAGAAAACATGAAGGAAAAGGGGGAAAACAACGCCCAAAAACCCGAAGCAAAACCTATGAAATTCGAGATTTGATTGCCAA
The DNA here is from genome assembly GCA_032719365.1 of Prinsepia uniflora. Lineage (NCBI taxonomy): Eukaryota > Viridiplantae > Streptophyta > Magnoliopsida > Rosales > Rosaceae > Prinsepia > Prinsepia uniflora. Next base: position 50,214,707 of record CM064862.1, read on the forward strand.
CTTGTAGCCCTCAAACGCTGAAATTGGACGTGAATTAGGACTTCTGGGACCCTTATTAGTCGATCCAAATCGTGAGACTCAAGGTTCGAAGTTAATTAAGCCACGAACAGAGCTTCCTCAGGCTAAATTTATGAGAATCCGAGAGGTATTGAGGAGGTGAAGTCGTGAGAGAACAGGAAGGAAAAGGGGGAAAACAACACCCAAAAACCCGAAACAAAACCTATTAAATTCGAGATTTGATTGTCAACTTGTAGCGGATTGGGACTTCTGGGACCCTTATTAGTCGGTCCAAATCGAGAGACTCAAGGTTCAAAGTTAATTAAGCCACGAACAGACATGGCAGAAGTCGGAAAATCATGATCTTGTGTTCGTGTAATTGGAGGTAAGAACAGATGAAATTGTTCTTGGAATTATGTTTGTAATGATCCTAGATTACTTCCTGGTTGGTTGGATTTGATAAATTGAGTGAAATTTGATGAACTGGAAGTTAGAACCGGTCGGAGATCGATTTGGAAATTGGATAGTTAAAGTTATGAATTCATGAAATAAATGATACAGACCTGCAATTAAGATGTAGTATATGAGATTCAATGAAAGAATTGAAAGGAACAAGGTTGAATTGAAGGAGAATTAAGCGGGTTGTGTCGCGGGTTGAACAACCCGTTTGCAGGAAAGTCGGGTGAAGGAGACGACTGTAGCAGCATTGTTCCTTGGCGCGTGGCTCCGACGTACAGCCACTCACGGCGGCGCTTGAGGGCGCCTGCAGCCTCGTCTCAAGGTGAGTTCAACATGAAACTTACTTCTTTTGATCTAATGAACATTTTGGCACTGGTTTCGAGGAAATCGGATATCGTTTCGATAGTATTCAGCGTATCCGAAGTTTTAATATACGTTTAAAATAAGTATTTAAATCCCGAAAAAATTGGAGAAAATTGTATGAGGTATATTGGAGTGTTAGTGACCCTCGATATTGATTTTGGACATGAATGGTGACTTCCAAAATTTACGGAAAAACGTGCTATTCGGAAAGCGAGCGATATGGACGGTGTGTGGGTGGATTTTTGTTTTCTAGCCAGAATGCATGCATATATGTTTTAAATGCTTTATTATATGATTTGAAATGATTTGGCATGATTAACGTTTCAATATGATGATTTTGGATTTTATATTGTTTTATATCGTTTTGGGCACGATTTTCGAGAAAATTGTGAAATTGCTGTTTTGGACGAAGGCCCGGGATTTGAGATTGGTTTTGACTCGCATTATGAGTCAGGGGTTGATTTGATGGATTTGTAATACTTTTTGGATATATTTTATGGATTTATGTGAAAATGGAAACTGAGGTTGCGATTGCACGGATTTTTGTGAAAATGATATTTTGGGCTTGAGACCCAATGGAAATGTGATTTTGATTGGATTGGTATTTCCATGTGATTACATGATGATATCGATGGTTTTCGGATTTATGAAATAATCAGGACTCTAGTTTTATGGATTTTGAGGAAACTATGTTTTGGGCTGAGACCCTATGTTGAAAATGGTTTTGATTTCAAATACAACTATTTTCACTGGTTTTCATGGTGATGATGTGTTGTGGATATTTAGGGCTTTCGGGTGAGAATATGTTTCCCCCGGAGTGCACCCTGTGTTGTGGATATTAGGGCTTCCAGTTGGGAATGTGTTTCCCTGGAATGAACCCTGGAGATAACGCTCGCCTCCGGGATGGGATGTGTTCACCCGGAGAGGTCACGTAGCACGGCTTGTTGTCGTGCAGCCGAGGGAGACTCGACTCAGATCAGATGTGCTGGATTATATGGAGATCGGTCGGTGATGTGTTCACGACGATCTGGATTGTCGGTTGGTGATGTGTTCACTGCGACATGCTCGGATTTTGAGCGGTCCTTGTGCCTATTGATTTTCAAGCATTTCAGGGATAACGTGACTATGAGATTGGATATGGAAATTGAGTCCCGTGGTTTTATTGAGATTTGTGATTTATAAACATTTGTGCCCAGATATATTTTACTCGTGATTTATGATATGCATACATGTCTGTGAAACTAGAGGGTAAGAATATATTTTGATAAATGTATTTCTAGAAGTTTGTTTTGTCCACTCACACCTTTTATGTTTTTATTAACCCTCCAGGTCATGGCGCGAGGATCGAGGCTGATCGGGAGGTGGAGGCATGAGTGGGCACATGTGCGGTTATCCCTTATTTGGCAAGTGCTAAGGGTAATTTCGGAACTTCAGTTGACTTGTCAGACAGGAGCAGTATCGGGCACGGTTATCTATGTCCTTCGGGGACGGGTCCTGTCACAAATTATAATTTATAACTTTTAAAATTTTTATTTTCTTTGTACTTGGAGGATATTTTGGCGTGGAGGTTGGAGAGGCAAACATGTTGCGTTCTTTGATGTGCCTTAGTGTTCAATAATCTTTCTTTGCGTTATACTTTTATGTCATTGTAATCTTTAATGCATTTTTACATTGTATCTTGCTTTTCAATCATTGTGAGTTGTTTCCTTTAGAAAAGCTCTAGCCATGATAGTCATTTAACTTGATTTTGGATGCTGAATATGATATGAATTCTCTTCTTAATGTAAGTTAATTGCTTATAAGTGTCGTCTACTTGTTTGCATGAACTAGTAATAAATGATTGGTTGTGTAACGACTCAGACGTTGAACAAGGGTAAAATCGGAAAAGTCGAATGAAAAGGGACTATTTTTCCCATGGGAAGTCGAAGGTTGAGTTTTTGGTCAAGGTCAAAATATTGACTTTTTGACCGCGACGGTTTTTAGTGATGTCGAAAATGTCGTTAGGAAGGTTTAGGTCTCTCGAGTACGTTGACAGGCGACTTGACGAAAATAGAGTTAGGTTGGATTTTTTCTTGGTCTATGTTACATAGGGGCATTTTAGTAATTTTGCAAGGAGGGGCATTTTGGTAAATTACTTGTGAGATTTTTTTGTGTGGATGAATTGGAGTGTGACAAGTGCCCTTATTCCTTTGGGAACTATGCCACTGACTATGATTGTGCGTGTTTGTATATGTTTCAAGTGTTTGTGTGTGAGTGATGAACCCGAAACTCAAACCCAAGAAATTCAAAATTTTGGAAATTTGAATTCGAATTCTTGGACCGTGATTGATGAAATTTGAGCTTTGTTCAAGCTTCTTGAGCTTCCTATGAACGAAACCATCAAAAATTGATCAAAATCGACGAAGAACATACCCATAACAAGAAATGCGACACCATCGGAAGTTGAAAGCAAATTCAACTACTTTGAGGTAATGAATCATTGAATTGAACCTGGAATCATGTTTATGAGTGTCTTATGATGGTTTTGTGTGGATTGGAATCAAGAAAACTCATGAAATTGCACGGTATTGACGATACAAAACTCCTCCATGATAAAAATTGAACTTGTAAGCTAGACTCTTAGTATACACATTGGTTTTGTGTGCATAGACTCTTATTCATAGGGCTACTTGAAAACCCATGAAATTGGACTTGTGCAGTCACACTCACATGTACCGCCACTCTCAAAACATGAGCTGTAAGCTAATCTGAAGCCTCTGGGACATCTAGGGTTGTCAAAATCATATTCGAGGGTGACTAACAATCCATATAAGTCCTTAAAATAAACCATACAAAACCCCATAACCGAAAACGCGCCCAAAACAAGCTTCCAGTGGAGACAAACCTTTAAAACACTATCCAAATGATCTTTGATCAACCTAAAACCACCACCATTGGATTCAGAACGTTGAAGCCTTTCAAAAAAGACTAGTTTGACCGTAAAATTCGTACCCACGTGCCCACACGCCGGATCAATGTTTGGTCAACGCTGGTAAGTGTTGACGTCACTACTGACGTCAGCTTGACAACCTGACAACCTCACATCTGACACCGTCTGATAGCCACCACGTGGCACCCCCTGGTTGGTGCCACGTGTCACCACCTAGCACATCCACGTGTTTTACTGATGTCACTACTAACGTCAGTATCTGCCATGTTAGCACTGACAGGTCCTAACAACTCGCCATGTGGCACCAACCTTGGTCTGACACGTGGTCTGATAAGATTCCGTGCATTACCACATCATCATCGTCAAGCTCCAGTAGGGTCGGGTCAACCCGAGTGACTGTAACAGGTCGTTCGACCCATATGCTTGACCTGGTTCTATCTTTTCCATTTCTCAACCAAAACCCACCAATTTTTCACTAATCTACTCGTCATTCACCTAGAAACCAATGGCCTTAAAACTAAGAAACCATACCTAAAACCATCTGGACAAGCTCGAACCCTCACGGTCGTCCTTGGAGCTTCCTCCGAGGGCCATTCTAGCATCCAAAATCTTCCCTTTTTTACCTTGATTTTCTTGGGTTTTCAAGTAGCCTGCACAACTCCTCCATCTTCCCCCATCCCTAAGAGTCTCTCAGTCCCACAACCTCTCTCTGTCTCTCTCAACCAGCACCAGCTGATGAAAACCATGAAGAAATGGCGAGGGTGGGGTTTCAGGTGAGTTTGGAAAATGAGAGAGTGAGGAATAGATATGGATGCAAGAATAAGGGTCATAGGATGAGTGACACTTGTCACTCATTCTGTGGTCCTTAGTTAGATACTTTTGGGCCCCACAATAGACAAGCAATGATCCACCCTTCTTGTAAAACGTGCAACCATAAATTCCGACTAAAAACTTCATTGACCCATAAAATAACCGTTGGAAGACCAAAATTGACGTGGCACTTGTCTACGTAATCACCATCCCATGATCTACGCAATGGGCCTTGGTCCACGTGCAAATGACCTCCTGGGTCAAAAGTCAATATTTTCCCCTCTAGGGACAAAATCTTCATTTAACCACAAATCTTTTGATAATCCTTGATTAAATCACGTTAATCTCCTGGTAATCCTATGATTACGGGGATGGTCGTTACAGGTATGAAACCGTTTGTAGGGTCGAACGTCGTTGTTGTGAATTCTCTTAACCAACATAACATGGAGTCAGTCCAAGAGATATTTTTTGACATAACGAAGATGGAAACAAAAAAAGGAACTGAGATTACCTCGATTTGAGCCTAGAACCAACGGGTCGACGTCTTGGGTCAGAACCAGTTCGTGCTTCCCTAACTGATTCTCAATGGTCTAAGGGCTCATCTAGGAGGGTAGGTCATTGAGGAGGGCTGCAGCGATGCAGTGATGTCGTCTGGGGGTTGATTCGAACTCCTGGTCAGAGGGTATTACCTACGATCATGATTTGATGTCGTGGGTCACAGTTCCTCATGGTGGGTGATGGTTCAACCAGTGACGAGTGAAGAAGGGAGGTGACGATGGGTCACCTGAGCTGAAGGGGGAAACACTCAATGTTTGGTATTCAAGGGTTCAGTGTCTTATGGTGCTCTGGATACGAACACAAGTGGGTCGCGCGGGGACGAGTGTGCGAGTGTGATCGAGAATGTTCAAGAGGTGTTGAGGTGTGGGTGATGACAGTAAGGAGATTGGGCCTCCATATTGGGCCAGAGTTAAGGTCTAAGTTCCAATGAGGCCAAAGATGGTTTCGGTTGCGTGTGCTTGGGCTCCCAAATGGGCTTGATAAATCACACTTAATTTTTAGGGCCTCAAAAAGGCAAGGAGTTATGGGCTTGGGATTTTTCTTTAACATTTGGGCCTCCATCTCGTGGGCCTCAAACTCAGGCACAACAAACATAACCATCTCATAAGGCCCAATACTAAATAGATAGCCTAACACAAATCCGATTAGAATTTTGAGTTGAACTAAAGGGGTAGAACAATAATTTTTCATCTTTGTTTCCTAAATTCGGTGCGGGTTGTATCAAGTATTAGTTAGCAATCTCAGCTTAGTGAGTCCTTTAGAAGTTTTGTATAAAGGTATGGTCATGCTATTAAGTATCTTGATTTAAGTTCTTTTCTTTCTAAGAGGTGGAATAGAATAACCCAATTGAAGCCTTCTACACATTTATCTCTACCCCATAATGGGTAATAACAAATAATTAGGATTCATGAACTTATCGTAAATTCACTACAATCACCATTTGTCCTAGGTTTTATACTAGAACTTTCGCTTTTAGATATGATATTTTAGCATATAAATTTCAAAATTATAAAGATTAGCAGGGCTCTTCCATTTATATTATGGGTGCAGCTAACACCCCCATGAGGTAACTATATGATTTTCCAAGAAATTCCGCATATTTTGACCAATTCAATGTGAAAAAATGGGGTTGTTCCCTCAGTAAAACTGGGATAAAGTTGAATCGAAATGAAAAAGAAAAAAAAAAGGATCCCGGTTGGGAACAAAATTTTACTATTTGTACTTCTTTTCAGGATTTGGTATGATACTCACGAAATTGATGAGATTGATAGTAAAATATTTCTTCTTAAAACGTATTGATTGGACCTAGAAGGCAGCAGTGGGAAATTTTCCACAATGGGAAAAAGCCTAACGAAGAAGAGAATGTATAAAAATTCTTTCAATTTAAATATCCGAAGTTGTAGAAGTGAATATTTTTTTCTGATTATTCAATGAGCATCTTGTATTTCATAAAAATTAGGGGCAATATAATCCTTACGCCGAGATGACTAACTAATACTAACGAAAAATGCTAATATAATGGACAAAAACTGTCTTTTTTGTAGGAGAAGTGTCCGACTCGGTATTCTTGGAAAAAAAAAATTAGAACCAAGTCAAGATTATACGGATCAACTCCTTCTTCTTGTACCCTTAAAAACGAATAAATCTCAGTTCCAAGAAATAATATTATTCTTGTTCATTATAGGACTATCGATACTCATTACAATATTTGTCCAGTATACAACATTTTTGTTACCCGACCAACCCGATATCTATACATAATTGGTCAAAAATTTCGTTAAGAGTTACTCTTATCTTGCTCGGGAACTAAAACAAGTTTTTTAAAATTTAAACTTGATTTTACAGACATGTTATTGATTAAATTCAATAATAAAAAAAAAAATCAATATCTGTTGATAATGATTTTATAGCAAATGGATTTTTTTTTTTATGTTCAAATTCTAAGTAAAGAAACACATAAGAACTCTTGAATGGAAAATGATGTAACTCCAATTTCTTTGGAAACTAGGATAAGATCCATCTGCATAGATATATGGATTGATATTATCGTATCGTATCAGTGAGCCACTATACATCTTTTCTATTCACAGGCACAAAGTTTGAAGAAGCAGTGGGGTCGGCAATAATATTACGAATAGCACTCCTACTCCGATATATACCGCACTAATCATATATCATGGATCGACCGTGTAATTAATACTTTGGGCTGATATTATGAACGACACTCCTACTCCGGGTTATCATGCATCCATGGGATGTATAAAACCCAGAGTTCACAAAGTTTCCAATTTGTTGACTAATAATAGTATCTTGACTTGACCAACCCTTAGTTTCATGTAAGTGAATACCCTATATCAGAACCAAGTAATTAATAACCCAGCCCCTATGTCCAATGGTCTGGGGTAGTATCAGTGATTGCCGATAGCAATCACTCGTCTGGGTATTGGATGCCTACTCCTAAAGAACCAGATTCCTAAATAGATCACAGGTATAAAAAAAATCTCCTCTATCTTCTTCCCCCAACTAAAGAAGAGATCTTGGAGGAATTGCCAGATATGAAATTGAGCACAATTTTGCATAGCCCACTATTAGCACCCCAGACGAGATTTACCATTTGAGGCTGCATTAATCGGGGATACACGATAGAGATCGTCTATCTCTGAGGAAGAGGCAAAACATAATCAACTTGAATTCGAGACAGCTATTCAAAATCTTAGTGAAAAAATGGAGGTGCAGAAAACAACCATCCTTTATGTATATCCTTTCACATCCAATAAAAAATTAAATTTATTTTATTAAATTTTAGCTGGGGGCGTTCGTAGTGATTAAGGGGGTCGAAGACCAAGCAGTGAGTTATTTATCCACCGAACATTCTTCTTAACAGATGCAAGTCGAAAGGGAAGTGGTGTTTTCAGTGGTGGACGGGTGAGTAAATCGTATCTACTTAAGAAAATACGATTGCCTCCAAAAAGAGGATTTAATTGAGTATCGAGGAGTTAAATAATTTAAGCGAAAATACCAAATGAAAGTAGATCGTTTTTTTCTTCCATTCCCGCTTTCAATTTAAATGGTCTTAATTTCAATCAATCTGTAGTTTATAGTCAAGGTGGTGTAATTAATACTTGGGCTGATATTATTAACCGCGCTAATAATAGATGGTTACTACTTATTGGATCAGACATAATAGATGTGTAGGGGTGATATTATGAACAACACTCCTACTCCGATTTATCATACATCTCGTTCAATGGAGCACACTTGAGGAAATTAATAACTTGTATGCTCCAACCTCCGAACCTACGATGTCAAGAATTTTTTATCTATTATTTCCACTGTACTGTTTGATTAATACGGTATCCAAGTAAGATCCATCTAATAAATGATATTTAATTGTTGGTAGACACCACCAATTTGTTGTTCATCTTCTTTCTTTATACTTGGGCTTATTACTTAGATGCTTTCAGCAGTTATCTGGTCTACACTTAGCTACTCAGCATTTACCATGGGCACGAGGAAAAAGCAAAAGCAGGTAGCGGGAATCGTAAAATAAAAAATAAAAAGAGCTCACGATAAATTTGAATAGAAATAAATTAATGATGCGCAGCTGCCTACAAATTAATCAATGATTTGGAACAACTGGAGGGAGAAACCGAAGAACAGAGTGGGGGATTCAATTAATCGAGATTCAGAAGATGAAATTTTTCCCCAGTGGTCAATAGGTTTAGCCATTGCATGTATTTGGTTATTGGGGAAAAATCAATATACTTCTATTGTCGAATCAGGATCAACTGGGATAGAAATAGAAGGGTCTTTCATCCAATAACGAAGTGTTTAAACCAAAATTTCGAGATGAGTCGGGTAAGGGAAAGTGATTACTTTGAATATTCATCAAACTTAATTAGATATAGTATAGATGATGTTGGAATAGGGTAGCTGCTACTAATATATCGGGTTGAACCACCATAATCTTGCCTCATTACGGATTCCAATTATTATATCAGTGAAACAAAGCCCGACACATCCACTACAACGAAATTGTGTTTTCCCGGCGGAGTGACTCCGCCGAGCAAAAATGAACATGCGCCAGGCTAACCTTTTCCCAGCGCATCTCCAATGGGCCAACTGCATCGAGCAAGCCACTTCGGGCAAAAGTGTGGCCCGGTGGATGATGGTTATCCGCCGAACTAAACGCCAGCCAACGCTTTTTGCCTAACATAGTGTTCGTTGAGCAGCGTAGTCAGAAAACAAGATCTCAAGTAGGCGTAAAAGGTTTGCCCGGTGGAGATGCGCCAGGCAATGTTTACTTACGTCGACTTTTTCCTAGCGCACATATCCGTCAGGCTAACTTTTAAATAGTTTTTTTATTAATTATTTTAAAATTTGAATAATTATATTTATGTAATATTATATATATATAAATAAATGGAAATAATATTAAAAAATTATAATTAAATGAAAAATAATTATAATATATACAAAACTAAATGTTCGGTGGTGGGTGAGCATCATCCTGGACAGGCTGTCGACTGGCATCCAACTGGGGTTATGGGCTAAGGCCATCAGGCATACGCTGAACTATTTAGCTGAATCGTATTGCGAGCTAGGCTTGAATTTGTACTTTCTGGGCCTCGAGGCGCGCATACCTGGCCTTAAGATTGGTATTCTTTGCCTGGAGGCTCTCCAAGGTTCCCCGCAGCTAAGTGACCTCCTCGAGATTGACTCCCCGAGAAGAACTCGAGGATCGGCTCGAGACTTCTCGAAAGAGCCCTCCTCCTCTGCCCCAGACAACTTTCTCGAGTCGTCGACCAAGGTGGCGCTCCAGGATGCCCATTAATGTCTTGGGATCCGGTAGCTGGTCTTGTAGCAGGACCTCAGGTTGTTGCTAGGTCAACTGTTCCTAAGTCTGCTGTACGTCCTCCACCATGGCCGCCTACAAAATGGAATAAAGTAATAATTAGAAAATTACGTAATTAAAGATAATAAAATATTTAGTAATTGCAAACATTGAACTTACGTGACTAGCGTCAGCTGTCTCATTGCCTCGCTCAGCATAAACTTCCCCCCATACTTCAACTTCCGGGAGCAGCGACCTAGCCGCACGATGTGCCTCATGTCGAGCCAACAAGGGGTGTGATCCCCTGTGGTGCTCAAATTTCTTCTTTACTCGGTTCTCCATGTTGGCCTTTGATTTTACCTGCACGTTAGAAAAGAAAATTATTACTAATACAGAACTACGTAAATTAATATTCTCAGTAAAAGAAAGAAAAAAACTAACTTACTATAAATTGGCTGGTTATCCAATGGCTGCATAACCAATTCCCCCCCCCCCCCCCCCCCCCCCCCCCCCCCCCCCTCTAGTTTGTTCCCCTGTATCTCCTCAGGAGGATTTGCCTTAGCCGATCATGCGACCCCCAATTGTCGTATTAGGCCATGGAGCTCGAACTTCCAGTCGGAGTACCCGCCTTTTGCCAATGGAAATTGATATATTCCATTAGAGCGGCGTTGGTCTCTTCCCATTCAAAATTAATCTGGCAATCTAGTTAAACTATCAAAAATTTAAAAAATTAAAAAAAATTATAATTTTCCATACCCGTAAAGCAGACCAACAAATGACGAGCTCCACTTCGTCTTGGGTTCTAAAAGTGGCAGCCATCATCTTCGATTTGTTGTGAATAAATCCGTACCCATTTCCCGCACCAGCAAATTATGCACGTTGGGAGACGATGCGCCAAGTCGTTCCACCCACACCACTTGGATCTTATTCTTCCTGACGACCTACAAACCTACTGGGACTTTAACCCCTTGCTACTGCCCACGCGCTTTTAAGGTACTCCTTAAAATTTTGATTAACATTAGTACATAATGTGAATAAAAAATAAATACAAATTTTAAATTCGATAAGATATTAAACTTACCCGATGAGATGTAACGTCTCGTCTCGAATTTCGAGATTAAATTAGTGATTAATGGAGGACTAGTGGATTAATCGGTACTTAGTCGAGTGATTTCGGCGGACTTTGATCGATGACTGTAACGTAGGTCGGGACGTCATGAGTCTGTAGACAGATGACACATTTGATTCCGACATTCGATGGAAAGGTTATGAAACTCGGAAGTTGTAGGGGCATTTTCGTAATTTGGTGAAAAGGTATTTTGGTCATTTTCTTTGGGATTTGTGCCTAATCAGATTGGGATACTTGTCCCTTGTTTGGAAGGCTGTGGAAGCCTCAGCCCCCACCTCACACGATTTTTAAAATCATGTGAGGGTGTTCGGTGACTGTAGGCCGAGAGAAGAAAAATAGAGTGACTGTGTGTGTGTGAGTGAAACCATGAGAACCAACCCACACAACACCTTTGATCGAACCCGATGAGGCTAGCCGGTGAAGGAAACTGAGAGAAGACGATCAGATAATCGTGGTGGTGTGATCACGATGGACCGTCGTGGACGGTGGCCATGAAACCCATGAATGTTAAGTTTTGTATTTCATACATTGGAAATTGACTTTTCGTGGGTTTGAGTGTTTTTTGATGATTGGAACATGTTTCTAGAGGTTGTATTAAGGTTTTAGGATCGTGAGAACACGAAAGAGGAAGGTGGTTGCCATGTTCTTCGATTTGGAATGTAATTTCCAGACCAGGATTTCTAGTTTTGAACCTATAGATCGATTGCACATGTTAGGATGAAGCTATAGGAGTTGGAAGGGTTGAAAAAGGACTAGAAATGAGTAGGAACCGGTCTCGCCGGTTGGGTTGGACCAGCGTTGCAGAGAACCGGGCTTGAAACCGTTCGACGCAAGGTTGAAGAAGGTACTGTAGTCGGCACGTGGGTTTCACGCTAAGGGACTATGGGTGGCGCGTGACGGCATGTGGGCCCTAGTTTCGAGGAATGGTCAACATGTAATTTTATCCTTTCGATGTAATGAACATTTTGGGACTAGTTTCGAATCGATCGGACACCGTTTCGGGGTAGTTCTAAGTGTCCGAAGCTTTATGGTCTATGTTAAATACGTTTAAAAGTCCCAAAAAATTAGGGGGCTTTATTGAGAGGTTATTGGAAGTGTTTGTGACCTTCAAGTGTGATATGGACAGGTCCGAGAGTTCTGGTGATGGTGGATTAGCTGAAAAGGCGTGTAGCACGTGTATCGAGGCGACAGCTGGGATAGTATGTGAGTGGACTTTAATTTCTAAATTATAATACATGCATAACTGTTTTATATGTTTTTTATATGTGATTTCTATGCTTATGATTGCGATATTTATGATTTTCGTGTAAATACATATTTCAATGTGATTTACGTATTAACACGTACTTCGAGGATATGGTTTTTTGCCATGCTTTGTTAATGGTTTTGATGGATGATTTTATGTTGTTTATACATGCCGTGTTTCGATAATGGATTTGATGGCATGGTTTTGGATTTGAATGTGAATTCGGGCATGATACCCATTTTTAGAAAATGTGATTCAGTTTCAGATTCGGATTCCGGTTTATAAAATATGATTTCGGATTCGGATTTGGAATTGATAAATGGATTTATGGATTTGGATTCTGGTTTCGAAATGGTGATTTCGAATTTGGATTTAGAAATGGTTTTTATGGATTTGGATTTGATAAAATGGTTTCGAATTGGATTTGCTGGATCTAGATTTGGGTTTAAAGACCTGGTGATTGATTGTGATAAGGGAGGGCTCTATGTGTGATATGAGTTTAAAGACTCGGTTATGGATCCCAAAGGCCGGTTATTGAGTTTAATGACTCGTGATTTTAAAGACTCATTGATTAGCCAAGAAGGCCTGATATGTGATTTGAGTTTAAAGACTCGGTGATATGAGATCCAGCAGGTTCGATTGATTGATTGTTATGTGTTTCAAATTTATGTGATATTATGATTGTTGTCACATGGTTTTCAGATGTTTTGGGCGGTGGCCCCAAGATATTGGATTTATGGTTTTGGGCTAAGGCCCAGTGATTTGATGAAAGGAAATGCTTTTGGTTTTAAAAACATTTTTCGTATGCTGAAAACATGAAATTGTTTTCGAATGCATGCATTGGTTTTACGTGGAGAGCATAAATATCTTTTCTACTAAAATGTATTTTATGAACTTATTATTTATTTTGGTCCACTCACAATCTTTTATGGTTTTTTTTATGCCCTTCAGGTTGATCAATGTGTGGCTACTGATGGGATCGAGACATCCCACATTCCACTACTGTTTCTGCGCACTCTAGAAGCTGGTTGGACGATTAGCCTGAGTATCCCTAGTCTAGCTTACGTGTTACATGAAGGTTAGATAGGTGTCTAGCCTTCGTGTCATATGTGGGTTAGATGGGAGCATGTCTCATCCTTGTAATCCCAGGGGGATTGGGATGGGGCGTGTCATGAGATATGTGCATCACCTCCCTCTACAACGTCAACTCCAGTGGCCTCGGGGGCAATATGATGTTGACCTTGTTTCGAGTTGGTACGATGCCTCGCTGATCAGGGCCCTGGTATCACTTGATCGTCATGAATGACTCTCGGGGGTGTTAATCAAGGTCTTGGCTGATCTGTTGATGCTGGGCCACTAGAAGGTGATGGCTGCTCCTTCGAGGAGAATACTGGTCTCGAAGATGGATGCTCTATCGAGGAAGACACTGGTCTCGGAGATGGTTGCTCCGCCAGGGAAGCCACTAGTCCCCGAGATGGCTTCTCTGCTGGCGCATTACGATGACCTCACGACGTGATAAATTTACGCAAAGACATCTGCAATACAAAAGTAATTAATAATTAATATAATTTAAATAATTAAACAAATAAACAAAGAATCAATTAATTTCTTACAACTTCTAATAATTTCCAAAAAATGCAATAATCCAAATTTTTTAATAATTAAAAAAAATCGATAATTCACTAATTAAATACAATTAAAAAAATTTCGAAAATGTCAAAAAATTCAAAAAATTTCCAAAAATATATAATAATTTTACATAATTAACTAATGTAATAATTTTCAATATTGTCTGAAAATTTCAAAAAATTCGATAATTTCCAAAAATATATAATAATTTCAAGTAAATTACAATAATTAACTAATTAAATAATTTTCAATAATTTCCGAAAATTTCAAAAATTCGATAATTTCCAAAAATTTCTAATAATTTCTAAACATCTCCAAAGATTATCAATAATCCAATATTTTCCAAAAGTATCAAAATTCAACAATTTCCAATAATTCCCAAACATATCAAAAAATTCAATAAATCCACTAATTCAATAATTTTCAATATTTTCCAACAATCCACTAATTCAATATTTTCCAACAATCCAATAATTTAATAATTTCCAATATTTTCATCCAATTCAACAATTTAATAAATCAATATAATAATTAATCCAAAAATTAATCAAATAATATGAATTAATCCAAAAACCAATACAATACAATATAACATTCAATAAAAAAAATGCCAATAAATAACAAAAATGAAAAAAAAATGAGATTGAGGGCTTACAATGAGGAGTCGAGAAAGAGGTGCTCGAGAGAGAAAGAGTGAAATGAACGAGACAGTGGTGCAATTTTGCAGTTTGGGGTCGTGGGTCGTGGGTTTGGATCGTGGGTCTTTGGGTTCAAGATTTAGGGGTTTAGTTTTGGATGTTAGGGTGAGTGAGAGAGGGAGTTGAGTGAAGGGGTGAGCTTGAATGAGAGAGGAAGTTGAGTGAGGGAGTGAGAGAGGGAGGTTGGGATGAGTTGTAGAGAGGGGAGCGTCGTGGGTGTAATGGTTGTGATTGTGAAAATGAAGAGGAAGAAGGAAAGGGAAGTGTCGCGGCTATTCTAAGTGATTGGGGGACTTTGCCCGACGCACCCATCCGCTAGGCATACTTTAATGATTCATCGGGTAACATTGGGCAGCAGTTTCAATTTTCAGTGAAAAGTTTGGCAGAATTTTTGAATTTTCACTAAATTTCACCCTGCCTGGCGAATATAACCCATCCACGAGGCCAAGTGTACAATAATAGTCTCATTTTTTGGGTTCGATCGATATACTAATGAGTGAATTTGACAAATTCGACCGTTCAGTTTGTGATACAGCGTATCTAGACTTGGCCTGTCCAAAATTGCGACGTTTTGAACAATTAAAGGCCTTAGATCAACAAACAACAATTTGTTACTGTCGATTCGTTTCTCACCGTAACCTAATCTCGGGACGTCGAAATTCCGTAAAATTTTACAGAGATGATCTATGTGTGTTTCTTATTAATGTGGACGGTTGGATTACTCGAAACATGAAGAAAAATTATACAAAATTCGAAAACCATCAAACTCATTAACACTTGGAATTTTTGAAGGAAACTTAATTACTTATCTTCGTTTTTGGGTTTGATTGATATGCTAATGAGTGAACTTAATAAATTTGACCGTTCAGTTTGTGATACAGCGTATCTAGACCTCGCCTGTCGAAAATCGCGATGTTTCGAAAACATAAAGGCCTTGTATCAACTAACGACAATTTGTTACCATCGATTCGTTTCGAACTGTAACCTAATCTCGGGACGTCGAAATTCCGTAAAATTTCAAGTTGATGATCTATGAGTGTTTTTCGTTAATGTGGACGGTTGGATTACTCTAACCATGAAGAAAAATTAGAGAAACTCCTAAAACCATCTAACTCATTAACACTTAGAACTTTTGGAGGAAACTTAAATACTAATCTTCGTTTTTAGGTTCGATATGCTAATGAGTGAATTTGACAAATTCGACCGTTCAGTATGTGGTATGGCATATCTAGACCTTGCACGTCGAAAATTGTGATGTTTTGAACACTTAATGGCCTTGGATCAACAAACGACAATTTGTTACCGTCAATTCGTTTCGCCCCGTAACCTAATCTTGGGACGTCGAAATTCCGTAAAATTTCAAGGAAATGATCTATGAGTGTTTCTCATTAATGTGGACGGTTCAATTACTTGGATAAGTAATATATAATAATAAAAACCAAAAAAAAAAAACTCATAAAACGATCTTTCTCGGCGAACACATTTGATGAGTTGGACAAGTTTACCCTGGCCCGACGAAAGTGCACCGGGAAAGGTGTTTTTATATACCTAATATAATTAAATTATTACATTTTAATTAATATATGGTTATAATTAATATATATTACATATATATGATTATAATTAATATACATTACATATATATGATTATAATTAATATACATTACATATATATGATTATAACTAACATATATTACATATTAAAATATATTATTATAAATATGAACATATATATATATATATGTAACAAATAAGTAATATATAACAACAAAAAAAAACAAAAAAAACTCATAAAACTACCTTGCTCAGCGAATTCATGGGATACGCCGGGCAAGGTTACCCTGGCCCGGCACTTGTGTGCCAAGCAAGGTGTTTATATATACCCAATATAATTAAATTATTACAATATAATTAATATATATGATTATAATTAATATACATTACATATATATGATTATAATTAACATATATTACATATTAAAATATATTATTATAAATATGAACATATATATGTAACAAATAAGTAATATATAACAACAAAAACCAAAAAAAAAAACTCATAAAACTACCCTGCTCGGCGAATTCATGAGATACGTCAAGGAAGGTTACCTTGGCCCAGCGCACATGCGCTAGGTAAGGTGTTTTTATATACCCAATATAATTAAGTTATTACATTATAATTAAAATATATGTTTATAATTAATATATATTACATATATATGATTATAATTAATATACATTACATATATATGATTATAATTAACATATATTACATATTAAAATATATTATTATAAACATGAACATATATATATGTAACAAATAAGTAATATATAACAACAAAAACCAAAAAAAAAAAAAAAAACTCACAAAACTACCTTGCTCGGCGAATTCATGAGATACGTCAAGTAAGGTTACCCTAGCCCGGCGCACATGCGCCGGGTAAGGTGTTTTTATATACCCAATATAATTAAATTATTACATTATAATTAAAATATATGTTTATAATTAATATATATTACATATATATATATATGATTATAATTAATATACATTACATATATAATTATAATTAACATATATTACATATTAATTATAATCATATATATATTTATGTATTTTATATTAACAACATTTATACAGATAATTAATATTTATGATTATATATATATTGTCTAATCTATAATAAAAATACATACAAAATAAAAATATAGCACATAGATTAAAAATAACAAATAAAAATACATATAATTTTACATTTATATATATTGAATGTTTTATAAACAACGATTAATCAATGTCGGTTTCACAATCTCCCTCCCAATCACCATCATCATCTAAGCTATGCGAACTACTTGTTTCCGCAGCGTCACTTTTAATTAGTTCTAAGGTACAAAGATCAATAAAAAATGTCATCAATTGCAATTGGCGGGGTGAGGTTGTCGGTGCGTACTCCATCCACGTTTATGGCGGGTGCTGAGGAATTCTGCTGGTAAAAAAAATCATCATTTTACATTTCTCCACCATCGTCATGTTGCTGGTCTTCCAAGTCCCAAATGTTTCTATGCTTCACCATCTCAACTACTTTCCAACCAGCACCAGCTTTTGGATCATCAACGTAGAAGACTTATTTCGATGTACTAGCTAGGATGTATGGATCACTTTCAAACCATCGGATAATTATGTTGATAGAGGTACATAAATGATCTTAGATGATCCTTCTCGGGATACTTAAGTCCATATCGAACCAATGACACTTGAACAAGACTACTATCTTGCGGTTCGCATAAAATACCTTCACCGCACTTAATAAGTTACCTTAAAACTCCATACCAGCATTTACTCCATCCCCCGACACGAATACCCCACTATTTTGAGTAGAAAACTTGTCACAATGCTCTGCGCGCACAAACTTAACTCCGTTGACGTAAAAACTAGCAAATGTTTCTCCTTAAAATGAGCCAATTGCAAGCTGTATCAATTCTTTGCAGAACATGGGCAAGTTGTCAGCTCTCAACTGTGTCATCTGATACGAAAAAACACAATGTTAGCCTGGTTCATTTAAAAATAATTTGATAAAATATTTGACTTACATGTGCGGAAAACCAATGTGGAAACAATTGTTTGTCCATTTCCTCCCAATTAGAAGGATATTGGGCCTTCATTAATGCCTCATGATGGTCGTGGAACGGCTAGACTTCATCACAATTGTTCAATATGAACCAATGAGCCACTACCATGTCGCTATCAGTTAAGAGCTCTGAGACATTGCCGAACAGTTTTGCGGGTTCGGAAAATATAGATAGGGACTCTAGATGTTGACCACCATCGTCGTTTCGTAGGAGCCTTTGGAAAGAAGTTTCAACATTTTGAAGGTATATTGTTCAAAATGTAAGTGACTCTTTTGCAATGTATGCCTCCGATATACAGCCTTCGGGACGTGTCTTGTTGTGGACGTACCACTTGTAGGTACCTAACATTCTGTAACGAAACAAACAAAATGATTTAAATATGAATAGTATATTAAGGACATAGTACCAGCATTAAGATTAGTTTATACCTATCGATTTGGTACATCCAATGAAATTGAACAGGGCCAGCTAGCATTGCCTCTTCTGGAAGATGTATTAGTAGATGAACCATTACATCAAAAAATGCTGGTGGAAATATTTTCTTAAGCCGACACATGATATATACAATTTTCTCTTTAATTGATTCGAGGTCCACCTTTGCTAGGAACTTGGCACATAGTATCTGGAAAAATTGAGAGAAATAAACTATCGTCTCAACAACTTTAGGCTCCAAATAAGGCTGAATGCCAATCAGAATGAGTCTTTGTAAAACAATATGAGAGTCGCGACTTTTCATGCCAAATAAGGTGTTGCCATCAGTGCTAATAGTTCGAGAGATATTGCCTGTATAATAATCAGGGAATTTCACACTCTGCAACCACTTAAGAAATTTTTTCTTATTCTCAGGAGTAAATGTATAACCTGGATGAGCCATGATGTACATGCCATTCACAACTTTTGGACAAAAATGTCGTCGAATGCCCATCTCTTGCATACACATATGAGTTTTTTTTGGTGTCTTTTGACTTCCCCTCAACAAGTAAAATTGTTCAAACAAGATTCTCGACAACATTTTTCTCAATATGCATGGGATCCAAGATGTACCTGATTTTCAATTTCGACCAATATGGCAATAGAAAAAATATACTTTTTTTCATCCAATTTTTTTGTTCGGCAGGTTTTGGGCCTTTTGTGATGAATGTGGGAATATTGTTTAAGATGTCGAATATCTCTTCACCGGACCACTCTCTTGGTCGTGCATGTAACTCTGTTTTACCATCGAATGAGTCAGACTGCAAACGCCATCGATGATCCCAGGGTAGAAATCTTCTCGCGCCCAGATAACATACCTTTGATGCATGCCAAAGGGATGTTGTGTCTGGTCCACATGTCTGCTCCATCCTGCCATCATCTCGTAAGCAGGAAAATCATTAATTTTTCACATTACGGCTGCTCGTAGAGTGAACATTTCTCCACTACACTTGTCATAGGTTCGAACACCATTTTCCCATAAATCAACAAGCTCATCAATTAACGGCCGTAAATAAACTTCGATGGAATTACTCAGCGATTTGGGCCCCTGTATCAAAGTACTAAAGATTGTGAATTTGTTTTTCATGCATCTTCAAGGTGGCAAGTTATACGGAACTAAAACTACCAGACAAGTGTTATAGGGCATTACAAAATTTCCAAAAGGATTAAAACCGTCAGTAGCAAGTCCTAATATGAGATTTCGTGGCTCCGATTCAAAATCGAGATACATCTTATCAAGTTCCTTCCAAGAATCTCCATCGGTTGGATGCCTTAGTGAATCGTCATCAGTGCACTCATCGTTGTGCCACCTCATGTCACGAGCTGTGTGAGAAGACATGAAGAATCTTTGTAATCTTGGCTTCAGTGGAAAATAGCGCAACATCTTATTCATAATCTTATTCTTTCAAAAACTTGGCTCATTGTACAAAGGACATTTCTCGAGATGCTCAAATTCACCATAAAATAATGCACAGTTGTTCATACATGCACGAATCGTCACATACCCTAAACCATGCTCCTTCAAAAGCTTCTTCGAGTTATAATGATCTTTAGGGAGACTGTTATCTTTCGGGAGCATCCGAATGATGATGTCCATCATGTGATCAAAATTCTTGTTCGTTTGATTATACACAACTTTCATGTGGATCAATTCCATAACTGCCCCTAGAACCGAAAATGATTTGCAACCAGGGTATAATTCGTTCTGAGCTTCTTTCAACAACCTTTTGTAATGGAGATCTAACTCTTTAGGTTGAGACCTAGGGGCATCCTCATCCATATCAATAGATGCAGGGGAAAAAATATCGGTTAATTTCTCAACAAATTGATCATTATCACACTGATTATCCAAATCACTATCATCTTGACGGTTCCCATGAACTAAAGATGTCGATGTAGTAAAATTTTGTTCACCGTGATAAAGCCAATTAGTGTAGTTATGGACGATCTTGTTCCATGCCAAATGCAAATGGACATCACTCAGAGAAATTTAACAACAGTTGTTACATTTACAGCACAGACATAATATGCGCCTTGGATCACTACAATGGCTATGTGCAAAAGTGATGAAGCTATCGATCCCATCCAAATACTGATTAGAAGATCTATCCAACATTTCCATCCAGCCTTCGACAATTGTGTCTGCTTCCACAAAATATAGTCAATCTAAGTAGATAATTATATAGTTTCTAACTCTATCCTATTCCAGACCCCGCTGGTCTCCTTATGCCTCCAGTGATTTGGCTCTATCCCATTTGAAAGTGCATGTTCTGTGCTGTATAGTTTGTGACCTATGAGGCGAAGTTTCGACCGAAGAAAATTTCAGCAGCATCACCCTTCGTTCTCCGAATACACGACTTAAATATTTTAAACGAATATCTAGTATGCATTCGGAGAACAGTAAGGGGATATAATGTAACGACCCATCCTGAATTATCGGAATTAATTAAGACTTAATAACGGATTAGCGAGGTTAATCGGGAATTAGTCGAGGATTAACGGACGTTCAGGGTGAAATTACAATTTTACCCTTGAACGAGGGTAAAAAGTTGACTTTTGACCCAGGAGGTCCGCTGGCCGAGAGCCGAGGATCATCACGTAGATCGAGTCGATACAAATCCGTACACAGGCGGCACGTCGAAATTGGACGTTCAACTAAAAAGTTACGGTTCACAGAAGATTTTGGGAACTATTTAAAATGACACAATTAACGAGGCAGTTGAGTTCTGTTTTGTCTTATGTGGGCCCAGATCTTTCCCAGACCCCAGGGGATGAGTGACACTTGTCACTCATCCATTCCCTCTTTTCCCACATTCATGCATATCATCTTCTCCGTTTCATTCCACCCACCCGAATAACCACCTCGACCCCAATCCAAACCCTTCCCCAATCTAATCTTGTGTGAAGCCCAGAGAGTTAGGTGAGGGAGTGTTGGTGGTGGCTGGCCAAGGACAACGCCGCCGTGGACGGTGGAGGACCCCTATGCAGAGGTAAAACCCAAACCCGGTTATGCCCATTTTTCTTATTTTTGTGGTTCGAATGTTGGGACTGGTTTTAGTTGTTTGGGAAAGGTTTATTAGGTTGTCAGGGGTGTCTAGGTGTGGTTTTTGATGGCTGAGAGGGACGGTGCAGCCCAGGGGGCAATCGGGAAAGTTGGACTGAAATGGGGTGTTTAGAACAGATCGGTTTTAGGTTCTTTTTTCTTTGTTTTCTTCATTCAAAAAGGTTGCCAGGGATGAAATAGGAAGAATGGAATCGAAATGGAAGAAAACAGACTGAAAATGAGGGTGATAGGAGGCTAGACCAGTCACGCCAGTCAAACCGGACCGTATTACAAGCGGACCGATTCGGACTTGGTCTACCGAAGGACGAGGATGGCTGCACAGTGGCGCGTGGCTCCCATGCCCAGGGGCTTTGGGCGGCGCGTGGGGGTGTATGGGCCATCTTTTGGGGGTGGTTCCAACATGTGAAATCATCTATTCGATGTGACGAACATTTTGGGACTGGTTTCGTGTTGATCGGACATCGTTTCGATATTGTTCGGGACGTCCGAAGGTTTGGGATCGGGTTTAAAAATAGTTAAAAATTATGGAAAATTACGGGGCTTTAGTGAGGGGTTATTTAAGTAGTTAGTAACCCTCTATTACGATTTGGACAAGTTTGGAAGTCCCGGTGAAGGTGATTGGCTCGGGAAGGGCGTATGGAACGCGTATCGAGGTGCAGCTTCGGACGGTCTGTGTGTGGACTTGTTTTATGAATTCGATGCATGCATAAATGTTTATAAATGTTTTAAATACATATTTTGTGATTCCATGAGTGCATTTGTTTGTGGTAGTTAGTATTGAAGTATTTGCACGCTTTTTGAGGTTTTCAGCTTTATGTCGTGCCTATATGCACATTGTTTTCGATGAGGGTTTAATGAATGGGTTTTGGATTTGGAAATATGAAATCAGGCATAAGACCCATTTTATTTGGAAACTCTCGGACTTGGAGTCCATTTGATTTGATGGGAAATCTGGCCGAAGGGCCTTCTGAGTTCTACGATCGGGCCGAGGGCCCCGTTGGTTTACGAATTTGGGCTTGAGGCCCAGTTGGTTGTAATATTGAGCTAGAGGCTCAGTTGATTGTGAATTCAGGCCTGAAGCCCCGTTGGTTTCTGGTATCCGGCTTGAGGCCCCGTTAGTCATGAAATTGGGCTTGAGGCCCCGTTGGATTGTGAAATCGGGCTTAAGTCCCAGTTTTGTTTACGAATGAGAATTCGGGTTTAAGACCCTATTAAATTGTGGATTTAGGACAAGGACTTTGAAAGTGGATTAGAATCGGATTCGAGGAATCCCGTTGAGATTCGGGTATGAGACCCAGTTGAATTGAGATTTGAAAGAAAGTATTTTGAAACATGTATATACCCTCCGACGTGATAGAGCCTCCCGGAATGAGTATCCCCATAGGGAGCACATTCTAGGAGTGGGAGTTATGATATGGTCTCGGACTAGGTCCGGAGACAGTCATCCAAACTTCGTGGATTCTGGATGTTAGATAGAGCCTCCCAGATGTGGAATTCCTAAGGGTAGACTCGGATTGAGACCCTGAGTAGTGTGCACACTTATATAGATATGAATCGTGACAGATATCGGGGATGTGTTCCCTAGGGGCTGTGTGCCCCGAGTTGACATCTCATCTGAGATGCCGAGGATGGGTTATACGTATGAGGTTTTATGGAAAGTGGTTTGGGGCGGAGACCCCGTGTTCTAGGTTTTGGAAATGGTTTTGGGCTGAGTCCCCAGACGGTTTGATTTACGTTTTGGGCCAAGGCTCTAACGGTTTTGTGAATGTTTTGATAAATGGATTTCAAATGCATGCATGTTTTTAATGAAGGGCATAAATATCTTCTTCTTGTGAAAATGTTTTTATAAATATTAATTTTGTCCACTTACGACTTTTGATGTTTTGAATGCCCTTCAGGTTGATCTCGGATGTGGGCTCTAGCAGAGATCGAGACATCACACTCCTCCTCCGGATCCTGGCGCTCTCTGGTAGTTCTGGTTGGGCTAAGGACGGAATTATCCCTGGTCTGACACTTAGTGTCAAACGGGAACATGCTCCTCCTCCGGATTCTGGCGCTCTCTGGTAGTTCTGGTTGGGCTAAGGACGGAATTATCCCTGGTCTGACACTTAGTGTCAAACGGGAACATGCACGTCCCGCGTTAATCCCGGGAGATTTGGGATGGGTCCTGTCATATAAACCGAATTTCCCACTATCCAAACCTAACCACATAGACAGGAAACTATACAACACATAGTTGTGCACTCCCAAACTATCTCGATAAATGGACAATTCAAGAGTCAGTCAATTAACCCGATTCATTGACTCTCAAATAGGTCTAAGGTTTTCTATCAAATTTCGTTATACAAAGTTAATCAACCCGATTAACTGTGCATTAATAGATAAACCATATTCCCTAACACAATAATATCCAGATTTCTAAGCATTTTCCACAATATATCACAATTTTCAAACATAATTAAATACAAACTTTTGTGCAAAAATAAATTGAGAAGCAAATACACATACCTTTTATAAGTAATTCCTTCAACCAACCACAAATTACCTAAAACAAAAAATAATTTTAGCTTATAATAAAAAATAAAAATCAAAAAATAAAAAACATAAAATAAAATCATTAAACCTTAGGAGAAGTAGTGATGATGAATTGATGATGATATTATGTAAGGATTATGAGAGTAAGTGAGAGAGAGAATATGAGAGAGTAAATGAGGAAGAAGATGAAGAAATGAATCTGATTTGGAATAAATGCTGATTGGAATTTGCCTGGCGACGGGTGCGCCGGGCAAGCTTTAATGACCCGCCGGGCAAACAATAAGCGCCAACACACACACCTTCGCGCCATACTTTTTTTCGCAGCGAGTCAACGTAAATACTTTTCCTAGCGCACTAGAATCACCATTAATAAACCCTTTCCCGGTGGAGGTTGACCACCCGTCGGGCAAACTACTCCCCTTTTGCGCGCCAAATAGCCAGGCCTCCGTACATGGTTTGCCCAGTGAGCCTCACTCATTCTACCGGGCTAAAACTCCTTTACCGACGAATATGGGTGCGTCGGGAAAAATCTCGACGGGCAGGGCATATTTTCTTGTAGTGATCAATTCCAATTTTACACATCAACCGACCATTAATGGCTTCACTATTGTCCAAAAAAACTCGATCCAATTCCTTTCATTTCGTCGAAAATCTAGTTGTAGGATCCCTCGTTTAATTCTGGTCATTGAATAAATGAAACTTTGATGAATAACTACTATTTCAAGATGCGGTCAAATAATAAATGTTCTTTTTTAGGTGGTCTACGAGCTGCCACTCAATCAATTAGTTATGAAATACTATTAACTTATTTTACCCGAGTCTTCTTCCATAATCATACCAAACAATAGTATCATTGGGATAGACACATGAATCACTTTAAATACAAGAAGCCCAGTAGGCAGATTGGTTTGAAAGTGAAGGTGATACACAATTTAAATAACGAAAGATCCAATATTTAAAAATTGTATCTAAAATGAATGGAAAAGTAGAAACAAGACATGATATGGAAATTTCCAATTAATAATTAAATAAATGAAACTATTAATGAGATTAATTGAATAAATATCTTTTATAAACTTGTTTCTTCATTTTGATGACGGCCAATGGTACCACATCAAGCGCGTTCCTGGAAAAGAAAATCAAATTATTGCAGTTTACAAGTCGTTTTTAGATGTAATTGAAGGCAAAGAGGGAAGATTTTGTGAGACTTTGCTTGGAAAACAGGTTGACTATTTGAATATGTCCTTAAATTCATTAGGGACGTAAGAAAAACTCATATTGGAGAATTAATCAACTCTTACTCTTACTCTTACTGTGTGAACATTTAATAATAGAAATAAATGCATTTTTGTTATCTTTTCATTATTAAATAAATTCAATTTCAACAATCGAATAACCAACTTTTTTGTGCGATTAACAATAAAGTATAGAACTGAACCAAGGATTCTCTTTCTTTATCATCAACCGAATCACTATTCGAGACTCATAATTCTATTTTATCATTAATATATAGATATAACTAATATATATATATATATATATATAATATTATAAATAAATAATGTAATAATAAGAAAAATATTTATAACTTCATACAGAAAATGACACTTTCTCGGATTATACAGAGAAGAAGATAAAACAAAGTGCAAAAAAAAGGGTACAAAAAAGAAGAAAAAAAAATTATATTCAGAACTATTATATGTCCAAGGTCCAATATTGAAATACGATTAGATCAATTGCATAAAGCCCGTGGTAGCAACGAAGCAGGGGAAAGTATACGGAAAAGGCAGTTCTTTTTAATGAAATATACGATCAACCAGCATTTATCAAAATTGAAAGGAGTCAAAAGAAATGGTTCGATCCTCTTACAGGAAATGGAGGCAATGGAATACACTATTGTGGTAGCTGAAACGGCGGATTGCCCCACTACATTAAAATACCTTGCTCCGAGAGTCGGCTGATTCTATCTTTGTTCGTTTCGTTTTAAAAAAAAAAAGGATCCCAAAGAATCAATCTTTCTTTTAGTTTTTACTTTTTGAATTGGATCCTTTAGATTGTATTCGCGATTGAAAATGGATTAAGGGTAATTTTTTCCTATATTTTCCCTGCACTTCCACTTAACACCTATCGTAATGATAAATGACTCGTCTTACTGTGACCTCCTCTTAAATTCTCAAAACTTTTGTCGCTCCACCCCTGTAGGGACAAAAAACTCATCCTTGTCTTGGTTGTGCTATCGGAAGATCTGGGTGGGCTTACTACTTAGATGCTTTACAAAAATGAAACAGTCCCCCCATAACCAGTCAACCATAATATCAAATAAATCATTTTTTTTTCTTTGGTAAACTTACCATCAAATTATCTACTGAGCCATGAAAAAGATTCCTTAACACCAAAACATGTTTGTATTAGATAAAAATAGTGACTCCAACAATTTCTCCGTCTTCAACACCCTTAAATTTGCAAGAATTAGTCACTTCAATAGTCTTCAATGGTTTTTTGGGAATTGGTTGGAATGTGTTCTTATCTATTAATAGGTTTTTGGTTCACAAGACCTAGCACGGCAAATGCTTGTCAAAGTAACTTGGTCCCGGGCGTCTACCATTATACCTACAATGATTGGGCATACTATTGCCAAGGGTTGAGGTTTATTCGTTATCCTACCACTATACTAGCCAAAAATATCTTTTAATGACACAACTTTGTGTACTCTAGGCCGTCCAATACCCAGGGGTTGGGTTCAAGCTTTTCCTAGTCCCTTCCCATCAGTATGCCTCGATAAGATATCAGTGATACTTAACTGGGGCTAGTATCAGTGATTGCTACTAGCAATTCCGCTCAAATTGTGCTCATATAGGTGAATTCAACTTTACCAACCTACAAAAATGAAATAGTCCCTACAATTATTTATTTACAATAAGGTCCAAATATTTATACAATTCCGCTAATAGTTATTTGAAATACATCTCAAATTAAATGGTCTAGATTAGTACCTCAAAATGGAGAAATATATTCAATCAACACTGTATGGCTCAAAATAATTGGGTTACTAACAAAAAACATCTTATTACTCCCTATATCCTCAAAACGACCCGGTTGACTCCCAAATTACGGAATTTTTTTTTTTTTATCATTTTGACTATTATGTATGAATCATAGTTCTAATACTTTATAATCTATTTCATGTATTACGTGCTCCAGATACTAGAATTAATATCCGACAAAGTAAAACCATCTCTATCAAGATGACAGGCCCATTCTCGAAACACTTTAGTAG
Source organism: Prinsepia uniflora (assembly GCA_032719365.1). Taxonomy (NCBI): domain Eukaryota; kingdom Viridiplantae; phylum Streptophyta; class Magnoliopsida; order Rosales; family Rosaceae; genus Prinsepia; species Prinsepia uniflora. The sequence continues at coordinate 50,242,336 of CM064862.1, forward strand.
TGCTCATGGATTGCATTGAATCCACACAATGAATCAGAGCACATGGAGCCATCCTTTTATCTTCCGATCAAGAAAAGAGCGTGGGTGTTTTGTATCCATTGAGCAAAGATGGGTGATTTGGATTAGGTTTATCATTGGATGAACTACATTGCTGATATTGACCCTAAAAAAGAAACGGTAGGTATACCTAGTGCGTGAACAGCTAACCATCGCACTGTAACAATTATATAGGTTCTATTGAGAGATCATGTCTTCGTTCATAGGATCCCCAAGTACCAAGATCCAATGTACAATTTATCAGGACGTCTCAACAAGAATTCAATCATATATCAATAAACTGTTTTATTTTCCCTATATTCATTAGTATAACCTAAACCGATATTTAATTTATTAATTTACTGAATAAATAAAAATATATCATTTCGGTAAGATATATCTATGTACATCCATTATATCTATGATTCAACTTTTTCTGAATATAGGAAAGAATAAAAATCCGAAAGATCTTCTTTGTGGTTATAATGCCAAAAATCAAGTCGGCACATTCGTCGATATATTAATCGCTTGTGTCAGGTCTACGTGCCAAGGGACAGTCTCAGGTAGACTATTTCTAGATATGGTTGGTTATTGATATATTGATAGGACTACTATGATTTGTTGGTAAGCATGTGAAACTTTGTTGGTAAGTGGGCCTATATCGGTCCAACGATATAATACGTCAACTCCGGGTATAATTAACACCCGACCAACCCTCCAACAAACAGAACTAGATAGCTGCATACATCACTGCATTTCCACTTGACACCTATCAAGCTTCTTTATGGTCAAACATTCTTTCCATTAGTTGGCTATTTGTTAGCACGGGCTTAGCTTATGATGTATTTGGAAGCCCTAGTCCAAATGAGTATTTTACATAAAGCCGACAAGGAATTTCAGGGAAAAGATAAAAAATTACAAAAACTGTTTTTAATATGAATCATAAAGCCTATAACTTGACCCATAAAAAACTAGGGGTGCCCCCTCATTATTTCATAATAGCGGGGCCCAAGAATTGTTGTGTATTCGAACCATAAGATGCCACTGTATCAGAATATCTTATCCATCTCTCCGGGAAAATTAAAGTAACAAGCTTCTGTTATTAATTTTTGAATGATTGTCCGACCTAATTAGACGTTAAACCTTTTTAGTGCTACCTTTCATAGATTTTATTTCATTCAAAGAATTGGTTCTTGGAATTTTTTATCTCTATTTCCAGTCATCTTATGATGTTTTGTAATGTAAAATTTGAGAAAAATGTCATTTGATCCGTAGGTAGGGACGTATCAAAAAAAATCTTTCGAGGAATGAGCTAGACCAGGTGGTTTCTCAAAAAAAGTAGCTAAGGGACCTGATACTACCACTTGGATCAAGGAAATGAGAGATATTTTGTTCCACCACAGATAATTATTTGATTTTTGTATTTCAATAATAATCTAGAAGTTCCAATGGAAAAGAAAAAAAGGGAGGTTTGTGATGATTTTAAAATCTTTTGGGTAAATTAACTTTGTGTTGATTGTTTTTTGCTTAGACTGATAAACCCAAGAGAAATTACTTTTCTGAAAATGTCGATTGATCCGTAGTGGGGATGTATCATAGTAATTTGTTCCAACCCGAGACATAAACGGCCAAAAAAATGCAGAATACAAGCTCCAGTCAGAAAAAATAATCATAACTTCATAGTATACCCATGGATTAGGAAGTTCCTAATTGGAAGGTTGTAACTTCTTAACCGTCGCAGTTTCCACTTTGGCTAATCTATTTACTGAATCACATGAAATTTTACCTAACCCCATATAATGTATGGAATTCATAAAGTAGGTATAAAAAGAGGAATCAAGATAGTTTTTTTATTCCAATTAGAATTTGCAACACTGAGGAACAACAGGGGAGTAGATCTCATAGAGTTCAATTCCCGTTCACAACCCATGACCAACACGAGCTTGAGGAAAACTCAAATGGCTTTATTTCATTTTATTCATCCATATCCCAATTCGATTCATTTAATATCCCTTTGATGTCATTGAGATAAGAGATGTCATTTCTCGTCTTTATCTAGTATGGCATATTACTCTTTCCTTGTGCCTATTTTGTTGGGAATCCTACAAGATCCATTTGTTCTTTTTTCTCTGACAGATGGTCAGAACTTCTCATCAGAGTAAGCGATATAGCTTGTTTCCAATACTTGGCGGCTTGATCAAAGCAAGCCTCTGTAATTTTGAAATCTCCCTGTCGAACAGCATGTTCTCCCCGATCAGAATAGGGGGTAAATTCCTTCCCTTAGAACCGTACTTGAGAGTTTCCCACCTAAGCCGGAGGAAGGTGAGGATGACGTCAAGTCATCATGCCCCATAGTTATAGATAGACTATTTATCTATATTCTTTTTGTATTATTTTCATTATTAATTTCCCTATTTCTAAATAAAACCTATTAATCTAAAAGCACCGTGTAGAGCAAAAAAAAAAAGTCCACAGACCGCCTAATTGACAAACATTTATTTGGCAGATATTAAAAAGAAGAAATGCTCGTTTAATCCGTAAATCAAATTATTTTATAAAAAAAATTAATTGAAAAGATGTACATAGATCTAATTCTATCAATCATTAATATTCCTAGCATCAATACACAACCTTCTCTTGAATCAACAAAAAAAAGTATGGAATAATAATTTTCAAATTTTGATTCTATCCTCATAATCAATTATTACTTGGTCGTGCTCGGAAACTAAAATAAGAGCCCCAGGTTTGGCGAGGTAAATGTATTTAAAAGGGACAAATTTTAGCGGATGGTGCTGCTAGGGTTGGCAACGAAATCTCTTTCGGAAAAACTATATTCCATTAATTAATTGTTTTTTATTCATCGATTCTTATTTCTTTTGAAAGGGCCGGATTGGTTTTTAAGCAAGGTACGAAATGTATCGTCAAATATGCAATGTGTTTATACAAGAACCCAGATTAGTCAATATTTATATGTTTCGATGCAACATTCATCATGTACTTGATGTAGTGAGTAATAGCTCTGGTTGTTCGATGTTCAGGGGATTACAAGCATAACATCTACGATTCGATTTAAAAAAGCGTATGCCTCAGGAAATTTGGCAACCAAAAAAAATACTTAAATAAAGAGAAGAACAGAAATCAAATGACCGAGATCATTCAGTACGAGGCATCAAACACTTGATGAACTATCTCTCTTCAACCCTATCTCTCTTCAACCTTTTGAGCGAAATGCGGAAGAAAGAGGAAAAATCCATAAATGAAGTTGTTAATAGTGGGGTTACCATTATCCTTTTTGTAGTGATGTTTTCTAGTGACGAATCTGAATGCTCACTCGGGTTAGCGGGGGGGTCTACTAGATAAACATTTTACCTTTTGATGAGAGATATGAACAAGTTAAGAATAGTGAATTAATATTCTCATTAATAAAATTTAACCAACCGAGCGATTAATCATGTTAGACAACAGGTTTTCAGCAAGCTTATTTCTCTTTTTTTTTTTAAATTCCCTTCCAACATTGCTTAAGTCTCGAGCTCGGAGAAGGAAAAGATAAGAGGACCCGAGAAAGAGTCATCCATTGATAGAAAATGGTATCCATTAAGCAGGAGAAATCGTACTTTAAAAAGCAGTTATGCCTTACTCTTGCAAGAGCAAGTTGTCTCGCGCCCTAGGTATTCCCTACCTACCCACCAGCTTCCTTCATATTAATCTAGAAGTTCTTCTCAGATACTCGGATGGAGTATTAAAATTTAAAAAATCCATTAGATAATAAACTACTAAGCTAATTTGATTTGTTGGAGAGATAAGATGGTGGTTTTTTCCATTGTGCCGCTATGAGGTGCTCAAAAATGGTTGAAGTAGCTGAATAGGAGGATTACTATGACCGAAAGCCTATAGGGTCTCTTTTGTAACTAAATAACCAGCACTGAAAGTCGTATTTACAACCAAACTCAACAACGGATTCCTGATCCAATCAAAATTCCTTTTTTATTTATCTGTCTGAATTGGACCATAACGAAATTTAGTTTGTCGGCATCATAATATACGATTGGACCATCCCTTTTACACTCATGTCACATCGAGGTTGATTACGAGGTTCATTTGAATATGAAATCCAATCTTGGAAATACAGCATCCCACTTTTTTTTTACTAGAAAGGGTAGAAGAATGAGACCTATTATGTGACATCGTTCTATAATCGAGTTTGATATTGTACTCCTAATAATCTTGTACCTTGACGTATCTATAATGGGGCATATGCCTCCCAAAAGGTAACGGATGTGTCAAAGGTTTCCTTGGGCCAGACGAAGATTGGCCCTCGAGTGTGGTTATTATGTCAACAATAGTGTCTTTACTTCTATGAATAAAATGTGACCAATTAACCAACCAAAAAAATGATTACATAAGATAATCCACTAAATAAAACGTCTACAACATAGTTTTTTTCAGCTGGGGCAGAATAACAGAGCAGATACAAGTTAAAATAGCATAGAAAAATTGTGTTCCTTGTCACCTGATCTGGCATGTGCAGAATGAAAACTTCATTCTTGATTCTACGAATTTTTTTGTGAAAGCCTCGCAGAGAGACCCAATCTTGAGTGAAAAAAAATAACGTGGCAGAGGTCATTTTTAATAACTTCATCACACATTTGTTCGAGAAATATATCGATCAATTCCACGAAAATTCTGCCAAGAACTCTTCTTTACTTGGGAGGAGAATCTGCACGAATTGGATTTTTTGAGGACTTTCGCCATCTAGGGTGCAGCACGACGATGAGATCCTAACAACATCATGGCATGCTCAATTATCTTATAACCAGGGTATTTGGAGTTTTAAAGGTGTGGCTAGTGCACATATTGTATTTTCTGGCCTGTCCTTTTTGGCAGCTATTATGGCTCCTTGTTCAATTCTAATTATGAATTTTTGGAATCCATATTATGCCTATTTACAAAATACCGTCTTAATTCGTCCTATTTCATCATATCGGATTCTTCCTATTTGTGGGTCAGTTATGGCAAGCGGAAAGAGCTCGCCTCTGGTTTAGGTGGACAGCCCGGCAAGTAGACATCCACGGGAATTAGCTTATCAACTCCCCGAATAGTTTATATGATAGGACCCGTCCCAATCCCTCTCGATTATTGTGGGACGTGCATGCGCCTGTCTGACACCGCGTGTCAGACCAGGGATAAACTCGTCACCCGCTCGGGGTCCATGAGAGTACGCCAGGATCGACGGTGGCATGTGATGTCTCGATCTCTGCTACAGCCCGCATCCGCGATCAACCTAAAAGGTATAAAAACAAACCATAAAAGTTGTGAGTGGACAAAAATAAACAATTCATAAAAAATCATTTATCAAAAAGACATTTATACCCTTCATGTAAAAGCATGCATGCATCATAAAATAGTTATGTCCAATGACACTTCGTATCTCAAGATTCCTCGAATCCTATAGAATCCACAACTGGGTCCCATGCCCGAAATATCTTTTGTAAAACTCATAAATGGGTCACCGCCCGACTTATCTCACGTTTGACTATACTCTAAGTTAAACCTCAAATTAACTAGGTCATATGCCCAAAAGGTATTTCCAATTTCGAAAAGCCTTCCTCATTTTTAAACACGTTCAAATCATTGTTCAACTGGGACTCGTGCTCGAATCTTGATTTCACGAATCCTCGTGAAATCCTCCAAAATAGTAAATCAGTTCCCCGGTTTCACGCCTCTTCATGAAACTTTCGAATAACATAAAACAAAAGCACGTAGTACACTCGGCCAAAGCCCAAAGATCATATAAAATATAAATCTCGAACTACGTGTAGTAACGCATTTTCCTCCGAAAATGCCAAACAATTCATATTCAAATCAAATGCACTCATGGCATCTAAAATCATGTTCATAAAACACATATAAAACATTTATGCATGCATCATATTCATAAAACAAAGTCCAATCATAGACCGTCTAAATTGCGCCTCGATACGTGTGCCATAAGCCTTTCTGGGCTATTTCGACCTCTCCGGTCATCCGAACCTGTCCAAAACGTATCCAAAGGTTACTACCAACCTATACAAGTCCATATCAAGAACCCCCAACATTCTCGAAAAAGTTAACGTGTCTCGGATACGCTTCCCTAGGCTTTAAACCTCAATTTGACCATCCTAACAATCTCTGATCGACTCAAAACCACCACCATTAGATTCGTATCATCGAAACTTTTAAAATGGTCCCAGTCCCACCTCGAAATATATGCCCACTCACCTCCATGTTCGGGTCAAAGTGAATGGTCAACGTTGACAAAAAAGTCAATGCTGATGTCAGCAAAGTCAACACTGACGTCAGCGATCAACAGTCAAAGTCATCGCTGACATCTGACACTAAAACATGTTAGTCAGACATGTCAGACCTGACATGATGATGTCATCTAATGACATCATCATCCCTGTCTTCTGTCCGGGTCGACCCGTATCACTGCAACTGGGTCACGCAAACCCACGGACCCGACCCAGTCTGTTCTTCCAGCTCCGACCACCATTTTTGAAGCCGTTGCTTCCAGTGTGATCGTCCAATTATCCCTAGTCGATCTATGGCTCCAAAACACAAAAAAACAGCCTAGAAATTACCTGGGAAATCGATGAACAGTGGCTGGGAATTTTAGCCCCCTGCCCGAGCTACTCTGCCTTCCTTAGCCTCTATTTCTGACACTCACATGCTCGTACAGATCCTAGAAACACAACCCAACCCTTAGATTCAACCCCAAACGTTCAAACCATAAAATTCAAAATTCAAAATTCAAAACTTCACAGGTTGAGGGCTTACCTTTTTCCTGCGACTCCACCATCGTCTACGGTGGTCTTCCAGCCTCTCACATCGTCCCTCAATCCCTCACTCAACCCACAACCACTCTCTTGGCATCAGACTAAAACAAATGGGGGAAGATGAATGAATTTTGGGCTTTCGGGTTTGGTTGATCGATTGAGAGAAAAAGGGGAGGGGGGGGTGGGGGGGGGGGGGGGGTGATATGCATGAACGATAAAGAAAAGGGTAATGGATGAGTAACACTTGTCACTCATCCATTGGGCCTGGCCAAAAATGTTTGGGGCCCCCGCATAAGACAAAAGTCTACTTTGCCCTCGTAAAACATGTCGTTGTAAATAGTTCCCAAAATCTTTCGTGACCCTTAATTTTCCTGTCGAATGTTCAATTTCGTCGTGCCGCCTTTCTATGAACTCACATCGACTCGATGTACATAATGGTCCTCGGTCCTCATGCTTTGGACCTCCCGGGTAAAAAGTCAACTTTTTACTCTCGTTCAAGGGCAAAGTCGTAATTTCATCCTGAACATCTGATGATTCTCGACTATTCCCCGATTAGCCTCGCTAATCCAAAATTAAATCTTAATTAATCCCAATAATTTGACGGGTCGTTACAATCTTCCCTCAAAAAATTTCATCCTCGAAATTCAAACTGACTCAATTCCACAACGAAACCGTGGAAATTCGATCCTGCCTCCAACTCGGGCACTCTCATGTAAAAGTACACGTCCGACACAACCACAGTACCCGTCAGTACCCACTATCACTGGAGCTTCCAAAGCTCTAACTCAACTCTCGAGAAACTACACGTCGGTTCGTAAGTCTCACTCGAGACGCCGACACTCGTCGATCTCGCCTATCACTCTCTTGACATGTTAGCTATACTAAGCTGACATCAAATTGGCTTTTCAACCTGATGGTTCTTGTCAGTTGACAATCTATGTTGACATCGTACTCAGATTTTCAGCTTGACAACTTTTTTCATCCGACAATCGAAGTTGACCTCCTGCTCAGCATTCGATCAGAGTTAATCACATATATAATCATTGGGGTTCCTCTGGCCCACATGACCCTGAGCTCTCGGCTAACATAATCACCGAACTCTCTCAATCCACTCTACTCTAGCACACAACATTCGAAGTCCAGTCAACACATCATCATGTCGAACCATGTCCGATCAAAATCCTCGTATCCAATCCGATCACCATCTCATGTCCATCTAGGACTTCATCTATTAGACAAAACGTTCATCCAATCTGGTAATTCTCAACCCAAACATACCGGTTAACTATGGTCAATCTCATTGTCCAACGTGAACTACTCACTGGTGTACCCATATCATATCAATCATCAAGGCACTACTCAGCCTGCTCAAGGACTGCACTCAGGCTACGTCCAATCACGTACCAATCCTCACTATACTCAACGTCCTCTTGAATTCGTCGTGGTCACCTAACAAACAACACTCCAGAGATAATCCAGCTAGTTCACTAACCAATCTCATTCCTTGGATCATTCCAAAGGTCAATCGACTCACGTCACTAAGACGTACTAGACTCGAACCTGTCAGTTACCTATCACTGTCCAACAACACTCCATACAATCGCTCCATCCGGAGTAGTAACGAACCTGCCAACATCCAACTCGAGGCATCATCTATTCATCTCTTCTTGATCGACATTCATGTATCGTCCTTGTCTCCTGATCACCAAACAGTCACTAGCACTCCAATCTGAATGGATGAATTCAAAATCAACATTTATCCCCATATCCAACACATACTCATCCACCTATCCAAGACAGAGGCTGGGTAGTAATTTCGTCTTTCCTCGGGTCGTTACGATACGATTCTCCTCTGTTCCTAGCTTAGCATAATTAACAATACGATTTTCGCCGATAACGACTAGACTTCGGTTTGCTCGATTCACGGTCGCCATAATCATCTCAATCACCTTGATCTATTCGATCCTAAATGGATCCATACTAGCTCTCTCAGCCAATGTAACATAACCCATAATACCAACATGGGTCAACTACCTCGGATGCTCATTCGTCACATCCGACGAAGCTAAATACCATCTGTTATTCAAGTCATTCAAATTCGACTCACAGCCTAGGTGTTCAGTTTTTACACCCACTTTGAACCCTTTTTACTGTCATATCACTACTCGTCATCCCACATAGGGAAGAATCAAGGATGATCCAAGACGATGACATCACAATTCATCCTATGTCATCCTGCGGCACCAAGCACCATCTGCTAAAGAGCAGAAAATTAGAAGTCTCCCTCATTGACTTCGGAATACCCATCACCAATGCGGAATCAAGCACTCTTCTCTTTGTCTCAATCACAACTTCTCTTGATTCCGAAGTTCCAACTATGTTGGAATCGACTTAGGTATACTTCCAAGTCCTCAACTCAGCTCTCATAGGACCACCCATCTCGGAGTGAGAACTCCAGGAGAAGAAAGTGTATTTATTAGCAGTTGGTTCCAGACCAACTCTCCGAATGTGGTAATCACCACTCTCACCAACAACACATCGGGAAACTCCAGCACAACTCGCAACTCACTCCAAGAGCGCTGAGCTAACTGGGGGCATCACACACGTGACCCCCGTCCCTCGCTACCGTTCAGTCGTATTCTTCCAACCTCTAATCCATCAACCACGTGTCCGTAAATTATCAACTTTAGTACCCAACTCACCTGTCCAATCATACTTTTTATGCACATCCAAAAGGATGTCATCCATCACTACCTAATTCTCACCTTTCAACCTTTATGGTTACTCCTACACCCACACTCGTGCAATCTATCCAAAACAGGCTAGGGTACTTGTCACTAATCTAGGAATACCACATGCCTTGCATTGAGCCACTCGGGATCCTCTCTGCCCCGCTCAGTGCCCATCGAATACAGGTTTGTGACTCTAGGGCACATCTACCATCCCGGTCAATATCCAAACCCTCACTGACATTACATCACTTAAACACACACAGTGTCATTCAGAACTATCCGATCACTATTGTATTACATTCAACTCATCTCTGGCATATCCCAATCATCTCAATCACCTGCACTGAGGTAGTGCGGCACACACGTAAACACTCAAAACTTAACATCTCCTTCTGTGATCGTCATTCACGCACCTCTGTATCATCGCCATGACTGGAAAATCCCCAACGTCTCAATCATCGTGATAACATGAGCCTATCCAACCCGATAGGACTCGTCCACATCCGTCGATAGCAGCACCTGCCACAGACGCGTGCATACCAATCCCAGAAACACTCCGCTATCGAGACTCCATACTCATGCGGTCAACTCACCGCAGGCACCAACCGTTCAACATGTAATATCCCCGATCGTTCCAATTCAGGATCTGGTCCACAAGTACCATTCTCATAGTAACTTGTCCAATCAATCACCCACTAGGGTTATCATGAACTCAGCTGCTCATTGCAACACATTCATCCCGACCGATCTATCCCTCTCGACTCCGAAAAGTCGTCATACTCTGATAATGGTACACAACCAATTAGTAACCACGATCCAAGGATCTGATCCTCTCGTAGCTCTACGGCTTCCAACCATTGGGCCCACAAGAAACTTGGCACCGAGCAGGGCCATTGTAACGACCCGTCCCAAATTCCAGGATTAGATTAGTGACTAATCACAATTAGTGAGGCTAATCCGTGATTAGTTGGGCGAAATCCGACGAATGATGTGAAATGACCGTTTTGCCCCTGGTGGTGACAAAACGTTGACTTTTCAATCGGGCGGTCAAATGGACTTTGACCGATGACCGTGACGTAGTTCGTGACGTCACGAGTTCATAGACAGGTGGCACGTTCAATTCCGACGTTCGAGGAGGAAGTTATGACGTTCGGAAGTTTAGGGGCATTTTGGTAATTTTGGTTAAATGGGGGTCAAATGTTGACTTTTTGACCGGGAGGTCCGATGGCCGAGGGCCGAAGACCATTACGTAGATAAAGACGATACGAATCCATAGGTAGGCGGCACACTGAAATCGGACTTCGAACGGGAGAGTTATGGGTCACGGAAGTTCGATTTCACTATGCACGAACTTCGAAATGGGGACGTTTTGGCGAAATCTGATTGGGTGGTTATTGTGGTGGGTCCCATGGATGAGTGACAAGTGTCACTCATCCTATTGGCTAACTCCCCCAATTGGTGGATCTATATAATAAAATATTATTATTTTAATTATTTTATAATTAAACCTAACAACCATTAATCCTAACCATCCATTCCAAATTCATTTTTAAATCCACACCCTCCATCCCATCTCCCTCACATCAGATCAGCCTTCATCCTTCATCCTTCACCATCTTCATCATCACTTCATTCTTCTTTGTTTTTCCTAGAACTCGAAACACCCCCCCCCCCCCCCCCTTTCACCATTTTCTTCATTTTTCTCCAAGCAGCACACACACATACCAGCATTCCCTAGGAGATAATATGATCGTGAGGAGTGTGAGAGGCGGAGGGCTGAGAGGCTGAACGGTGGCAGGCGGCGGAGGACACGGCAGAGCCGAACCCGTGAGGTAAGAAAACTTCAAAAATTTGAAATTGTGTTTTAATGGTTTTTAGCTGATTCCAAGGATTGGGTTAGGTTGCTGGTAGTCCTAGGAGCTCAGTAGGATTGGTTTTGGGGCTTGGGGTGGCCTGGAACGGCCGTGAACGGCGGGGGAAAACTCACCCGCCATAGCCAATCTTGAAGGGTTAGTTTTTGATGTTTCCCTTCCATTCTAAGGTCCTAGAACTCTAGGTTAGGGAGAGACGAAGAGAATGGGACAAACGGGAACAATTTTGGTGGCCGGACGGCGGAGAACCGGCCGGGTCAAGCCGCGGGTCACGGCGACCCGGTTGCAGTCATTCGGGTCGACCCGCAAGGAGGCAGGGATGACTGATGACGTCATCCTGATGACGTCATCATGTCAGAGATGACGTCATCATGTCAGATCTGACAATGTCAGACTGACATGTCATACAGTGGGCCAATGGGAGCGTGACACGTGTCACTGTCAGGGGCTATCAGTGATGACGTCATGCTGACGTCAGCGATGACGTCAGCAAGTACTGTACCTGGCGCGTGAAGCCCACGCGCAGCCACTTTAGGCGGCGCGTGAGGGCGCGTGGAAGGGAATCTGGGGAAGGTTCCAACATACGAAATCATCTATTCGATGTAACGAACATTTTGGGACTGGTTTCGTATCAATCGGACACCGTCTCGATATGTTTCGGGGCATCGGAAGGTTTAGGTTCGGTTTTAAAAATAGTTAAAAATACTGGAAAATTACGGGGCTTTAGTGAGAGGTTAATTAAGTAGTTAGTAACCTTCTATTACGATTTGGACAGGTTTGGGAGTCCCGGTGACGGTGATCGGCTCGGGGAGCCGTATGGCACGCAAATCGAGGTGGCAGCTCGGACGGTCTGTGAGTGGACCTTGTTTTCTAAATTGGTGCATGCATCAATGTTTATTATATGTTTTAAATGCTTGTTTGTAATGCCATGGGTGCATTTGTATGTGGTTACGTATAAGCACGTATTTCGAGGTTTCGGCCTTATACGGTGCTTATACGGGTCTTTATTTCTTTATTGATTTAAATGAGCTGGATTTGGATTTCAAAAGGATAAATTCGGGTATGAGACCCATTTGGTTTTTTCTCGGGCATATGACCTCAGATTCCGGGCACGGTGCCCAACTGATGTCCTATGTTCGGGCACGAGACCCAGTCACTTTACGGTTTATGATTTCGGGTCAGGGACCCTAGATAGATTTCCAAGTTCATGACGGTTTATGGGAACCGGCATGAACTCTGGAAAGGTCATTGTGGTTCATGACGGTTTATGGGAACCGGCATGAACCCTTGTTGGTTATTACGGTACATGACGGTTTATGGGAACCGGCATGTTACCTCGGTTATGTTATTACGGTACATGACGGTTTATGGGAACTGGCATGTTACCTGATTATGGATATTATGGATCATGACGGTTCAGGGGAACCGGTCATGAATGTTTATGTTATGTATATATATGTTCATCTACCTTCCTTTACTTCTATTATCTCCTCCGGGGAGGGTCGTTGGCCTGGGTGGACCCCGGAGTAGTCACGGAGCACCGACTGAGTGGAGTCACCCCCAGTTGGGTTCCTTATTCTCAGGAAGGCTATGGTTACTATTACCTCGGGTAGGGTCAGTGGTCTGCGGACATTGACCTTGACTTTGAGATGACTCGGATTGAGACCCGGGTAGCACGCGCGTAGCTTTGGATACCGTGACAGGATTGGTTGTGTGACTTATATATATATATATATATGATATATGATATGTGGTGTGCACAGGTGTGCACAGGATTTGAGCAGTGGCTTGTGTACTTGGTTTCTTTATGGTTTGTGGCCGAGTCCCTTATGGATTTGGGCAGTGGCCCGTATGGTCGTTTTCATTGTGGTCCTTTCGACCTTGGTTTATATCTGCTTTGGGCTTAGTCCCACATATGGTTTGTTTTGGATAAATGGTTTTCGAATGCATGCATGCTTTTTAGTGAAGGGTACAAATGTTTTCCCTATGAAATGTTTTATAAACTCTTGTTTTGTCCACTCACAGCTTTTAATGTTTTGACTGCCCTTCAGGTTGACATCGGATGTGGATTGTAGCAGAGATCAAGATATCACATACCTCCTCTGGATCCTGGCGTACTCTGATAGCCGGGGAGGGCAAAGGACGAAAATATCCCTTGTCTGACACTTCGTGTCAGACGGGAGCAGGGTCATCCTGCACTAATCCCGAGGGGATTGGGATGGGTCCTGTCACCATACCATACCTACTCCACCACGACATGTCATAATCATGGCATGCCATACCAAACCACACAACATCTGTACCGTGGCATCCTCTACCAGTCGACATCCCCCCGGGACTCAACACACTAAAACATGGCATTTCATGCCAAATAGGATCAAACATTCCTATTCCCAAAAGTTTCAACTAGGGTCGTCCACGACCTCCACTGATACCAATTTAACACAATCCCCTATCTGACATGACCGCTTAACGGTCCCAACTCTCAAAGTCGTCATACGGGGACAACTGGCCGACTACGTCCCATCCACCAGTAACACTACGGCTCCAAGCCATTGGATTCACATGCACATCGATCCTACTCAGGATCAAATCTCACTAAAACACAGCATCCTATGCCAATCGAACCCTAGACCATCGCACCATGTGCCAAACATGACTTACCTAGGGTTCGATTCCACTGAATCCTCAAACTCTCACCCTTACTATCAAGTTTATGACGGATATTACCATTGCAGAGACATCACATCCAGCGCCTGCGCGTCACTCTAGGAGCAACTCACACTCTGATATCACCTTGACAGGACCCGTCCCAATCCGCCTAGATTATCGTGAGACGTGCCTGCTCCCATCTGACACCGATTGTCAGACCAGTGATAAACTCGTCACCCGTTCGAGGTTTATTAGAGTACGCTAGGATCGGCGGTGGCATGTGATGTCTCGATCTCTGTTACAACCCGTATCCGCGATGAACCTGAAAGGTATTAAAACCATAAAAGCTATGAGTGGACAAAAATAAATAGTTTATAAAAAAACCATTTATCAAAAAAGACATTTATAACCTTCACGTAAAAGCATGCATGCATCATAAAATAGTTATTTCAAAAACTTTCTCGGAAGCAAGACGTATTTTATCCACAAATCAAAACCATTGAAAAATGCTTCTAAATCGAAGTCAGTACCTCAGTAGGGTCTCAGCCCATAACCAGATCATAGAAAGCAAGTACGGGTCTCAGCCCAAATAGAAAACACATACAAAACCTCAGCCCATATCATAGCACACGTGGGAACACATCCCATGCTCAATGTCAGCCACGATTCTAATCCTAGCACATGTGCATATAGCTCAAGACCGCTCACAATCCTACCATGTCGACGTGAATACATCACCCACCGCGATCGTCTCTAGATCATCGCGAACACATCGCCGATCAATCTTAGAGGATAACCTCAGCACTCCAAATTCGAGCCTCCCTCGGTCATTGCTTCCCGCGGCTGCTCGACAGCATGAAGTGCATCATGTCCTTTCAGTAAAGAACACATCAGCAGTCCAGAGGCGAGCGTCATAACATCCGGGGCTCACCCGAATACCATCATCAATAGGGCTTCAAGCACGAAACATCACCAAATGGGTCATAGCCCGAAAATCCAGTGCCCAACGACACTTCATACCCCAAGATTCGTCGAATCCTATAAAATCCACAACTGGGTCTCATGCCCGAAATATCTTTCGTAAAACTCATAACTAGGTCACCGCTCGACTTATCTCATGTTTGACTAAACTCTAAGTAAAACCTCAAAATAACTAGGTCATATGCCCGAAATATATTTCAAAATTCGAAAACCCTTCCTCATTTCCAAAATATTTTCAAATTATCGTTCAACTAGAAAATCTCAATTTCACACATCCCCGTGAAATCCTCCAAAACCGTAAATCAGTTCTTCTGTTTCACGCCTCTCCGTGAAATCTTAGGAATCACATAAAACACAAGCATGTAGTACACTCGGCTAAAGCCCAAACAACATATAAAACAAAAATATCATACTACGTGCAGTAACGTATTTTCCTCCGAAAATGTCAAACAATTCATATTCAAATCACATGCACAGATGGAATCTAAAATCAAGTTCATAAACAAATATAAAATATTTATGCATGCATCATATTCGTAAAACAATGTCCACTCATAGACCGTCCAAGCTACACCTCAATATGTGTGCCATAAGCCTCTGCGGGCTAATCCGACCTCTCCGAGTCATCCAGACCTATCCAAAACATCTCCAAAGGTTACTAACAACCTATACAAGTCCATACCAAGAACCCCCAACATTCCCAAAAAATTCAACGTGTCCCAGACAAGCGTCACAAGGATTTAAACCTCAATTTGACCATCCTAACGATCTCCGATCGACTCGAAACCACCACCATTAGAATCGTATCGTCGAAACCATTAAAATTGTACTGAACCCACCTCGTAATACATGACCACGTGCCCCCAAGTGCGGGTCAAAGTGGCTGGTCAATGTTGACCAAAAAGTGAACGCTGACGTCAATGCTCAACGGTCAAAGTCAACACTAATGTCAACAGTTACGTCATCACTGACAGGTGTCAGTCTGACATGTCAGACCTGACATGATGACGTCATCTGATGATGTCATCAATGATATGATTATCCCTATCCTCTATTCAGGTCGACCCGAATTGCTGTAACTGGGTAACGCAGACCCACGGACCTGACCCGGTCCGTTCTTCTAGCTCCTAACCACCATTTTCGAAGTCGTTGCTTCCATTGTGATCGTCCAATCATCCCTAGTCAATCTATGGTTCCAAAACACAAAAAAACAACCTAGAATTTACCTGGGCAATCGATAAATAGCGGCTGGGAATTCCAGCTCCCAGCCCGTGCTGCTCCGCCATGCTCAGCCTTCGTTTCTGACACCCACATGCTCGTATAGATCCCAGAAACAAAACCCAACCCGTAGATTCAGCCCCAAACAATCAAAACCTAAAATCCAAAATTCAAAACTACAAGGATTACTGGCTTACCTTTTTCCCGCGACTCCACCGCCGTCCACTGTGGTCCTGCTGCCTCTCATGACGTCCCTCAGTCCATCACTCACCTATAGCCACTCTCTAGGCCTCAGACTGAAACAAATGGGGGAAGAGGAATGATTTTTGGGCTTTCGGGTTTGGTTGATCGAATGAGAGAAAAGGGGAGGATATGCATGAATGATAAAGAAAAGGGCAATGGATGAGTGACACTTGTCACTCATCCATTGGGCCTGGAAAAAAATATCTAAGGCCCCCACAAAAGACAAAAGTCCACTTTTCCTCGTAAAACGTGTCATCGTAAATAGTTCTCGAAATCTTCCGTGACTTGTAACTTTCCCGTCGAATCTCCGATTTCGACGTGCCACCTGTCTACGAGCTCGCATCGGCCGATCTACATAATGGTCCTCAATCCTCATGCATTGGAGCTCCCGGGTCAAAAGTCAACTTTTTGCCCTTGTCTAGGAGAAAAATCGTAATTTCACCCTAAACATCCGATGATCCTCAACTAATCCCCGATTAGCCTCGCTATTCCAAAATTAAATCTTAATTAATCCCAAAAATTTGGGATGGTTCGTTACATTATATATTTTTTTATCGATGTAAGTAAGGTAAAAAAAAATGCTAATTCCATCTTGTTCAATCGCAACAAAATATTTTCTTTGTACAGGGTAAAAAAAAAAATGTTTCTTCGACTCATCATTACTCTAGATGGTGGGGTGATGAAAAACCTACTTGAATAAAGAGTGGAATTAAGGGGAAATGCCTTACCTTTGAGTGTGGTTTGAACTATTGATTTACGTAATTGGAAGTAACCAATTAAGGGGAAATGTCGATCAAAAATCTATTTTACGATATCGGCGCTTATGACCACCACCTCTATGCCCTGCGGTAATGATTTCTCAGGCTCATAGCTAGACAAATAGAATCAAGGCGTTGAGCAATGACACAAAATGCATGTAGAACACTAATGATCATCCAATAAGAAAGGTTTCAATTTTTTCAAATGAAGGATTTGAAGGCCTATTGATTCTAATATGGCCGAAAAGGGTAGGCTTTCTACATATGTATCGTTCAAAACAACGATTTTTATCAGCTGATCCAAAAATGACCTCTCCCTCCAAATTCCTTTAGGTTGTGCGACGTGAATATGAGTTTCCAATTTCCAATCAACAACGGTTAGTTCGAGTTCCTTAATTTTCTTTCTCCCTTGTCAAGGGAATAAGGTAATTTGGCATAAAATAGATCGATATGAACATCATGATCTGTCCTGTAATAAAACCGGTTATTGGGTAAACTACCGCCTCCCAGACCCTCGACTAATTCTACCTAAAGACTAGAACTCATAAGGAAGAATCAACAGGGTAGGTAGAGGTCGCCCTCCTTTTTTCAACCTAGTTCCTCATAAGGAAGAAATGACATGATGACGTCATCTGATGATGTCATCGATGATATCATCATCCCTATCCTCCATTCAGGTCGACCCGAATTGCTGCAACCGGGTCACGCAGACCCACGGACCTGACCCGGTCCGTTCTTCCAGCTCTGACCACCATTTTCGAAGCCATTGCTTCCATTATGATCGTCCAATCATCCCTAGTCAATCTATGGTTCCAAAACACAAAAAAAAAACCTAGAAATTACATGGGCAATCAATGAACAGCGGCTGGGGATTCCAGCCCCCTGCCCGTGCTGCTCCGCCTTGCTCAGCCTCAGTTTATGACACTCACATGCTCGTACAGATCCCAGAAACACAACCCAACCCTTAGATTCAGTCCCAAACGTTCAAAACCTAAAATCTAAAATTCAAAACTTCATGGGTTACGAGCTACCTTTTTCCCGCGACTCCACCACCATCCACTGTGGTCTTGCAGCCTCTCACGACGTCCCGCAGTCCCTCACTCACCCATAGCCACTCTCTTGACCTCAGACTAAAACAAATGGGGGAAGGGGAATGATTTTTTGGGCTTTCGGGTTTGGTTGATCGAATGAGAGAAAAGGGGAGGATATGCATGAACGATAAAGAAAAGGGCATTGGATGAGTGACACTTGTCACTTATCCATTGGGCCTGGAAAAAAATATCTAAGGCCCCCACATAAAACAAAAGTCCACTTTGCCTCGTAAAAAGTGTCCTCGTAAATAGTTCTAGAAATCTTCCGTGTCTCGTAACTTTGCCGTCGAATGTCCGATTTCGACAGGTCGTCTATCAACGGACTCGCATCGACCGATCTACATAACAGTCCTCTATCCTCGTGCATTGGACCTCCAGGGTCAAAAGTCAACTTTTTACCCTCGTCTAGGGGTAAAATCGTAATTTTGCCCTAAACATCCGATGATCCTTGACTAATCCCCGATTAGCCTCGCTAATCCAAAATTAAATCTTAATTAATCCCAAAAATTTTGGATGGGTCATTACATTATATATTTTTTATCGATGTAAGTAAGGTAAAAAAATGCTAATTCCATCTTGTTCAATCGCAAAAAAATATTGTCTTTGTGCAGGGTAAAAAAAATATTTTTTTTTTGGAGAGAGATACTATTTCACACATCATGCGAACGTGGAATGAGCATGAAGAAATTAACGAACTATCTCTCGTGCACAGGTTTCGGTTTGGCCTAAATGGGAAAATAAAACAAAGCACTTAACAACGTATCTTCACTCCCGGGTTGGGAACTACTCCTTTGATGGGATTAGTCAAGAATGGAATTTTGATAGGACCCATTTTACTGACAAGATTTCAATGCACGATGCTCTTCGGCTCATCATTACTCTAGATTGTGGGGCGATGAAAAACCTACCTGAATAAAGAGTGGAATTAAGGGGAAATGCCTTACCATTGAGTGCGGTTTGAACTATCTATTTACGTAATTGGAAGTAACCAATTAAGGGGAAATGTCCATCAAAAATCTATTTTACGATATAGACTCTTATGACCACCACCTCTATGCCCCGCGGTAATGATTTCTCAGGCTCATAGGTAGACAAATAGAAGCAAGGCGTTGAGCAATGACACGAAATGTGTGTACATCACTAATAATTTTTTTTTATTTTTTACTTTTGAAATTCAAACGCGGGAATAATTGAAAATTTTCTTTGATTGGAAATAGAAATAAAAAATAAATAAAAATTAAAAAGGAATGTGTTGGATAATGTTTTAATTTAAACAAAAATTAAAGAGAGCACCCCCCCCCCCCCCCCCCCCCCCCCCCCCCCCCCCCCCATAATGATCATCCAATAAGAAGGGTTTCCATTTTTTTTTCAAATGAACGATTTGAAGGCATATTGATTCTAATATGGCCGAAAAGGGTAGGTTTTCTACATATGTATCGTTCAAAACAACGATTTTTATCAGCTGATCCAAAAAACGACCCCTCCCTCCAAATTCCTTTAGGGTAGGTTTTCTACATATGTATCGTTCAAAAACAACGATTTTTATCAGCTGATCCAAAAAACGACCCCTCCCTCCAAATTACTTTAGGTTGTGAGACGTGAATATGAGTTTCCAATTTCCAATCTACAACGGTTAGTTCGAGTTCGTTTAATTTTCTTTCTCCCTTGTCAAGGGAATAAGGTAATTTGGCACATAATAGATCGATATGAACATCATGATCTGTCCCGTAATAAAACCGGTTATAGGGTAAACTACCGCCTCTCAGACCCTCGACTAATTCTACCTCAAGACTAGAACTCATAAGGAAGAATCAGCTGGGTAGGTAGAGGTCGCGCTCCTTTTGTCAACCTAGTTCCTCCACCACCGCGAACCCCAGTTAGAATCAAGCATGGTAGAAAAAAATTAATTGAATTTTGCCTTTTAAAAACCAAAACATATTTATTGCATTCCTGATGTTTTCTCACATTTTCAATAAAACCTTCTTGTGGGAAAGGCCCTCTCAATGCTCTAATGCCCACACTAGATATGGACTGGACTGTCTCACGACATTATGAACCCAACTCACGTACCGCTTTAATGGGCAAACTGCCCAACCCAACATGGACATATGAGTTGATACCATTACGTATATATGCTAAACTTAAAGTGGCTTTATTCAAGAATTGAATCAAACAAGCCCTTTTAACTCAGTGGTAGAGTAACTCCATGATAAGGCGTAAGTCATCGATTCAAATCCTCACAAAATAATCAACTAAGATTAACAACTAATCAAAATGGTTCGCTGCCAAATCAATTGGATAGCCATTCTTTCAATGAAAAAAAAAAACCTTTTTTTATTGACTCTACTTCTTTTATCACTTAGGAGTCGTGCGAGATGAAAATCTCATGCACAGTTTTGAATGAGAGAAAGAACGAAAAAGTTTCTTAAAAACTTTAGAATCTCAACGAAATCCTCATTTTTTTTTTGGACCTAGATTTATACAGGCCACCTTCTTATACTTTGAAGTAGTTTTATAGAGGTCACCCTCTTTTTTCCGACCCAATTCCTTCACCACCGCGAACCCCAGTTAGATTCAGGCATGATAAAAAAAATGAATTTGGCCTTTTAAAACCCAAAAAAAAAAAAATTTATTGCTTTCCTAATGTTTTCTCATGTTTTCAATAAAACCTTCTTGTGGGAAAGGTCCTCTCAATGCTCTAACGCCCACACCAGATATGGACCGAACTTATCATGATAATCTGAACCCAGTTCACGTACCACTTTAACGAGCGAACAGCCCAACCCAACATGGATATATGAGTTGATACCATTACATATATATACTAAACTCACAGTGGCTTTATTCAGGAATTGTATCAAACAAGCCCTTTTAACTCAATAAAAATATTGAATCCCATTTTCTTCTGTTACTTCGAAAGTAGCTGCTTCAGCTTTAGCCACTCTAATTTTCCATATTCCTTTTTATTTCTCATTAAACGAATGGCATCTTCTTCTAGAAATCCTTGCTATTCTTAGCATGATATTGGAGAATCTCATTTCTATTACTCAAACAAGGTGATATCCGCTAAAACAAGGTGATAGCCAGATACAATCAAAATCGTGATGTAATTTTCTTGTTCCTGAACGGGCTTCTTCAATTTTTTTAGGTTTATGCTCTACTCTGAGTAAAGATCCGCCCGATTTGGATTTGCACATATAGGACAAATGCTCCAATACCATGTCCAGTGAAAAGTAACTGGAAAATCGTGATAGCCCTTCCATTACTAATGAATGTAGTGTCTACTGAGCGGTTCTTGAATTAGATTGGAGAGCAAGACGAAAATCAAATTTAATTTTTAGTTTCATAAAGGTCGGAAGGTGAAGCAACTACTTTAAAAGTAACAAAAGAAGATTTGTGTGTTTTTTGTTTGTCTTATGTCGAGCCTTGTTTCGGTGTTCTTAGTACATTGCATATCTACAGTAGTGTTTTGAGTCTTGAATTGAGTTATTAAATCTGAATTAAGTTGGATTAAATCAACTCCTCGAGTGATCGACCTTTGTTTTGCTACTATACTATTCTTTCAATTTTGTGCACTTGCAAAGATTTTAACAGGATAGAATAAGTTACAATATTTGTGCTTGTTTTACATCCTATCAATAAATAAACACAGAATTTTATTTCAGGTATGGTGTCTATTCTTTTGAGCTTTTAGTTTAAAATTAAGGTTTAGTATCCTTCTACTCGCTTCTCACTGTATT
Source organism: Prinsepia uniflora (assembly GCA_032719365.1). Taxonomy (NCBI): domain Eukaryota; kingdom Viridiplantae; phylum Streptophyta; class Magnoliopsida; order Rosales; family Rosaceae; genus Prinsepia; species Prinsepia uniflora. The sequence goes on from CM064862.1 coordinate 50,264,473, forward strand.
CAAAAAATGGAAAATGGATGATGATTGTCGATCAAATTGAAGTGATGATCACTGTGATGATTAATGCACCCTATACATGTATTTGTTTTTATGCTGGAATGAGTTTTTCTATGTAAAATGAGATCAGAATATGACTGATTCTCAGCTGATTTCAATTGTGATTGAATACCTTGTAATATGAGAGCACACGCACACTTTTCACACATCTAGAAAAAGCAGTTAGGATGATGACACTATGATGTCATTCACCTTGCACTCTACACAATCACAATTCACAACTCAACACACTTTTAAATAGTTATATATCAACCAACTCACACACTCACATACAGCTCTCATTTACAAATCCACGTACTGTGTACAGCTTACACACTAACACGAACTTGTAATGGTGCCACATTAAAATTTGGCCTTGAAGCGACTCGAGAAAAATATGGTAAGTAAAAAGAGCGCCCGCCCCCATGGAACTAAAAAACCAAACCTCATAATCGATCTACCAAATCTTTTTAATGCAGTTAAGTAAGCAAGGCGGAGCTGGAGGCAGCCACACCTGTCTTGTTTGGGATTGAAGCCCCTCCTGGGCCAGAATGTGAGCTACCTTATTGCCTGAGCGTGGAGTGAACGCCAAGGATTTGCAGCTGCTGCAAAGTTACTTTCATCCTAACATTGATTTGCTTCGAAAACAATGTTTGGATCATACTTTCCCTCTCCACACTCATGGCAGTTGAATTTCTCCAAATTCTTGAGACGTGGAAACAATCGCTTCAACTCTGGCAACCCTATTGGCAAATTCCCCAAGTACTTGACTCGCAATATTTCCACTGTCCACTCCTCACTCTCCCCATGGTTCATGGTACGAAGATCCCCGCCCCTTACATACAACTTCTTCAATTTTTTTAGCTGATTCGGCTTCAGCCATTCTGGTAAATCTGCTAGAGGCATGCCTTGTAGGTCCAATTTTTCTAAATCTGCTGGAAGCAATAATTTCTTGGATTCCTCCACAATCTGTTTTTTAAACTTCTGATAAACCACACCCCATGATATTTTGAGGCGACGGAGAGATATAATGTCCTTCAACTTCTCAAATTCTCTCTCTTCAACTACAGCTTCATTTCCCATGTGAATACTCAGCCTCCTAAGTCTCGTCAACTTGGCAAGAGCACCAAGTCTGCATGGAGTATTTTTCTTCGACACTATTAGAAAACCTTTCAGCACTTGGAGAGAAGTCAGTTTTTCAATCCCTTTCGGTATGCCTTCTAGCAAATAACACTCTGAAAAATCCAAATGTGTGAGCCTCGTGAATGATGAGATATCTGAAGGCAACTTCTCTAAGTTGTGACATGCTCTGAGATCAAGAATTTCAAGGCTCAAAAGACCGAGGACAGAAGAAGGGAGTTGCGTAATTCTTGATATTCCACGGAGACTAAGATACTTCAACCGCTTCTGAGCTCCCAAACCTTTTAGTGACTCTTCATCATCCAGTTCAATGTGATATGTAGGCGAGTTCTGCCACCGTCCTAGCTGAAGAACCTCAACTTTGTTCAACTTATTCAGCCATTCTTTCTTCAAACGAAGATAAATAACGTTTAGATTGAATACTGTCAATAGATCATCTACTTTCTGGCCTTCATCACCCTGATTAATTGGGGGATCAAAGACTAGGAAAGCACGCCTACAATTTGCCATATCATGACAGGGCGTCCTTCGCGAATCAAAGTGGAAGAGCCTAGAATTGCTGGCCAAGGAGATCAACATACGACGAATCCAAGGGTGCATTGTACAATCTTTCACAACCGCACTTGATCTCGAATCTGAGTATGTTTTGTTAATGAAACCCTTCCTCACAAGTTTCTCAAAGATTTCTTCTCCTACCTCTTCCGCTGTCATCTGTGGGGTGCTTTTGACGAAGCCCTCACCAATCCACCAATAAATCAGAGGCCTCTTCTTTATCCCAGAACCATCAGGGAAGATGGAGAAAGACAGAAAACACAACTTCATTTCCACAGTCTCAAGATCTTCATATGTCCTCCTTATTTTAGCCATGGCAGGACTCTCATTAATCCTCTCCTCCAGGCCAAGTTGAGACCACTCTATCGACATTTTCTGAGCTAAACCCGACTGATCAGGCTTAGACCAATGCAAATTTGACTCTGGACTGTGTCCAGGTGGGGGCCGCATTCTTTCCAGTAGAGGAGATGAGTCCTCAATTATTTTCTTCAGATTTTTATCCATGACATCCAACGCCTGTTTGGTTGCCTGGGTATCGGCGTCAGTTTTGCCAGCCCCCCAGATAATTTTTCCCAGGCATCTTTCTAAGGTAAGAAACTGATTTAGCAGAGTTTGATCAAAGAGCTTAACTCTGGCTAGCAAATGCGTGTCTGTCATGCGCTGGAGCTGCTTCTCAATATCTTCAAACCGCACAGCTGTTTCATCGTCGTTCTTTGCCACCGCCATGGCTTTGCTCACAAGATGCAGCAAATTGGGTATGAACTTCTCTGGATTTATTGAGGTCGACATTTTCGCAATGACCAAAAATCTGTGTGGAGCTAGCTGGGGAGATGCAAGGAATTCTATTATCCTCTCCAGATCATAATTATTTCCTGCCAAAAAACCCATATAACGTACCTTGTTTCTAATTACAATTGACAACACAAGTTATGATCCAATCCAATACCCATGGACACACAGCAACTAGTGGCATTCAGTGTGAAAATTAATCCAATACCATCAACCCCATTAAAACCAGTTGCCTCAGTAGAGTTAATTGCAACATAAATTCCCCTGATTTTGAGAAACAATGGCTATAACAAGGTGAATAAAAGTAAATGAGGTGATAATATGGTAATTGTGAATTCATTTTTCATTTCCTTGTTTGATTTGAGCGGGGAAAAATAAAAGATTGAATTATACAAGCAAATGAACACATAAGTTAGAAAAATCAAAACCAAACCTGTGCTACTCTACTTTTTGACATGTGCTCTTCCCCTCCTGCATCATCCACCCGTGGCTCTTCTTTATGCCAACCAACACAGATCTGCCATGGCCGACCTCATTTGATTGACTTGCCCAAACCACTGACAAGGAATGTAATTCAAGAGTGAGAAAGGGGTTGCTGTTGGTGGAAGGTTTAGGCTGGGCTGGTAGCCTGGTACTGGCACACCCCACAAAAAACGCTACACTTTTTACTTTAGGAATGCATCCGATAAAAAAACTACCCAATAAGCAAAGCAAAAGAACTATAGAATATCACTTTTTTAAAAGGCTTTGCATTTCATTACTCTTGTTGTAAATAATATTATTATTTTTGAATAAGATTATTTCATATTAGAGAGAACCTCCAAAAACATTCTTCTTCTTTTTGAATGGATTCTTGAATTTACAATATGTTATCAGCACGATCATTTCATAATTGAGAATTACTGTTCTCCAATCAAGTAAGTTTTTCGAATCCCAAAAATCCAATTTATTTTATTATTAAATCAAACCCTAGAAATATGAATTCTAGGATTATTGATTCTTGTTCATATATATATGTTTGATTTGCATGAATTAATAATATTGATTATTCATATATATATATATATATATATATGTTTCATTGCAAACGCTTGAATTTAATTAGAAATAGGAAAAAAATATTCGGTAATATGCAATGGTAATTCATAACTTGGTATGATGGTTTATATGAATTGGTATGTTGTTGATGAATACATGATGATGATGATGATGATGTGATGATTACTTGGGCATGAATTGATCCATGAAAAATACATATATGAATTGGTACCCAATGCCCATCGCCTTAGCAGTATGTGGCTACGTTTGTTGCCTAGGCAAGCATGTATCACATGCTAGGGCAAACAGAATTAGTTTTTTATTTTTTTGAAGCCCACGTGGATTAGCCCAGAAGACAGGAAACAAATGGTCCAGTAAACCAAAAATTAAAGCCCAGAAAGACAGACCCACCGTTGGAGCCCAAAGCTTGAAGCCCACGTATGGAAGCCCAACGTCTTGGGCCCAGATTGGCTGGGGCTAGCTCTGCTTCAGCCCGGATCCTCAGCTCTGCCCTGGCCCAACTGATCGGCTCGGCTTGCAGCGCAGCTCAAGCGACTCGGCTCCGGTGGCAGCTTACTCTTTTTTTTTTTTTCAAAAAAGAAAAAAACATTTTTTTTATACCCTTTGGTCTTAAAACATGAACATGATTGCATGAAGCATCACACTATATATTTAATCAAATACCAATAGCATTTATTTCAAATATTCATGCATGTTATATAGTGTTATTAATTAATTGTTAAAATGTTTTATTTAATTGTTTTGATATTATTTAGGAAATGTATGTATTCAAATGAATCTGAAGTTCATATACAAAAATAAATGAAAGGAACCAGAAGCTTCCAACATAAATTCACTATTACATGCTTACTCCAAAATTAATCATACAATGTTATAAAATCTATAGTTCTCATTAGTTGCTTATGGTTGAGTTTTTCCAAAGCATTAATATTGCTATTTGATTATTGTAGAAAATGGCACATTTCAACAAGTTTGACTTTGATGGGTTGAAAGTTTCCATGAGAAACTACTACTAGAGGACTGAAGATGTGAAACTTCATCTCACTACGAAAAGAATTTGTTCCACTATCCAAGAAAACAATGTGACTTCCTAGCACCAAAAGCTAATGCTATTATCCTCATCCCTGGACACATGGATCAGGCACTATAACTTGAATATCTCGGTCAAGAAGACCTAAGAGTACTATGGGTTTTGCTGGCAAATCGATTCAATCACCAGAAGGATATATTCTTACCTCAAGCAAGACATGACTAGCACAACCTTCGTTTTTAGGATTTCAAATCCATGAACGAATACAACTTTGAAGTATGCCGTATCCAGTCTCTTCTCAAATATTATGGAGAGCAACTCACTGAAACTGACCTCCTCGAGAAGACTTTCTCCACATTTCTTGCATCATGTATTGTCCTCCAGTAACAATACAGAGAGAGGAAATTCACTAAGTTTGCGGAGTTGATAACTACTCTGTTGCTCACTGAAAAGAACAACAGTCTACTTATGAAGAATGATCAATCCCGACTTGTTGGTACAAAAGTAACACATTTGCGTGAAGTAAATGTTTTTGCCTATCGTGATTCAAATCGCGAGTTGAGAAATCAGGATCATGGTAGAGGTATAGGGCGTAAATGCCCTATACGCGATGGATAATCCTATGACTGAGATCAGCACAACATTGGCCCACGTGCTGAGGTAATCGTGGTTGAGGTTCACGTGGTAGGAACCGCACTCCTTCAGCCCCGAAGGCTCGAAATGAAAGGAACCTTGATCCGGCCTGTTTCCCCTATAATTAAACTAAGAAAATCTATGCTATAAATGTGTAGGACGAGATCACTGGTCTCGCACCTGTCGTGCACCAGCTCAAGTTATTGAAGAGTATCATGCTGGACACGGAAACCCACGAGACTAACTTTTTTGAAAGACCAGTTCATGTCAATACCACTGTAACGACCCGTCCCGAATTCCAGGATTAAATTAGTGACTAATCACGATTAGTGAGGCTAATCGGTGATTAGTTAGGCGAAATCGGACGAACGATGCGAAATGACCGTTTTGCCCCTAGGCATGGGTAAAACGTTAACTTTTCATTATGGCGGTCAAAAGGACTTTGACCGATGATCGTGACATAGATCGTGACGTCACAAGTTCATAGACAGGTGGCACGTTCAATTTCGACATTCGAGGAAGAAGTTATGACGTTCGGAAGTTTAGGGGCATTTTGGTAATTATGGTTAAAAAGGGGTAAATGTTGACTTTTGGACTAGGAGGTCCGATGGCCGAGGGCCAAGTACCGTTACTTATATCGGGATGATATGAATCCATAGACAGGCGGCACGTCGAATTCGGACGTTCGACGGCGAAGTTCCGGTTCAAGGAAGTTTCGGGGAATTATTGCATGTTTTACGAAACAACCTAACTTTTGGACTCTAGTGGGCCTCAGATATTTTATGAAGGCCCAATGGATGAGTGACAAGTGTCACCCATCCATTGCACAGCCCACAAATATTCATGCATCTTCCCCGTGCATCTTCATTTCTTCATTTAAACACAAACAACCCACCCGATCTCACCTCTCTTGAACCAATCCAAACCCTTGACCCTGAGGCTCATGCCTGAGAGACCAGAGAGTGATAAGAGGACTGAGCATGGTGGTGGCCGGCCATGGGCACGCCGCCGTGGACGGTGGAGCCATGAAACCCGAAAGGTGAACGGTTTAACCATTTTCGATCCATTTTCCATTTTTGATGTTATGAGCTTGTTTGGACGGTTGGGTTGAACTAAATAGGTTGCTAGGGTTGTCATAAGATGGTTTTGGGAAGCTTTGGACGGCTGTGAAGCCGTGGGGGAATTTTGGAAAAACTGAACCGTTTGGTTCAAAATCAAACCATAGATTTTAGTAGGTTTCTCTTAGGTTTGTTAATTGGAATAGATAGGAAACAAGAAAATATGATTTTAGGGATTGATTAGGGACAAAACGGACGAAAATGGGGATTGTATGGGCCTTGACTGGTCACGCAGGTCCAGTTGCAGAAAAAGATCAAACCGGCCGGTCTAAACCGGTTCGCGGCAGGTTGAAGAAGCACTGTGCAGGGCGCGTGAGGCTCATGCGCAGTGGCTTCTTGGGGCACGTGTGGGCGCGTGGCCCAAATTTCGAGAATGACTTCAACACGTGAAATCTTCTATTCGATGTAACGAACATTTTTGGACTGGTTTCATATCGATCGGACACTGTTTCGATAATGTTCGGGGAATCTGAAGGTTTCAGATCGAGTTTTAAAATAGTTAAAAATACCGAAAAATTACGTGGCTTTAGTGGGAGGTTAATTAAGTAGTTAGTAACCTTCTATTACGATTTGGACAGGTTTGGGAGTCGCGGTGATGGTGATTGGCTCGGGAGAGCCGTATGGCATGCATATCGAGGCGGTAGCTCGGACGGTCTGTGAGTGAACCTTGGTTTTCTAAATTGGTGCATGCATAAATGTTCATTATATGTTTTAGTACATGTTTTATGATGCCATGGGTGCATTTGTATGTGGTTACGTATAAGCACGTATTTTGAGTTTTTGGCCTTATACAGTGCTTATACGGGTCTATACTTCTTTATTGGTCTAAATGATTTGGAATTGGATTTTGAAAGGATAAACTTGAGTATGAGACCCATTTGGTTTTGTATCGGGCATATGACCTCAGATATCGGGCACGGTGCCCAGTTGATGTCCTATGCTCGGGCACGAGACCCAGGTTACTTTACGGTTTTGATTTCAGGTCAGGGAACCTTAAATGGATTTCCAGGTTCATGACAGTTTATGGGAACCGCATGAACCCTTGTTATGGTATCGTGGTTCATAACGAGTTATGGGAACTAGCATGAACCCTGGTTATGTTATTATGGTACATGACGGTTTATAGGAACCGGCATGAACCATGGTTATGTCATTGTGGTACATGACGGTTTATGGGAACCGGGCATGGAGGATGTTTTATATATATTTATATATGAATGGAATGGATATTATGGATCATAAAGGTTCAGGGGAACCATGCATGGATATTTGTGTTATGTATATATATATGTTCATATACCTTCCTTTACTTATATTATCTCCTCCGGGGAGGGTCGTTGGCCTAGGTAGACCCCGGAGTAGTCACGGAGTACCGACTGAGTGGAGTCACCCCCTAGTTGGGTTCCTTACTCTCGGGAAGGCTATGGTTACTATAACCTCGGGTAGGATCAATGGTCTGCGGACATTGACCTTGACTTTGAGAAGACTCAGATTGAGACCCGGGTAGCACGCGCGTAGCTTTGGAAACCGTGACAGGATTGGTTGTGTGAATTATATGTATATATATGGATTATGATATGTGATGTGTGGTTACACATGATTTGAGCGGTGGCTCGTGTATTTGGTTTCATGATGTTTTTGGGCTGAGTCCCGTATGGTTTTGGGCAGTGGCATGTATGGTTGAATCTTTATGATTCTTTGATATGTGGTGTGCACATGTGTGCACAGGATTTGAGCAGTGGCTCGTGTATTTGGTTTCAGTATGGTAATGGTTTTGGGCTGAGTCCCTTATGGATTTGGGCAGTGGCCCGTATACTTGATTTGATTATGGTTTTGGGCTTAGTTCCCACATATGGTTTCTTTGATTAAATGGTTTTTAAATGCATGCAGGCTTTTTAGTGAAGGGTACAAATGTCTTTATGGAAATATTTTTATAAACTTTTGTTTTGTCCACTCACAGCTTTTAATGTTTTGACTGCCCTTCAGGTTGACAGCAGATGTGGACTATAGCAGAGACCGAGATATCACATACCTCCTCCGGATCCTAGCGTACACTGATAGCCCGGGAGGGCAAAAGTCGGAAATATCCCTTGTCTGACACTTCGTGTTAGACGGGAGTAGGGTCATCCCGCGTTAATTCCTGGGGGATTGGGATGGGTCCTGTCAACTACCCTCGAGATTGCCGATTTTCAAGGTATGATGCGCTGTATCCTCAATACATCACACGGACATCCATTTACTAATAAGGACGGTGTGTTTAGTGAAACATTATGCCAAGCTTGCTCAATGGGAAAATTGAACACTAAACCATCACATGCAAAGATAAGTAAAGAATCCACCCCCTTCTTGGATAGAATACAAGGGGATATTTGTGGACCTATCCAACCACACTAAGCCAAAAAATGTCATCCACAGCGGGTATAGTAGCCTTCTACAACATTAAATAATGTACTAATTGCTAACACACAATTTAATACCCTGCAAAAGTTGTAGTATATAGTATAGAATAAGTAAGGATCGTTCTACGCTAGGGATTAGAGGGCATGCTAACTAATCATGAAAGAAAAAAAAATGAAAACCAAAGAAAATAATTAAATTGGGGGAGTTGTTAGAGTTGGATTAAGATTGAAATTTGAGAAACTAGCTAAAGGTTCAATCTCCACACACCAAACATATGCACATGAATTAATTTTCCAGAAATTCCTTTAGAAACTAGTGGAGTACAATGTCTAGAATTAACCGTTAATTGGACTAATTAATCTTGTTATTTTCCTTGAGTTTATTAAATTAAACTTCGCGCCTCTTTCAAATCATTCTCTACACATCATCTAATCATGAATCACAAGTCAAATGAATATACAGAGATTATTAAGTTTTATGGAAAATTTAGACATTATCTAGGCAAAATATAAGTATGAATTGCATCTTAGTTAAACCTAAGTTTTGCTTAACATTACCAACGTCCATTAATAGTAAGTACTTACGAATATAAGATCATAGCTATTAGGTGAAATTCTCTTATATTCTAGCACCAAATTCTAGCATGCTTACTAAGTTTTTTGTCCTAACAAGCATACTAGAATAAGTTCTCCAAAAAAAAATTAAGCAAAACACAATCACCAATAATAAAAGAAATTTTGAATTTAATTAATTCATTGAACACATATTTGGGGCTTTGAAATCACCCCTAACTATAAGAAAAGTTAGCTATGCATATTCATTATGTTTGAAAAGAAATACATACTTGAAAGAAACGAAAGTTAGGGGTGAATCGTAAAATTCTCTAAAAATTACACTTCTGTATCTTTCCAACGATATATGACTCACCAGTTAGTTATTTCCGAGAAGATGCAGTTTATTCTGAGAAGTTGACACATAAGCTGCAGTTTTTTTCAACGTTTCCTCTTTAAACTTTCAAAACAGTAAATCATTAACCCCTAGTGTAAAAAGCTTTCAAAAATCCTACAAAACATAAAAACATGCTAAGTACTACAAAATCATAGGAAAACATGCTAAGGAAAGTATTGAAAAATAAGATAAAATGTCACATAATTATGCTCATATCATTAATGAAAATGATGTAATAGCCGACGCTATAGTAGGTGTACCACTTACCACAGCATTTTCAAAACGATGTAGAAAGCTTATCTTTTGTTTCTTTGTAGAATTTTTCAAATTTTGTTGTAAATGTTCTTACGTCGGGTTGGAAACACTATGAAAGATATACAACACCATTTTTGTAAAATGCTATGATGTGTACTTTTCTATAGCATTTTTAAAATGCTATAAAATAGTTTCCACAATATTTTTGGAATGCTATGAAAATTTTCCAGATTTCTAATTGCTATTGCTATCAAATGATTTTTCAAATTTTCTTCAAGAGCTTCCTAGCATAATTCTCTACCATCAAACACAAGATACATTCATAAATTCATAGCATAATATTAATAAAACTTCACATTCAATCCAAATAATTAAATACAAAAAAAACTTCATATTCATTGTACTCGATCAACATTAAGTTTCATATCCATTTTACTCCTAAATCTTTGTCTAAATTGAAAACTCCCAATTAAATCCAAATCTAGAGTCACAAATGATGACATTGATCAATTTATCGATGGACATAAGAAGAGAGCAACAAAGTAGAAAAATCAGAGAAGGAAAAAGACATATGAAAACTCTGTGGCTTTGTGACTGATCCTGGCCGTGGTGCTCCCCTCGCCAAAGTCAGATACTGCCACACTAGCAGAACAACTCTTCACATATTGGTCGTTCACAACCATGTTGCTTTAAGGTATGTTGAAAAGTTCTTGATAGGATATGAAACTTCCATTGCTATACCACGGAGTCCTTCCTTAGTAGACACACCACCTCCATCTGCAAACAGTATAAAATTAATTAGAAGTTTTCAGATAAAAAGAAACTTAGATGTTATTTAACAGCTTGCTCTCTTAAGGAGGAACAATCTTATTCAGTATCAATCAAGCTGATAAATGCAAGCATATTTGCTAACAATCCACAGCTTGTATCTCTGTTAGAATTCTGGAATTATATATGGAATACTGCAAAATATGAGTAGTAATATATCACAGATTGAACTTTTTCATCTTCAAATTGATTGAATTACCTAGTGGACAATCCACACACACCGTTTACCTGATGAACTCTATCAGGTTAGAATGGAATCTCAACTAGTTTGGGAGATGTATTCTCCCAATCAATAATTTTTTCAACACCCTTACTCAAACTAGAACTCATCATTGTTACAGATTGCCGATTGGAGAGGAATCTTAATAAAAAAAATGGAATCTTTTCTGAAAACAACAAGAAACAAGCATGACATAAACAAGCAAAAAGTAACACAGAAAATAGGTGGTAATTCCATTGCCGAAAACAGAAAACACTAACTAATTCCACAAATCAGAGAAGGATAACATTGACCTTTTGTGTATGATCGATGAAAACTGTTGATTCTCTAACTGAGTCATTCACAACACCTGTTGCATATTTTAGTTGCTTTTGTGCTGGCACAGCTATCGAAGACAAGAGACATTCCTGTCCCAACAACGTGTTTGAGTGAATTGTGTGAGTTCCCATCATGGGCAACTTAAAAGAAATATGTTATGGGTAAGCTCACACATATCCTATATGTTGTGATATTTCGAATATCAACACTTGGAAATTGAATGTTAAATTCTAATATCTTTAAATTACCCAAAAAAAAATGCAACTCTTTGGACTAGTAGCAGTTTTTCCTCTAAAATATTACTTGAGCAGTAATTATGTTTTGTGTGAAACAAAGCAGAAGTTGGATATATATTATACTACTAGTTTATTTTTCCAAAAATTTAAAGTATTCAACAATACAAACTAAGTATTCATTTGCATCATGAATCTTAACAATTGATCAGCCTTGAATTAAGCATCATTTTATACCTTTTATACTTATTTTTCAATGTTTAAATACCAAACAATTATAGAAAATAATCTATTTTGTGAGAAATGTACAGAATTGGATAGAGCATGGAAATACGAGAATTTAGGCCAAAGAATCTCCTCAATCAGAGTTATATTGAAGAAGTTATGATCGAATGAAGGGAAGCCGCCAAAAAAGGCAAGTAAATTCAGTAGGAACCTACCGAATCCAAAATGGCAGCCCAGAAACTGATTCAGCAGGCTCCTATCGATGTCTAGTAGAGCAGCACGGCGCGTGTGTACCAAAGCCTGCTGCCTTCTCTCGGTGCGCTTATCCTGAAATCCCTGAAGCCAGTTCGGAGGAAGCCTACCGAATGTTCTTAGACTTCATGCCGCATTGACCAGGCCGTTGACTGCCGAAATTCTTCCCATTTTTTAGCATGCGTTCAACGAATTTCACTGCAAGTTCCAGCAGACTTCCACCGAGCTGTTTCCTGTACTATTCCAGCACATTTTTCCTTCCTTTTTGAGAAAAACTTGTCCAATTCAAGCTTTGATTTGTTTCCTTTTTATCTAGGAAACCATTTTAATTAGGATTTTTATTACCTTTATCCTTTAGGACTTTAATTTAAATAGTTTAATCATTTTCCTTTTAGAATTTAAATTGTAAACTCCTATTTATTTGAGGATTAATTTTCTCTTATAAATAGAGAGGTTTAGGTTATTTGACAGGACCCGTCCCGATCCCCCTGGATTATCGTGGGACTTGCCTTCTCCCGTCTGACACCGCGTGTAAGACCAGGGATAAACTCGTCACCCACTGAGGGTCCATCAGAGTACTTCAGGATCGGCGGTGGCATGTGATGTCTCGATCTCTATTACAGCCCGCATCCGCAATCAACCTGAAGGGTATTAAAAACCATAAAAGTTGTGAGTGAAAAAAACAGCAGTTTATAAAATATGTTTATATCGAAAAGAAATTTATAACCTTCACATAAAAGCATGCATGCATCGTAAAATAGGTATTTCAGATACTTTCTCAGAAGCAAGACGTATTGCTTCCCAAATCAAAACATAGTAAAAAATGATTCTCAATCGAAACCATCATCTTAGTAGGGTCTCAGCCCAAAACCAGATCATAGAAAAAAAGTACAAGTCTCAGCCCAAACAGAAAACACAAACAGAACCTGGGCCCAAACCATAGAACACGTGGGAACACATCCCATGGGAACTCATCCCAATGTCAGTCACGATTCTAATCCTAGCACATGTGCATATACCTCAGGACTGCTCACAATCCTAGCATGTCGTCGTGAACACATCACTCGCCGCAACCCTCTCTAGATTATCACGAACACATCACCGATCGATCTTATAGTATAACATCAGCACTCCTAAGTCGAGTCTCTCGTCATTGCTTCCCGCGGCTATTCGACAACAAGCAGTGCATCGTGACCTCTCCGGAAAGAACACATCTGCAGTCCGGAGGCGAGCGTCATATCATCCGGGACTCACCCAAATGCCATCATCCATAGGACCTCAAACACGGAACATCACCAAATAGGTCATAGCCCTAAAATCAGTGTCCAATGACACATCATATCCCTGGATTCCTCGAATCCTACCAAATTCACAACTAGATCTCATACCCGAAATACCTTTTATAAACCCCAGAACGGGGTCACTACCCGACTTATCTCACGTTTGACTATACTCTAAGTCAAACCTAAAATCAACTGGGTCATACGCTCGAAAGATATTTCCAAACCTGAAAACCAGTTCTCATTTCCAAAACACTTTCAAATCATAGTTCAACTAGGACTTGTGCCCGAATCTCGATTTCACGCATCTTCATGAAATCCTCAAAACCGTAAATCAGTTCCTCCGTTTCACACCTCTTCGTTAAACCTTCGGAATCACATAAAACAAAAGTACGTAATACACCCAGTCGAAGCCCAAACATCACATAAAACATAAATCTCGAATTACGTGCAATAATGCATTTTCCTCTGAAATGCCAAAGATTTAATATTTAAATCACATGCTGACACGACCCAACCCAATCCCCCCGGGATTACCATGGAATGTGTCATGCTCCCGTCTGACAAGAGGTGTCAGACAAGGGATAACCTGTTGTCATTGCCCAACCGGGCTTCCAGAGTGCGTAAGGATCGATGGAGGAGGTGTATGATGTCCCAGTCTTTGCTGCAGTCGAATCCGGAATCAACCTGAAGGGCATTAAAAACAAAAGCTGTGAGTGGACGAAAATAAACAAGTCTGTTTAAAACCTTTATAAGACATTTATGCCCCCCAGTAAAAGCATATGCATGCACCAAAAACCAATTTTCACATGTTTATTTAGAAATAACCATTAGGGCCTTAGCCCGGAAACCAAAGCATAGTTTCAAATTCCAAAAGTCAATCCAAGAGTTATTTCATAAATCCAGTAATATGAACCATAAGGCATATAATAAAACCATAACCATAATTTTAGCCACTGCACTATACACTCAAATCCGACATCCCTGATGTCTGACGTCCCTGACGTCAATAAGGTCACAATCACAAGGCTACACGTGCCACTCGGGTCTCAATTCCGAGTTCAATCCCCGAACCCCGTTCGGGTACAGCATCCCCGATGCTTAGCGTCATAGACGCTGGACGTACTAGACATCCGTGACCTCTCCGGGGTACCTCATCTGGAGGAGACAATATAATATGGAAGGATCTATACAGTGCAGTACCAAATACATTTTATTGATATCCACATGCAAAACATATATGTATACATAGGTAAAATCCGAACCGATCGTTACGTTTCATCAAACGGGTCTCATGCCCAAATACCATGAAACGTGCCATAACCGAAATATCATCAAAACCATTTATTGATTCCATCATGTGAGCATATATAAAAGGTAAACCAGAAAACATTTATTCAATTCCATTTTTAGGGTCCCCGACCCGCAATCACATGTAGAAATCAACTGGGCCCCTGGCCCGATTTCACAAGTTAACTGGGCCCCTGGCCCGATCCACAAGTTAACTGGGCCCCTGGCCCGATTTTACTTTATTCAAGTTCGTAACCGTTTCATGAAATCATATAAAACCACATTTATGGAAATCGGTGCAAATCCAGAAAACCTCGGTTACGTGCAAATACGTAATCACCTCGAAATGCGTGAAATCATTTTAAATCCACCGATATCCAAAATAAATCATTTAATCACAATTATAACAATCATGAAACAGTTATGCATGCATCAAATTTATAAAACCAATGTCCACTCACAAACCGTTTAACCGAGCGCCTCGATACGCGTTCCATAGGCCTTCCCGGGCCACACCACTATCACCGGGACTCTCAATCCTGTCCAAATCACATTATAGGATTACTAACCTCATCATTAACATCCTATTCAAGTCTCGTAATTTTCCCGAATTTTTAAGTATTTTTAAACTGGATTTAAAACCTTCGGACATCCCGAACAATGTCGAGACGGTGTCCGATCGACACGAAACCAATCCCAAAATGTTCGTTACATTGCATAGGATAAAAGTCATGTTGACCTCACCTCGAGATTCGTGCCCACGCGTCGTCATGCGCCGCCGTGAGTGGCTGCGCGTGAAAGCCACGCGCCTGCTACAGTGACTGCTACAGTCACCATCTTCACCCGTTTGTCTGGTAAACGGGTCTGATTACCCGCGATCTGACCCGGCCAGATAACCATCAATTCGACCTTGATTCCATCCGTTCTTGATCCTAAAACAATCATTTACCAACCAATTTCAGTTATGTGACATCGATTAATAACAATCAAACCGTAATCGTGCCACCAACCCGTGATCACCCAAAACGGGTCGATCACCAAAACTCCACAAATCCTCAACCATTGTCAAATTAACTTCACAGGAAGCTTATAAGGATTAATACGAACCAATTCGCATGATTAATTGAACACGACGTTACCTCAATCATCACGACTTAAGCTTGAGTTTTCCGGCCATCCACCTCGTCCGTCCACGGCCCTAGGAGCCTCAAAGCTTGCCCCATTTGATCTGGTTCGACTCATTGAGGTTCCAAAAAGCTCAATCCATCATCAATTAGGCTTGGGCTGGCCTAAAACTAGAAGTTCGAATTTGAATTTCTCAAAAACCAGTTTCGGGGTTTCAGAGAAATCCACACCAATTTTACTCCATTCCTTTCATTCTCAATCTCAGAGTGAACCCCTTGACTCACACTCCAATCTATCAATCTAAATCAGTCCCTAAAAGCACCCAAAACCTTCCTCAATCCACTGTGAAATATTCCCTGCACTGACCCGAAAATATTAATAAAACCAGTGTCCATGATAAGCACTCAATTGGCAGCTCCCCACATATGAAATCACACCTCAAACTGTCCCAATTCAGTCCATAAATTGATAAAAAATCCATGGGATCGATCGTATAAACCTCCCACTTTCACGGCTGTCAATGAAACAGTGCCCCCCGTGTGAAATTACAATTCTGCCCTTATGTAGAAAATTACCAAAATGCCCCTCACGCATCCTGACCCGTAACTCGGTCATACGGACCCCGATTGATGCGTGCCGCCTGTCTACGAACTCAGGGCATCGAGACCTTCCTAACGGTCCTTGGCCCTCGGCCATCGGACCTCCCGAACAAAAAGTCAACATTTCCCCTTATTAAGTTCAATTTACGAAAACGCCCTTGAACTTCCGTACATCATAACTTTCACCACGAATGTCGGAATCAAACGTGCCACCTGTCTATGAACTCGTGACGTCCCGAACTACGTCACGGTCATCGGTCAAAGTCCATTTGACCATCCGAATTAAAAGTCAATGTTTTGTGACAAGACCCGTCCCAATCCCACTGGGACCACCCGGGGACGTGCCCCGCTCCCATCTGACAATGACTCTAAACATACCAAAATTACCCTTAAATAAAAACCGAAGACTTAAATAGATAGATAACGTACAACCACAGTGTTTAAAGTGATACTGTCAGACAAGGGAAAGTAAAATACAACATGTGAGCACACTAGTCAGAGTACATTTATTCGGTGCTCAACCTACCCACAAGTGGGTGTACAGGTGCACAGCTAGGCAAACTAAACCTCTGCCTCTTCCTCCGGGTCCTCCTCCTCTATTTCCGTGTCAGGGTCTGGAGGGGTCAGTAAAACAAGGGTGAGTGGGCCAAAAATAACAGTTTAGAAATCAATTTAATAATAAAATAATCATAAGGTTTTACCCCTCCGTTTTCCAAATCTTGCATGCAGTGAAAATATAATATTATAATGAAATCATAACAAATAAACCACAATAATAATCGAAAGGTGAAACTAACATATCAGTGCACTGTAAAACCCAACCCAAATGATGTCACGGTTCTAAGGCTACGCGTTGCCACTCAGGGTCTCACACCCGAGACTCTCTAGGTACATCAGCTCCCGGTATCCCGGTCACTGCCCGAGGTATATAAACATGCCTTCCTGAGAGTAAGCAGCCCAACGGGGGTCAACTCCACTCAGTCAGAGCCCCGTGACTACTCCAGGGTCCACCCAGGCCAACGACCCTCCCTGGAGGAGACAATATACACAGGTAGGAAAGTACAGTACAATAACAGTATAGTTTACCCTATATCCCCCGGACATCCCAAACAAAATCCACATATAATCCAGACGGGTCTCATGCCCAAAACATAGCATATATAAACAGTTCATAAGACTCATCAGTGGAAATAGTAAAACAGTTTATGCATGCAAGCCTTTTATAAATCAAACAGCCCACTCACACTTGGTCCTTGCTGCTCAACGATCTCTATAAACCTGTATTATTATTCCTGAGGGTTACTTAAGGACCCTATAACATCAATACCAAGACCCTAGAACAGATCCGCCTCAAAATCGCATCCCGGGCACTATTCCCGGTGCTTCAAACCCCATTTTGACTAACATAACGATCTCCGATCGACACGAAACCACCTCCATTGGATCCGTATAGTCGAAACCTTGAAAATGGTACCAGCCCCACCAAAATCACTGTTCACACGCGCCCCCACGCTCCTGGTCAACGCGTGGGTCAACGCTGCTACAGTACTGCTGACGTCAGCATGACGTCATCACTGACACTTGTCAGGTCACACGTGGCATGTTCTGATTGGTCCCTGGTCTGACAATATCTGACAGGATGACATCATCATGACGTCAGAAGTGACGTCAGCATGATGACGTCATCATGCTACAGTACCGGGTCAGACCCGTTTGACTGGAACCGGGTTGCCGTCGACCCACGGCTTGACCCGATTCAACCGTACAATTCCGGCCACCATTTTCGACGGGGTTCATCCCTATAGGGTCGTCTAGGTCTGTTCTATGGTTCTACAACCTCAAACTAGAAAGAAAACGGGAGAAAACTCACCAGTTCGTCGTTGAAACTCACGACCAAGGTCCGATCGTCTTCTCCGGTGATCCACGCCGTGTCCGTCGTCCAAACCGGTCCTGATCAACTCGTCTCTCACCCTAGGACATTTCCATAAACAATAGATCGATTTCTAGGCATCAAAACAAGTTGGTTCGAAACAGGGGATCAAAACGGGGCTTTCGGGTGTTCGACCTTACCGCCGCCGTGTCGCCACCGCAGGCCGTGCCGTCGTCCAGTTAAGCTCCTGGAGTCCTCACGGTGCAGACTGGAGCTTCCCCTGCGTCGAGGTGGTGTGGCTGTCGAGGTTTGCTTCTTGGACCCGTTTCCTTAGCGTTTCGGGTCTGAGTTTTTGGACGGCCGTTCGGGGCAGGGAAATGGGGTGGCTGTCGCCGGTGCTGCACGGTGGTGGTGAGCAGATGATGGTGGTGTTGTGGGTGGTTGTCTGGTGTGATGAGGATGGTTGGTTTGATCGCCTTGGTCGAGAGAAAATGGAAGGAAGAATGCACGGGTGATGGGGGGATGAATGTGTGTGTTTGTGTGTGTTTGGGAGAAAGACAGAGATCGTGCATGAATAAGGAAAAATCAGAAGAAATGGAGGGCTGGGATTCAATCTGGGCAGTGATCCTACGGCTGGAAACAAATGGAAGGAAAAATAAATAATATAAAAATAGATTAAATAGTGTAAGTTGCTTTATGGGAATAGTGTAGGCTTGGATGGGTGACACTTGTCACCAATCCACTGGTTTGATTTAAATATTAGGTTGGCACGGATTCCCGTAATAAATTATTATTTTATTCCGTTGTTCTCGGTTCGTAAATTCCGCTAAAACGCTTCCTTGACCATAACTTCTTCATACGAACTCCGATTTCGGCGTGCCGCCTGTCTACGGATTCGTGACGTCCCGACCTACGTCATAGTCATGGGTCAAAGCCCAAATTGTTTCCCGGGTCAAAAGTCAAAGTTTCCCCCCTTCAGGGGTAAAATAGTCTTTTTACATTAAAATATTATTATTCTCGGTTCGGGTCGTTACATTTTGCCCACGCCCAGGGGCAAAACGGTCATTTTGCACAATTCGTCCGAAATCACTTAACTAATCCCAGATTAGTAAATCATAATTAAATATTATTAAATCCCGATATTCGGGACGGGTCGTTACAACCTTCCCTCCTTAAAGAATTTCGTCCTCGAAATTACCAACAACCTTATTCCACAACCACCTTGTGGAAAACATTTCGACCTCACATCTGTGTACACCTGTACACCCACTTACTGGAACAACACCAGTCTCGTCTGTTCCCAGACATCCCATCACAGTCATACGTCTTAGTAACAACACTCGACCACCTCGAGTGGACATAATCACCTGATCCGCGATAAAATCGCTTAACCATTAAGCTAACTCCTTCAGCTAGAGGGCTCCTTTCCATTGCCAATATATCCTTGCATTTGCTCCCATTGGGAGTCACCAAATCTCATTTGTCAGTCCATGCTGACTCCACCAGTCAAATTGTCACCGCTAAGCTTTACCACCCTGGTAAGGCTCGAACCATTGATTAATCAGTGACAACACCTCGTACTACATCACCTTCAATGTAGCGTAAGATCAACTACATGATCTCCATTCGCAGGGCAAGCCCAAACCTGCGACACATATCAATCTCAATGTCCATAACTGTCGACTCCCTCAGCGAACCAAGACGCTGGGAAATCACGGTGTGATCAAGTCACACAAGGCTACTCGTGGTTACTCAGACCACCAACTCACTCATCCTGAGTGTACGTATACCGTCAACTTACACAATCAAGTGGTGTAACTGGAAAACATTGAATACCAGCCCAGCAGTGATCACACAACTCAATACTAGGGTTCCACTAGCCAACCATGGCTAAGAGCACCTGCCCGTACAATCACTGAACCCGACAAAATCACTCTGCACAGCGCACAGTATCCAATGTCCAGTCCACAACACATCTAAACAAATGATATCGGAACCAAGCCGATTACCAACACGTTTAATCACACACCACGGGTACATCCCATGTACCGCCGTTAGGCACCACTCAGCCTAACCAGTATCAATCCTCGTACAACGTACCCTGTACGCACATCAATCCATCAATCTACCTATAACCACCCAGGTCATAGCCAAACACGTTCCAATAATGAAGTACCTTTGCCCAAACCAATATGAGACAAAACGAACTCCACCCATCATCTAGTTCCAATTCTGAATCCGAATCCGCAATTTCGTAAGAAATCCCGAATCCGAACCCAAACATCATATTTTTATTCCATGTCCAAATCCGAATCCGAAATCATTATTCCGTAAGCTAGCATTGGAATAATCATTCCGCACCCAAATCCAGTAATCCATTTTCGAGCTTCGCAATCGAATCCTGAATCGTCACCCAGAGATTCGATTCCAAAACCCAAAATCTCGTTTACGTCCACCAAGACGTAACAAAACCGAACCTATCGGTTGCCTGTCCAAAACACTCGATTGACTTCATAGGGAAGCCAATCCCAATATCCACACGTCAAAGGTTGACAAAATCCGACCACTTCGGAAACCTACTCAACCGAGTAACAACCATATGGACTCCACTCCGAAAAGAAGTTCAGTCCCGTCATCTACGACTCACATATCAAGGTATGAGTGATAAACTCACACCCAATCTGGATCATCACGATCACGATCCAGATCCATCACTATGTCACCCGACAAGTAATATCACGATCCTAGATCGTCACATCGTCCAAAGTCGACAACATCACAAATCAGATCCACCTAGGATCCACACATGCCCACATAGCTAACAATCCATCTGAAAGCTGATCGTAGGGTCTTACACCCTCATTGAATCATTCGCCAAATTTCCCTTGGTGGAAAGACGACCTCGCATTTCACCACCAAATCCAAAATCATACACAACTTCTTGTGTCCAATGACTCCAAGCCAAACATGGGTCCACCAACCAATACACGCTCAACGTACTGGTAGCAGCAATCATCTTCTGCCACGGCAGGAAAATAAGAAGTCAACTTCAATGACTTCGGAACACCAACCACCAATGCGGAAACGAGCACTCCTCTCGTCTCCCAATCACCACTCTCCCCGAATCGGGAGTTCCAACCATGTTGGAAACAGACATGCTCCCAATGAGATGTCAAGTCCAACCACTGGACTGCCCACGTCCATACCTCACTTGGACCACCACGTGTCCAAAATCAATTCATTCCTCGGACCTCACGTCCGTCAATAATCATGTACGCACACACCCCGATTCCGAACGGGATATCCACAACTTTGCCTGGAGGTGTATACCATACTGCCTTTGTCTCACATCTCAACCTTTACAGGTTCAATCCTCAGGTTCCAAGTGATTTACAATCACAAAATCACACCTCAATACCACGAATGGTTTCCCCGACTTTTCCAATTTCAATAATTTCCTTGTACTCTCTGGGGATATAAGAAGTATACCAACATACCAATCTCGGAGTTGACAACAACTCCCCAAATCCACCAATTCTTATGACATAGGGAACATCATCCCTAGATTCCTCAAGTTCCAATCATACCATTTTATCCGTTCATCACTTGTCATCATAAATCTGTTGGGACTTATCCCAACACGACACAACCTCCACTGGATCCCATCCAGTCCAAGACTCAACCACCACTGAGTCGCAGATACCGATCATATGTCCATCATGACAGAGTCACACCCCAACTGGTGGCTCATCGTCATCACAATTACTGACACCAGCACCAGCGTTAGTACCAGTACCAACGCACCATCATCAACACTAGTATCCGCACACAGGCATCCATACTAGTATTGGCATAAAAGCACCCACATACCAACATCCATACATAGCATACGAACATCCATGCTGGCACATGAACATCCATGCTAGCACACAGTGTGCAAAGTTGTTACCCTGGATCTCCGTTCATTCCGAACGACTCCCGTAACACCACTCGTACCCCACGACTATGGGTACCCCCAATTTGGACATACACACATCAAGATAATGAACGTTCCCTGAACGTCCCCTGATCCCCAAGTATGAAAGCCACACAAAATACCCTCGATAGCCAGTCATCTCGACACAACTGTCGACCAACAGTCATCGTTGTCAAGATCCGTATCCACACATCACACTAATATTCGATCCAACACGGGATTCCATATTTTATCTCATAACCGTATCCATAGATCGAAACCCATAAGACTCACTAGAGTCATCCACATGGTCATCCACGACTTCAGCCGCTCATCGTAGCACAAGTTCTCATTTAAAGTCCACTTTTCCTGTCCAACCATTATGAATTAGGGTTCCAAAATCACACCCTAGGGTTCCACTGAACCCAACTGCCTTCTGCAGTAAAATCCACAACCTGACCGACCCCGCGGTCCTGACATCGTATAGACGTCCAATCCAATCCAATCGTCAACTCAACGTGGGTACCACCACGAAGGTCATCGGCTAACTCCGATGCACCAACACCCCGTACACTAGCCAACACTACCAGGGTCCAAAACTTAGACCAATACTCAACTGAGTTTCGCATTTCCATAACATTATTCAAATGGGGTTCCCTGAACCCGGCTGTGCCCAGCAGCACAACATTCCATCATCACATGACCGAACCGACGGTCCCACATTACCAGTTAATCGTATACAACCCACTTCGGTTGAATCGCATCAATGCACGGCGTATCGGGCCAAACACACCCAATCCACCATCCAAATCCAAAACTATCTATCAGGTTGACAACGGAACTGCAGCCCAAAGAGACATCACACCCTCGTCCTTCGCGCACAAAAGAGCAAAACCTGGCTCTGATACCACTTGACACGACCCATCCCAATCCCCCCAGGATTACTATGGAATGTGTCATGCTCCCGTCTGACAAGAGGTGCCAGACAAGGGATAACCTGTTGTCATTGCCCAACCGGGCTTCCAGAGTGCGTAAGGATCGATGGAGGAGGTGTATGATGTCCCAGTCTCTGCTGCAGTCGAATCCGGAATCAACCTGAAGGGCATTAAAAACAAAAGCTGTGAGTGGACGAAAATAAACAAGTCTGTTTAAAACCTTTATAAGACATTTATACCCCCCAGTAAAAGCATATGCATGCACCAAAAACCAATTTTCACATGTTTATTTAGAAATAACCATTAGGGCCTTAGCCCGGAAACCAAAGCATAGTTTCAAATTCCAAAAGTCAATCCAAGAGTAATTTCATAAATCCAGTAATATGAACCATAAGGTATATAATAAAACCATAACCATAATTTTAGCCACTGCACTATACACTCCAATCCGACATCCCTGATGTCTGACGTCCCTGACGTCAATAAGGTCACAATCACAAGGCTACGCGTGCCACTCGGGTCTCAATTCCGAGTTCAATCCCCGAACCCCGTTCGGGTACAGCATCCCCGATGCTTAGCGTCATAGACGCTGGACGTACTAGACGTCTGTGACCTCTCCGGGGTACCTCATCTGGAGGAGACAATATAATATGGAAGGATCTATACAGTGCAGTACCAAATACATTTTATTGATATCCACATGCAAAACATATATGTATACATAGGTAAAATCCGAACCGATCGTTACGTTTCATCAAACGGGTCTCATGCCCAAATACCATGAAACGTGCCATAACCGAAATATCATCAAAACCATTTATTGATTCCAGCATGTGAGCATATATAAAAGGTAAACCAGAAAACTTTTATTCAATTCCATTTTTAGGGTCCCCGACCCGCAATCACATGTAGAAATCAACTGGGCCCCTGGCCCGATTTCACAAGTTAACTGGGCCCCTGGCCCGATCCACAAGTTAACTGGGCCCCTGGCCCGATTTTACTTTATTCAAGTTCGTAACCGTTTCATGAAATCATATCCAACCACATTTATGGAAATCGGTGCAAATCCAGAAAACCTCGGTTACGTGCAAATACGTAATCACCTCGAAATGCGTGAAATCATTTTAAATCCACCGATATCCAAAATAAATCATTTAATCACAATTATAACAATCATGAAACAGTTATGCATGCATCAAATTTATAAAACCAATGTCCACTCACAAACCGTTTAACCGAGCGCCTCGATACGCGTGCCATAGGCCTTCCCGGGCCACACCACTATCACCGGGACTCTCAATCCTGTCCAAATCACATTATAGGATTACTAACCTCATCATTAACATCCTATTCAAGTCTCGTAATTTTCCCGAATTTTTAAGTATTTTTAAACTGGATTTAAAACCTTCGGACATCCCGAACAATGTCGAGACGGTGTCCGATCGACACGAAACCAATCCCAAAATGTTCGTTACATTGCATAGGATAAAAGTCATGTTGACCTCACCTCGAGATTCGTGCCCACGCGCCGTCACGCGCCGCCGTGAGTGGCTGCGCGTGAAAGCCACGCGCCTGCTACAGTCACCATCTTCACCCGTTTGTCTGGTAAACGGGTCTGATTACCCGCGATCTGACCCGGCCAGATAACCATCAATTCGACCTTGATTCCATCCGTTCTTGATCCTAAAACAATCATTAACCAACCAATTTCAGTTCTGTGACATCGATTAATAACAATCAAACCGTAATCGTGCCACCAACCTGTGATCACCCAAAACGGGTCGATCACCAAAACTCCACAAATCCTCAACCATTGTCAAATTAACTTCACAGGAAGCTTATAAGGATTAATACGAACCAATTCGCATGATTAATTGAACACGACGTTACCTCAATCATCACGACTTAAGCTTGAGTTTTTCGGCCATCCACCTCGTCCGTCCACGGCCCTAGGAGCCTCAAAGCTTGCCCCATTTGATCTGGTTCGACTCATTGAGGTTCCAAAAAGCTCAATCCATCATCAATTAGGCTTGGGCTGGCCTAAAACTAGAAGTTCGAATTTGAATTTCTCAAAAACTAGTTTCGGGTTTTCAGAGAAATCCACACCAATTTTACTCCATTCCTTTCATTCTCAATCTCAGAGTGAACCCCTTGACTCACACTCCATTCTATCGATCTAAATCAGTCCCTAAAAGCACCCAAAACCATCCTCAATCCACTGTGAAATATTCCCTGCACTGACCCGAAAATATTAATAAAACTAGTGTCCATGATAAGCACTCAATTGCCAGCTCCCCACATGTGAAATCACACCTCAAACTGTCCCAATTCAGTCCATAAATTGATAAACAATCCATGGGATCGATCGTACAAACCTCCCACTTTCACGGCTGTTCAATGAAACAGTGCCCCCCGTGTGAAATTACAATTTTGCCCTTGTGCAGAAAAATACCAAAATGCCCCTCACGCATCCTGACCCGTAACTCGGTCATACGGACCCCGATTGATGCGTGCCGCCTGTCTACGAACTCAGGGCATCGAGACCTTCCTAACGGTCCTTGGCCCTCGGCCATCGGACCTCCCGATCAAAAAGTCAACATTTCCCCTTATTACGTTCAATTTACGAAAACGCCCTTGAACTTCCGTACATCATAACTTTCACCACGAATGTCGGAATCGAACGTGCCACCTGTCTATGAACTCGTGATGTCCCGAACAACGTCACGGTCATCGGTCAAAGTCCATTTGACCATCCGAATTAAAAGTCAATGTTTTACCCACGCCCAGGGGCAAAACGGTCATTTTGCACAATTCGTCCGAAATCACTCAACTAATCCCAGATTAGTAAATCATAATTAAATATTATTAAATCCCGATATTCGGGACGAGTCGTTACACATGCACTCATGGCATCTTGAAACATGTTCATAAACACATATAAAATATTTATGCATGTATCATATTCATAAAACAAAGTCCACTCACAGACCGTCCTGCGCCTCGATACGCATGTCATAAGCCTTTCCGGGCTAATCCGACCTTTCCGGGTCATCCAGACCTGTCCAAAACATACACAAAGGTCACTACCAACTAAGACAAGTCCATATCAAGAATCCCCAATATTCCCGAAAAAATCAACGTATACCGGACACGCTTCCTTAGGGTTTAAACCTCAATTTGATCACCCTAATGATCTCCGATCGACACGAAACCACCATCATTGGATTCGTATCGTCGAAAACTTTACAATGGTCCTAGTCTCACCTTGAAATACGTGCCCATGTGCTCCCACGTGTGAGTCAAAGTGGATGGTCAACGTTGACCAAAAATCAACGCTAACATCAGCAATGAACAGTAAAGTCAACAGCTGAAGTCAGCACTGATGTTGTCTGACATCTGACATGTGTCAGTCTGACATGTCAGGTCTGATAGGATGATGTCATCATCATCCCTGGCCTCTGTCCGGGTTGACCTAGTTCATTGTTCCAGGTAGACCCGGTTTATTGTTCCGGGTCGTACAGACCCGCAAACCCGACCTGACTTTTTATTCCAGCTCCGACCACCGTTTTCGAAGCCGTTTCTTCCAGTGTGATCATCCAATCCTCCCCGGTCGATCTATGGGTTAAACAATGTTTAAAATTGGCTAGGGATTACCTGTTCGATCATGATTCTCACGACCCAGTTTTCAGGTTTCAGTCCAGGCTGCTCCGCCATCCTCAGCCTTTTTTTTATACCCACAGACTCGTACAACCATCCAAAGCACAACCTAATCATTAGAAATGACCCAACAACCCTCTAAACCCAACTTCGAAAATCGACCCATTTAACGGTTTCGGGTTTTACCTGGCCGTGGTTCCTCCGCTGTGCAACGCCGTCCCTCCGTCATTCGTTCAACTCAGACTCTCACTCACAGTCACTCTGTAACGACCCGTCCCGAATTTCAGGATTATATTAATGACTAATCATGATTAGTGAGGTTAATCGGTGATTAGTGGACGAAATCGGACGAACGATGCAAAATGATCGTTTTGCCCAAAATGTTAACTTTTCATTTAGGTGATCAAATGGACTTTCACCGATGACCGTGACGTAGTTCGGGACGTCACGAGTTCATAGACAGGTGGCATGTTCGATTCCGACGTACGAGGAAAAAGTTATGACATTCGGAAGTTCAAGGGTAAATTGGTAATTTTGGTTAAAAGGGGCAAATAGTTGACTTTTGGACTAGGAGGTCCGATGGCAGAGGGCCGAGGACCGTAACGTAGATTGGGACGATACAAATCTGTAGACAAGCAGCACGCTGAAATCGGACTTCGAACGAGAAAGTTATAGGTCACGGAAGTTCGATTTCACTATGCACATACTTCGAGACGATGATGATTTGACAATATCTGATTGGGAAGATATTTTAAGTGGGACCCATGGATGAGTGACAAGTGTCACTCATCCCATTGGTTAAAACCCCTAAATTGTGGATCTATCCTAATTAATTATTATTATTATTATTATTATTTTATAGTTTTATTATTTGTCATCTCTAATCCTAGCCCTCCATTTCAATTAATCCTTCAATCCTCACCCTGCATTCCTATCACCCTCTCACCTGATCAGCCAACACTCTCTCTTTTCTCTCAAAACCCGAAACCACACACACATCACCATCATTTGTGCTTGTGTGTAACCGTGAGAGAGAGTGATGAAGGACTGAGGAAGACATGAACGGTGAGGACACGACGGTGGTCCACAGCGGTTCACGGCGGGGAGAACCCGAAACCGTGAGGTAAGCTTTTGAAAATTGGAAAATGAATTTTAGGGAGTCTTAGGTGATTCTAATAATGGAAATGGGTTTCTGGAGGTTGTAGGAACCTGTTGGAATCAAAAGAAATGGCTGGGACAGCCAGAGACCACGGCAGAGGAGTAGTTGCAGGCGGCCGGTTGTACTTCGTTCATGGAGGTATCATTCCAACTCCTTTTTCTTGTTCTGAATAGCTAAAAAGATGGGAAATAGGATAGGGAAACTTTAGAAATTAAAATAGGTTGAAGTGGACCGAAAATGGACGGGTTTAGGCGTTGAACAGGTCCAGACCGGTTCGGCCGGTTCAAACCAGTCAAACCCGGTCTGACCAAGCTTAGTGGTGATGAATAGTGCCCACATGTGGGCTTCACGTGTAGGACGTTCTTGGGGCGCGTGAGGGCGAGTGGCCCATAATTTGGGAATGTGTTCAACACGTGAAATCTTCTATTCGATGTAACGAACATTTTGGGACTGGTTTCGTGTCGATCGGATACCGTCTCGATAATGTTCGGGGCATCGGAAGGTTTCAGATCGGGATTTAAAATACTTAAAAATTTGGAAAAATTACGGGGCTTCAATGAGAGGTTAATAAGATAGTTAGTAACGCTCTAGATTGATTTGGACAGGTTTAGGCGTCTCGGTGATGATGATTTGCCCAGTGAGGCTTACGACACACAAACCGAGGCGGCAGCATAAGACAGTCTGTGAGTGGACCTTGATTTCTAAACTGTGATACATGCATAAATGTTTTATATGGATTATGAATATGATTCTATGATGTTGATTTAGATGATTGTGAATTATATGGTTTCACGCATTTCGAGGCAATTTACGTGCTTGCACGTAAATCGAGGTTTTCCAATTTTACACTGAGTTTTTGTACTTACGGTTTTGGAAATGATTTCATGAAATGGTTTTAGATTTGATAAAGTAAACTCGGGTTCGAGACCCATTTGTTTGGAAACCCTCAGACTCGAAGTCCCTTTTAGTTACGTTCTCGGGTCGGAGGCCCAATTGGTTCTTAAATTGATTTCAAATTTGCAATTATGGATCGGGCATGAGACCCATTTGAATTACGAACTCTCGGACTTGAGGTCTAGTTGATTTAACAAGGAATCGGGCCTGAGGTCCAGTTTGTATGTGGATTCGGGCCTAGGGCCCAGTTATGTGTTACGATGGTGATTTCAGGTCAGGGACCCATAAATGGTTTTTATGGTTCATGACGGTTTATGGGAACCGGCATGAACCCTTGAAATGGATTTATGGTTCATGAAGGTTTATGGGAACTGACATGAACCCTTGAAAGGATTTTATGGTTTATAACGGCTTATGGGGGCCGGGCATAAATCCTTGAAAGGTTTAAAGAATGATTTCAAAAGGTTTTTCATATACCATCCTTTATATATGATTGTTTCCTCCGGGGAGGGTCGTTGGCCTGGGTGGATCCCGGAGTAGTCACGGAGCACTGACTGAGTGGAGTCACCCCCTAGTTGGATTCCTTACTCTCAGGAAGGGCATGGTTCGTAACCTCCAAGGAAGGTCATTGATCTACGGACATTGACATGGGTGGACCTTGGAGAGACTTGGGTTTGAGACTCTGGTTAGCACGCGTGTAGCTCTAGATACCGTGACAGGTTCGGTGATATGAAATATATTGGATAAACATGTTTTCAATTGGTTTGGGAAATTGTGTTTATGATGATTAATGGTTTTGGGCTGAGATCCCGCATATGTTTACTATGTTGTAGTTTCTGTAAATGGTTTGGGCAGGAGCCCGTATGATTATAGTTGTTTAAACATATGTGATTGGATAAATGGTTTTACTATGCATGCATGTTTTTAGTGAAGGGTATAAAGGTCTTTATAAAATGTTTTTACGAAACTTATTACTTTTTGTCCACTCACAGTCTTTCTGTTTTCAATACCCTTCAGGTTGGATACGGTGCGGACTGTAGCTGAGACCGAGATATCACATACCTCCTCCGGATCTTGGCGTACTCTGATGAAGCCCGAGAGGGCTAAGGTTGGAAATTTCCCTTGTCTGACACTTCGTGTCAGATGGAATCAGGAGCGTTCCTCGTTAATCCCGGGGGGGATTGAGGACGGTTCCTGTCAACGTGGTATCAGAGCAGGTTGGCTCATGGGATACCCAGGACGCTCTGATATTGACAGGTGGTATCAGAGCGGGGGTTGTCTCTATTAGAGCAACCGTATAGCTCTTGGAATAACGCACAGGTCGAGGATGTGATATCTCAAGGGGCTACAGTTCGTTATCAACCTGATAGTTGGGATGCCGATACGATAGTTAGTAGGATTGAATCACAAATCATTTTGGTTTGGCACTTGATGCCGGGGTTGCCATAGTTCTGTCGTGGATGACAGTGTGGGACCCTACGGAAGGATGAATGTAACAGTAATTTAGAGTTTTGATCGTGAGACGGTATGTTGGGATCGTCTTTCACGATACCGTGGAATCAGTTTGACGATAGTTTGGTGTTGTGACCATTAGATGGTCAAATTTTGTGGCCATTAGGTGGCTATGCTGCTGGGAGCAGCCGGATTCAAGGAATCCTAGTTGAACTGACGGTAGGATTGGATTGACGTCATTACGACGTCAAGCCCACGGAGTCGGTCAGATTGTGGATTATACTGCAGTTGGTAGCTAGTAGTTGGGTTCAGTGGAACTCTAGGTGGTGATTGTGTAACCCTACCTTAGGGTGTATGGTTTGAAAATGTGAATTGGCGAGTGGTTTGACTTTGACGACTTTTCGGAGATGAGACCGTCGGTTGGTCATGTCATGTTCGATCATGTTCGGTCTAGTCATTTCTGCTTTAGTGATGGGACTGCACTTTGCAGTCGGGATTGTACTTATCGGTTAGACCTAGTTGGTCGTCGTACTACCATAGTTGTGATGGATTGTTGGTGCAACTAAGGTCATGGGCGACCTAGTAGACGACACTTGTCACTCATTCATTGGGCCTGTACAAAAAATATGGGGCCCACAACAGGACAAATGTCACTCATCTCGTAAAATGTACAATAGTGCCTTGAAGCTTCCGTGACCCGTAACTTTCCCGTCTAATGTCCGATTTCTACGGGCCATCGGTCTACGGACTTGTACTGGCTTGATCTACATAACAATCCTTGGTCCTCATGCATTGGACCTCCCTGGTCAAAAGTTAACTTTTTTCCCTCGTGTAGGGGTAAAATCGTAATTCCACCCTGAACGCCCGACAATCCTCTACTATTCTCCTATTAGCCTCGCTAATCCACAATTAAATCTTAATTAATCCTAAAAATTTGGGACGGGTCGTTACATTATTTGTAAATAGTCGCTTATTTTTATACCAAAGTTCTACTTAACCAGATTTCCCTTTTCATCAATTCGAGATTTCCTTAGCAAAATCCAATCACACCAGACTCCATCATAAACACCTTCTCCTGTGACATATAGGGAAAGTTCCGAGTGTCTCACCAAGGAGTGTCGAGCCACTTAGCATCCGTAGGGCAATTTTAAAGGAGAAAAAGTGTAACTCGACCTCTTTACCCTGTGATTATCTTTTGGTATTGAATGATTATTTTGTTGGATTGATCTTTAATATAATTATAGTTTTATATCTTATATGAGTTTCAATAATCTTCCATGTGTTCCAATATCTTAGTTGTTGTTATGCTTGTATGTTGTGCTTAATGCTTGATTAGATGTAGGGCAATTTCCGAGCACGTACTTGAGATAATATGCTTGTATTTCGTAGAACTGAGATGAGGGAATTTCGTAGATTTTGGAATTGGCATAATTTATGAATAAACTAGGTTAAAGATGAGTTTACCATGTAAATATTAGATTAGGTTAGTTTAGATTAGTTTAATTACCTAGGAATTTTAAATCAATCCTAATTAATTAATCAAATGATAATCATGTTTAGGTACCCTTAATCCCCGGTTCAGAACGATCCCTACTTATCAATGCTACAATCTACAAAAAAGAGTTTTAATTTTCATATGTTTTTATTAAGTGTTAAGTGTAACTTTATGTTTGTTTTAATGCTTATTTTTTGCGTATCAATTTTTGGCGCCGTTGCCGGGGATTGAAAAAGCTCTTGTGCAATTTCGTTTGTGTAAATATGTTAATAATGTAAATATCTTACTTGTGCATAAATACCATACTTACTTGTAAATATTCTCAATTTCTTATGTATATTATTTTCTATATCTCGTCTTATTTTCATGTACATATTCTCGCCTAACTCTCTTGAAAGAACATTCTTTATGCAATTCATTTAATCTAAGTCCCATGAACTAGGCTTGGGGACGCCCTAGTCAAGAAGATCGCGCATGAACTTGACTCTCGAATTCAAGATGGATTGACGCCTTACCTAGAGACAATTGGTGAGCAAGATGTGGAGTTCGAAAGAGTGCATAGGTCTCGCATCGAATGAGTTGATTGAAGCACTTCGTCTAGGCTGAAGAAATTAAATTCAAGCGTTTGTTGGGAGGCAACCTAATGGAGAAGTCTACAACATATTTGCATTCTCTTCCCTTATCTTTTATTTTCGTTTGCTTTTATGCAAGATGTGGAGTTCGAAAGAGTGCATAAGTCTCGCATCGAATGAGTTGATTGAAGCACTTCATTTAGGCTGAAGAAATTAAATTCAAGCACTTGTTGGGAGGCATCCCAATGGAGGAGTCTACAATAGATTTGCAATCTCTTCCCTTATCTTTTATTTTCGTTTGTTTTTATTTTTCATAGTTATTTTTGTTAAACTCTATCTCATACTTGATTCTATGCTTTTAATTTCTTTGTTTTCAAAATAAAATAAAATAAAATAAAAATTTGTTACTTCTTTCAAAAAATTAAAAAATTAAAAAAAAAATTATTTTTTTGTGTTTTATGTATTTGTTTTCAAGAGTCTTAAGATGCCCTTAACTAGTCAATGATGAATTGGAACAAACAAGAATATTATGGCATTTGCATATCACTTTGTTGGAATTCTTGTGCTAATTGAGATATTTTGAGTGTTTTGGCTTGTAGTAGATATGGTTTGTAAAACTTGGTAAAGAATTCACATGTTAGAATTATATTTTGAATCGCATAAACCCTTGTGAGACTTTGAGCTATATGTTCTTTCTTTCTTGAGTGTAAATCATTTATAGCTTATACATGCCTCATATGATTACTTGCAATAGTTTTAATGAACTAGAGATTGCTAGAACTTATTTATGTCAATTTGCAAAGCTTATAGTCAATACATACTTTGATTGTGGATATGCTTGAAGGCACCTAGGTTTTCCACCACTTTTCTAAATAACAATGTGTCCCTTTTATGTGCACAAGTTGCGAAACCCCTAGTTAAACCTTTTGAGCCTATGTTTAGCCTTTTCTTTCTTTACCATGAATATCTAAACTCTTAGCGTAGTATAGGTATCCTTACCCTTGTTCTAGTGACTTGGTTGAAGATTTCAAAGCTAGCATATATGAAGATGGCATGAAGATGTTCTATTCACGGTGATGATGTGTGTATAGGAATAGGCTTGTTCAAATTACTTGATGTATTGTGTGATTGCCAAAAAAAAAGATTGAAATTGAAAAAAATTATAATAAATGAATATGAGAGCAGGAAAGAGTTTGAAAGTAAAAGAAAAAATATGTTTAGCTCTCCGACAATATGTTTTGTATGTAAGAATTTGGATTCATTACAGAATGATATTTGGCTCCACATGTTTTTGGTGACATTTTGAAAGAAGATGTGCTCGTAATTGATCAAGTTTTGGTGCAATGACTAAGTCTTTGGAATATTATTTATCACCATATATCCAAAAATCTGAATTCATTAGCCATATCCCCATTACAATCTATAATTAAAGACCTTTTTTATCCATGAGATAAGTGCCTTTGATCTGTTAAGTAAGTTGTCTGAGGAAGCATATGGTTTGAGTTCATTTGTGCAAATATTTCATTCTATTCATGTGGTATTGTTTAAGTGTTTTTATTGTTGAAATATGTGAGTAATTATTTCACATTTCTTTGAGTGAAACCCTATTTCATGAGTGAAACAAACTATGAGTGCATCCATTGTGAGGTGATCTTAACTTGTTCGAAGCATGCACAAACTTAATTTCACCATTATTTTCTCGAAGTTTTACTTGTTCATAGTATGATTATATTTCTATTATCTCTTGAATTCCCTATGGATATTTGTTGAATGTCACAATACCATATACTCATAATAATTTTAGAGACATTTGGTTAAGGGATTTAGAGTTGTTTCACTAATAAAGCAAAAATGTGTTTTTGAGTCCTTGTTTGTTTTTAGTTTTGCTATGGCCTAGCAAAGTCTAACTGTGGGGGTATTAATCAATCCGGGTTTAGTTGTGCTAAAAAGAAAATAGGGCTTAATTTTTTTAAATTTAGTGGTTATAAAAAGGAAAAAAAAAGGTAAACGAAATTTTCAAATCCTTAGTTTGTTTTGGTATTTGTTAAGGACTATCAAAGTCTAAGTGTGGGGGTATTTGATAAGCCTTGAATTAAGCATCATTTTATACCTTTTATACTTATCTTTTAATTTTTAAATACCAAACAAATGTAGAAAATAATATATTTTGTGAGAAATGTACAGAATTGGATAGAGCATGAAAATACGAGAATTTAGGCGAAAGAATCACCTCAATCAGAGTTATATTGAAGAAATTATGATCGAATTAAGAGAAGCCCCCGAAAAGGGTAAGTAAATTAGGTAGGAACCTACTGAATCCAAAATGGCCGTCCAGAAACTGGTTCGGCAGGCGCCTACCAATGTCTAGTATAGAAGCTCTCCACGCGTGTACCGAAGCCTGCTGCTCTTCTCTCGACGCCCGTATCCTGAAATCCCTGAAGCTATTTCGGAGGACGCCTACCGAATGTTCTTAGCCTTCATACTGCGTTAACCAGGTCCTTGACTACCAAAATTCTTCCCATTTTTCAGCGTGCGTTCACCGAATTTCACTGTAGGCATGGAAGTAAATATTGGTAATATCAGTGAAATTTCGACAGATATATCGGGAATTACAGGGTTCGACATCTAAACAGGGGGGAAAGAATTTTTTTCCCCCAAAATCGAAGCTTTCGTCTAATTTCGGAGAATATCGGAGATATTTTCCGATATGATCGATATCTTAACGAAATCTAGTATAAAACCTCCACCATCTCTGTTGAGTGTTGGACTACTGTTAGTGTCGACAGTCGACAACCATTTAGGGTCGATCCAAAGATAAATTTCTTTCTTCCAGATTCATCAATCATCCCTCATGGATGAATAGGAGCAGAATAAAAGACCAATTTGGGAGGAAAACAAATTAGTTCGTACTTAGCAATTTGGTTTCGATTTTTGGGGGAAAAAAGAGACCAATTTGAGAGGAAAACAAACTGTTCATGGTTTCGATTTGTCTCTGTCGAGGAGGTCGATGGTCGGAGAAGGCATGGCGTCTTCATGTCCCCTTGGGCAGTGGTTTGCATGGTCTTTGGTTGAGATTGGTCATGGATTGAGCCCTGGTAGTTAGCTTTCTTCCTCGCTAGTGGCCAGAGGAAAATAATGAAGGGGAGCTGGGGAGAGAGAGTCTTTTACGGTGGTTGAGAACTATATATAGGAATAAAGAATATGAGAGACACTTCTATACTTATTGTTATTAGTTTATTATTATTAATTTTTATTGTTTTATTACTTATTATTAATTTATTAGTTTATTACTTACTATTAATTTATTATTAGTTTCTACACCTTCTAAAGTTTTCAATACTACTAATTATTAGTGTTATTACTAAGTTAGAATACTAATATATTTTAAATTTGTAATTCATTTTTTATTAAATATTGGTACATCATTATCAATGTCTATTATTATTATTATTAATATGGTGCTAAAAAAATAAATAACTAATTATTTATTATTTATTTATTTGTTTTTACATTTTTAACATTCGAAAACCTAAGTAATTAATATAATTATGTAAGTGTAAACTTCTCAATTTTCTAAATTATTATGTAAATATAAACTCCATTATTATTCTTATTGTTATATTTTTAACTATATTAACATTCAATATAGTAATTCACTTTAATTTATGTTTATGTTTAAAATTTTATATTATTAGGTATCGTCATAATCATATTTATCATATTACTCATAATATATTTATTATAGCAAAGTCATTATATAGTTTTCATTAGTTATATATAACCATTATTAGGTACTTAAGTTTTTCCCAAAGTTTCATTCCAAATTTCCTACTTTTAGATCGAATTTCCGTTATTTTTGTTTACCGTAAACGATATCGATATCGATACCGATATTTGGAGCGAGATATCCATAAATTTGACTAGCGATATATCCGTCGATATCGATATTTTCATCCTTGACTGCAAGTTCCAGCAGGCTTCCACCGAACCGTTTCCTGTTCTATTCCAACACCTTTTTCCTTCCTTTTTGAGGGAAAATTGTCCAATTAAAACTTTGATTTGTTTCCTTTTTATCTAGGAAACCTTTTTAATTAGGATTTTTATTACCTTTATCCTTTAGGAATTTAATTTAATTAGTTTAATCCTTTTCCTTTTAGAATTTAAATTGTAAACTTCTATTTATTTGAGGATTAATTTTCTCCTATAAATAGAGAGGTTTAGGTTATTTGTAAATGGTCGCTCATTTTTATACCAAAATTCTGCTTAACCAAATTTCCCTTTTCATCAATTCGAAATTTCCTTAGCAAAATCCAATCACGCCACATCCATCATAAACACCTTCACCTGTGACATATAGGGCAATTTTTGAGTGTCTTACCAAGGAGTGTCAAGCCACTTAGCATCCGTAGGGCAATTTCCAAGGAAAAAAAGTGTAACACGACCTATTTACCAAGTGATTGTCTTTTGTTATTGAATGATTGTTTTGTTGGATTGATATTTAATATAATTATGGTTTTATATCTTATATAAGTTTCAATAATTTCCAATATCTTAGTTTTTGTTATGCTTGTATGTTGTGCTTAATGCTTGATTAGATATAGGGAAATTTCCAAGTTTAGATCATTCAAAGTGTGTAGGGCAATTTCCAAGCACGTACTTAAGATAATATACTTGTATTTCGTAGAACTGAGATGAGGGAATTTCATAGATTTTGAAATTTGCATAATTTATGAATGAACTAGGTTAAAGATGAGTTGACCATGTAAATATTAAATTAGGTTAGTTTAGATTAGTTTAATTACTTAGTAATTTTAAATCAATCAACTACCCCCTAATTAATTAATCAAATGATAATCATGGTTAGGTACCCTCAATCCCCGGTCCAGAACGATCCCTACTTATCAATGCTACAATCTACCAAAAAAAGTTTTAATTTGCATATGTTTTTATTAAGTGTTGAATGTGACTTTCGTTTTTTTAATGCTTGGTTTTAACGTATCAACAATAAGAAATTATAATACCAAAAAGAAGAAAGATAAAGAACGAGTTTCATTGTCAATCTAAACTTTAACCTCTCTCTACAATGCGCCATAACCTTATATTTGATTTCAATCAATTGCAAGTATACCCTAAATTGTATTTTTGTTTTAGGAAAATGTTGCCATTGAATATGTGTTACTATAATCTCTTATTTCCAAGCCACAATAACCATGTAACCCATGTAAAGTGAAGTACCAACATATCTCTACTTATATAGGTTTAAATCCATCACCAAAATAGATATGAAAAATAAAAAAATTTCAAAATGAAACCCATTGCAAGACAACAAATTTGCACATACCATCCACAGTTGCTCTCTTGTTCTTAACCTTCTGTGACCAAAACCCAATGCGCCCTTAAATTCTGAAAGACAATCAAGCCTGAAAATCGTATGTGTATGTTTGTGGATCAATGGATGAGTGACACTTGTCACTCATTTATCGGTCCACAAAAGATATTTTGGGTCCCACTAAAGACAACTCAGATCCATTTTTTTCCAAAAACTGTGCAATCGTAAATAGTTCTTGGAATCTTCCGTAACCTGTAACTTTTCCATACGATGTCCGATTTTGACGTGTTGCTTGTCTACAGAGTCGTATTGTCTCGAGCTACATAATGATCCTCGATCCTCGTGCATGGGACATCCCTGATCAAAAGTCAATTTTTTCCCATTTCCAAGGGAAAAATCTTCATTTTACCCCGATTGTTCGCTAATCCTAGATTATTCCTCAATTACTTCTCGATAATCCATCATTAATCCTTAATTAATCCGTGAATTCGAGACGGGTCCTTACATAGACTAATAGGTTAGAAGGATTTTTATCCCCTGAAGATGATAAATTTGGCACAATCAAATCCACTTGACAACTTAATATCAATTGTTCCATTTCATGAGATAATTCAAGATTATGGGTCCTAGATGAGACGACATTGAGAGATGCTCCAACGTCTGAACCCACTCCCGAGAATAGAGAGATCTTGGTAAACTATGCATGCTTAAGTGAGATATGGAATCAAAATGATATTATCATCGATGATATATTTGTATTCGCGGTAACTACCTAAATAATAACTAGTGATGTCATCGAATCTCGCTCTGTTGATGAATGCCAAAGTAGAGAAGACTAGCCAAAATGGAAAGAAGCAATCATGGTTGAACTAGATTCTTTGAAAAAAAAGAAAGTGTTTGGAAGCATAATGAGAAGAACAAGATTGTGAGATACAAAGCTCTTCTAGTGGTTCAAGGCTTTTCTCAACACACTGGGATTGATTACAAGGAGACGTATTCTCCCCGTAATGGACATCATAACGTTCCGCTACATTATCAGTTTGGTAGTTTCTGAAAAACTGAGCATGCAGTTTATGTATGTGATTACTACTTATCTCTATG
The DNA here is from genome assembly GCA_032719365.1 of Prinsepia uniflora. Taxonomy (NCBI): domain Eukaryota; kingdom Viridiplantae; phylum Streptophyta; class Magnoliopsida; order Rosales; family Rosaceae; genus Prinsepia; species Prinsepia uniflora. The sequence continues at coordinate 50,303,222 of CM064862.1, forward strand.
GGGATCTGGATATATATGAAAGTTCCTTGAGGACTTAACATATCTGATGAAAATAGTTCTAGACCACGAAACACGTTCTCCAATTGTTTGAGGCGTTCACTTTACGGATTGAAACAATCCTAGTGGATATGGTATAAGTGAGTATTTGATCAAAGTGGGATATGTGAATAATGAATTATGCCAATGCATATTTATTAAGAAAACAAGTTCTATGTTGGCTATAGTGGCAGTTTATGTCGATAACATGAATCTGATTGGTACTCCTGAAGAGATCAAAGAAATCGCCAAGCATCTGAAGTTAAAATTTGAAATGAAAGATCTTGGGAGAACAAAATTTTTTCTCGGCCTAAAGGTCGAGCACCGTGCAGATGAAATTTTAGTCCAACAATTGAATTACATCTAGAAGATGTTGAGACAATTTGATGAGGCTAAAGAGAAACCTACAAGCACGCACATGATCATTTGTAGTCTAGATCCTAAGAAGGACATGTTTCATTCTGCAAATCATAATGAAGAGATATGAACACCAGAAGTGCCATATCTAAGCGCAATAGACACATTATTGTACTTGGCTCAATGTACTAGACTAGACATTTCATTTTCTGTGAACTTGCGAACTAGATTTGGATGTACACCAACATGGTGTCACTAGAATGGCATAAAAGACGTCTTCTAATACCTTAGTGGTACAAACAATATGGGCTTATTTTATCCTTATGCATCAAGGAATGAATCGAACACACTTAGTCCTCGGAATGTTGCACGCCTTGTTGGGTATGCTGATGTAGGTTACCTGTCAGACCCACACAAGGCGCATTCCCATTCTAGTTATGTCTTTACCATTGGGAACACAATAATATCTTGGAGGTCTATGGAATAGACCCCTGTTGCTATGTCTTCAAATCATGCAGAGATTCAGGCTCTTCACGAAGTAGTTCGTGAATGTGTATGGCTGAGAGCCATTACGGGGTATGTTCGAAGTACTTGTGGACTACATTCCACCAATAATTAACCGATGATTATTGTAACGACTCGAACTTTCGTAAATATTATTTTATTGTAAAATGACCATTTTGCCCCTAAAAGGAGAAAAAAGTTGACTTTTGAACAGGGAAATATTTAGGACTTTGACCTATGACTGTGTCGTAGATCGGGACGTCACAAGTCTGTAGGCAGGCGGCAAGATTGCTACGATTGGACGTTTGGGACGTCAGACATCTAGGATGTCATACATGGACATGGTTTGAGACTTGGACTCGGGATTGAGACCCCAGGTGGCACGCGTAGCCTTGGGACTGTGACCTTATTAGACGTCTGGGACATCAAACATCTGGGATGTCAGGGTTGGGATGTATAGCGCAGCGGCTAATGTTATGATTATGATTATATTACTTTGTTATATTTATATGATATATTGCTATGGTTTTTGATTCTGATGCATGCATGTTTTGGAAAACGGAGGGGTAAAACTGTATGTTTACTTTATGACTTAAACTCTTTTGAAAACTTTATGTTTATGGCCCACTCACCTTTAAGTGTTTTATTGACCCCTCCAGGCCGTGCTACTGAGGCAGCCGAGGATCCCGAGGCAGAGGTATAGGTTAACGTTGCGCACCTGAACCACACCTCTAGGTAGGTCAGCACGTGAAGAGATCTTAGGAAGTCTTGCTCAATTTGTGTTTTAAGCTTTCCTTTGTCTGACACTATTTTAATTTCGGACGATTTGTATGACTTAATTTGGATATTTATGGATTTGAGCTTTCCTTTAAGTGTAAAAATTGGTATTCTAAGGTCGTGTGTCAGACGGGAGCAGGGCACGTCCTCTGGTGGTCCTAGGGGGATCGGGGTAGGTCCTGTCAACTTGATATCAGAGCACTAGGTTGTGGTCAGCATGCTAGTGAATCAAGTGATTCAGAGGTGCCCAATGAGAGTAGAGGATGTGGATTTACTAGCCGATCTAATCATTATGGATATTCGTGACTTCGATGTCATCTTGGGGATGGATTGGTTGACGGAGCATTGTTCGCTCATTGATTGTTAGTAGACGAGTAATTCTGCGGAGTCCGGGTTTACCAGAGGTTACTTTTCAGGGAGAGCGTGACGATTCGCTACCTGAAGTGATTTCTTACTTGCCGTTACCAAGCTTTTACGGAAGGGATTCCAGGGTTATCTAGCACATATTGTGGAGACGCAGGTTGATACCCCGAGTGCCGAGGATATACCTATGGTGCGAGAGTTTCCGGATGCGTTCCCAGAAGATTTACCAGGATTACCACCACATCGGGAGATCGAGTTCACGATTGAACTACTCCTCGATACACGACCTATATCATAGGCACCATATCGAATGGAACTGGCTGAGTTGCGGGAGCTCAAAACTCAATTGCAGGAGTTGGTGGATTTGGGATTCATCCAACCGAGTACGTCACCATGGGGAGCATCAGCGTTATTTGTGAAGAATAAAGAGGGGAGCCTCCCCTTGTGCATTGATTATCGACAACTCAACAAGGCAACGGTAAGGAACCAGTACCCCTTACCTAAGATTGATGACTTATTCAACCAACTGCGGGGAGCACGGTACTTCTCAAAAATTGACTTACGATCGGGTTATCACCAATTGAGGATTGTTGAGGAGGATGTTCCGAAGATGGCGTTTCAGACAAGGTACAGACACTATGAGTTCCTGGTGAGGCCCTTTGGGTTGACGAATGCACCAGCGGCGTTCATGGATATGATGAACAGCGTCTTTCGATCTTATCTGGAAAAATTTGTGAACGTGTTCATTGATGATATCCTAGTGTACTCGAGGAGTGCTAGGGCACATGAGAAGCATTTACGGTTGGTTTTAGGGAAGCTGAGGCAGAAGCAGTTATACGCCAAGCTGAGTAAGTGCCAGTTTTGGCTTAACAACATTGGTTTTTTGGGACATGTTATTTCAGTTGATGGGATTAGTATGGATCCCAAGAAAACTGAAGCTGTGATGAATTGGGCTAGACAGACGACAATACCTGAGGTACGGAGTTTCGTTGGTTTGGTAGGATATTACCGGAGATTTGTGGAGGGCTTCTATAGTATTGCTGCACCTTTGACTCGTTTGACTCGGAAGGGAGTAAAGTTTGTTTGGGATGAACGGTGTGAGCAGAGTTTTCAGGAACTAAAACATTGGTTGACTACTGCACATATCCTTGCACTACCTGATAACAGCGGAGAGTTTGAAGTCTACAGTGACGCATCGTTGCAGGGTTTGGGTTGCGTGTTGATGAAGAATGGTAAAGTTATCGCTTATGCATCGAGACAGCTAAAGACACATGAACTGAACTACCCTACACACGATTTGGAGTTGGTAGCGGTGGTCCATGCCTTAAAGATCTGGAGACATTATCTGTTCGGTGTGACATGCAGAATATTCATCGATCATCAGAGTTTAAAACATTTGTTCACTTAGAGGGAGCTGAACATAAGGCAGCGATGGTGGTTGAAACTGATCAAGCACTACGATTGTACAATTGAGAATCATCCGGGAAAGGCGAACGTCATGGCGGATGCACTCAGCAGAAAATTAGCAGGATCGGTTGCACACCTGATGGTGGTGTATCTTCCTTTGCTAGTGGAACTCCGATAGGCTGGAGTTATACTAGGGATGGATGATCAAGGAGCTTTGTTAGCCAGCTTTCACGTATGACCTGTGGACGATTAGATCATCGAGGCACAATTTCAAGATCTCACTCTTTGTATCTACGGGATAAAAGTCGAAGCAGGTGAGAGGCAGGACTTTACCATCCGAGGTGATGGAGCTCTAGTAAAACTGGGCCGTTTGTGTGTACCTGCTGTGGCAGAGTTACGAGCAGATATTCTTGAGGAAGCCATAGTTCAGCATATGCCATGCATCAGGGAGGTACAAAGATGTACCGTACGCTCCGAAACCATTATTGGTGGGCAGGAATGAAGAAGGATATTGCGGAGTTTGTTAGCAGATGTTTGATCTGTCAGCAGGTCAAGGCTGAACGGCAGAGACCATATGGGGCTATGCAACCACTTCCGATTCCCGAGTGGAAGTGGGACCACATTTAATGGATTTTTTCTTCAAGTTACCGAGGACACGGAGTGGCTTTGATGGAGTTTGGGTGATTGTAGACCGATTAACCAAGTCAGCTCATTTCTTGCCGATACAAGAGACGTATAAGCCAAACCGACTGACACATCTATTCGTGAAGAAGACCATTCGACTTCATGGTATGCCTAAGTCAATAGGTTCTGATCGAGATCGGCGTTTCACTTCCAGGTTCTGGCGGAGCCTGCAGAATACCTTGGGTACCAACCTACATTTCAGTACAACTTTACACCCACAGACCGATGGACAGTCCGAGAGGACTATACAGACCCTGGAGGACATGATGATGCCTTGTGTGCTGCAGTTCCAGGATTCGTGGGATACTCATTTGCCTTTGATGGAGTTCGCATACAATAACAGTTATCAGGGGAGTATCGGGGATGGCACCCTAGGAGGCACTGTATGGTCGGCAGTGCAAAACACCTATATGTTGGATGGAGGTAGGAGAGCGTGTGGCAGTGGGGTCGGATTTGATGGACATGACCCAGGAAACGGTCCGAATCATCAAGGAAAGATTGAAGCGACGCAGGATCGTCAAAAGAGCTATGCTGATCGACGGATTCGAGACTTGGAATTTGAGGTCGGAGATTTTGTGTTCTTAAAGTTATCTCCGTGGAAAGGAATTATCCGTTTTGGCCGACGTGGGAAGTTCAGTCCTCGTTACATTGGACCGTACGAGATCACAGAGAGGATTAGGTCTGTAGCATATCGGTTGGCATTACCTCCAGAACTTGCTAGAGTACATGACGTCTTCCATGTGTCCATGCTACGGAAGTACCTACGGGACGATTCACATGCCTTTCTGGAACAACCACTGGAACTGAAGACTGACCTGAGTTTTGAAAAGCAACTAGTGTAGATTCTGTATTGGAAGGACAAGGTCCTGAGAAACAAGACAATTCCGTTGGTGAAAGTGATGTGGAGAAACCATGATGTCGAGGAAGCAACGTGGGAACCTGAGGACTTAATGAGGGAACAGTACCCCTATTTATTCAAGTAAATTTCGAGGATGAAATTTTTGTAAGGTGGGTAGGTTGTAACGACCCGAACTTTCGTAAATATTATTTTATTGTAAAATGACCATTTTGTCCCTAGAGGGGGAAAAATTTGACATTTGACGCGGGAAATATTTAGGACTTTGACCTATGACCGTGACGTAGATCGGGACGTCACGAGTCCGTAGGGAGGCGACACGTTAAAAACGGATGCTCGACGGAAAAGTTATGGCCACGGGTGTGAAATCGATTAAACGTACGGATCGAGGGTTTGATTAAAATAATAATAAAATAGTGTAATCTGATCTAAACCTAGAATTAATCTGGACCCTTGGATGAGTGACAAGTCCCACATTTACTTTCCCTAAATTTTGGATCTTGCCCCCATTGGCTAATTAAAATATAATTAATTCTTCTCAATCAACCCTAGCCGTTCATTTTCTTCTCAAGATTGCATCTGCACCATTCATTCCATTTTCCCTTCTCTTTTTATTTGATCAGACACTTCACTTTCTCTCACACACATTTCCACCCGTGAAGAACTATCTCCCCATTTCGAACAAACACCTAGACGACCACCACCCTCACTTATCTGCTCCACCTCTAGCCAACGGCTCAACCTCACCAGGCCGAAAAATTTTTCGGATTTTGGTCGTGGGTCACGGCAGCCCGGTTACTATTTTTCGGTAGGAACCAGCCGACGTGCAGTTCAGTGTTTCGGTAGGGATCGGTCGAAGGACAGTACAAATTTTGGTGGGACCAGGGTATGACACGTGTCATCTACCACCTGTCAAGGATGACGTCATGCTGACGTCATCGGTACTGTAGCAAGGTTGATCGTACGTTGACCAGGCGCGTGGGGGCATGTGTGAACAATATTTGTTTGTGGGACCAGTACCATTTTCAAGGTTTCGACGTTACGAATCCAATGACGGTGGTTTCGTGTCAATCAGAGATCAAAATTAGGGTTTGAAGCCTCAGGAAGAGTGTTTGGACGGCTTTCCCGGGCCGGTTTCATTCTAGGGCTTCATATTTGAGATGTAGGTACATGTAGTGACCTTTATGTGTACATTGGACACGACATGGATTCTACGTTAGCATCAGGACAGGTTTATACGTCCAGTTATCGGTGGGACTGGACTGTGAGTGGGCATTTGATTTCGTTAAACCCTTGCATGCATAACTGTTTTCCTTTCTATATATATATATATGATTCAAGAAAAAGCATCTGATTATCTTGAGTTATGATTATTACACGTATTACGATGTTTGGGCATGAGACCCGTCTAGTTAGTTATGCACTGTTTTGAGTTATATCTATATATATGGATTTCGAAGATTGTCTTTAGTCCTGCACTGTATAGATCTACCCTAGTGATACCCTCTCCTCCGGATGTGGGTACCCTAGAGTGGTCACGGCGCAATGCTTGCGAAGGGTCATTCTACGGAAAGACTCGACCGTAGAATGACTCAGGAGCAGGGTTGCAATGATTGGATGTCTGGGACGTCAGGCATTTGGGATGTCATACTCGGACTGGGTTCGAGATTTGGACTCTGGATTGAGACCCCGAGGGGCACGCGTAGCCTTAGGACTGTGACCTTATTAGACGTTTGGGACGTCAGACATCTGGATGTCAAGGTTGGGATGTATAGTGCAGCGACTAATGTTATGATTATGATTATATTACTCTGTTATGTTTATATGATATATTTCTATGGTTTTTGATTCTGATGCATGCATTTTTTTGGAAAAAGAAGGGGTAAAACTGTATGTTTACTTTGTGGCTTAAACTGTTTTATAAACTTTATGTTTCTGGCTCACTCACCTTTAAGTGTTTTATTGACTCCTGCAGGCCGTGCTACTGAGGCAGACGAGAATCCCGAGGCAGAAGCATAGGTTAACGTTGCGCACTTGAACCCCACCTCTGGGTAGGTCGTCACGTGAGGAGATCTTAGGAAGTCGTGCTCAATTTTTGTTTTAAGCTTTCCCTTGTCTGACAATATTTTAATTTCAAACGATTTGTATGACTTAATTTGGATATTTATGCATTTGAGCTTTCCTTTAAGGATAAAAATTGTTATTCTAAGGTCGTGTGTCAGACGGGGGCAGTGCACGTCCCCAGGTGGTCCCAGGGGGACCGGGGTGGGTCCTGTCAACTTGGTATCAGAGCACTAGGTTGTGGTCAGCATGCTAGATTAGCGGTCAGTACTTGTCAGGACCTATCTCAATCCCCCCGGGATTAACGAGGGACGCTCCTGATCCCATCTGACATGTAGTGTCAAACCAGGGAAAATTTGAACCTTTAGCCTGACCGGTTTCCAGAGTACGCCAGGATCCGGAGGAGGTATATGATGTCTCGGTCTCTATTACAGTCCGCATCCGAAATCAACCTGAAGGGCATTGAAAACAGAAAGACTGTGAATGGACGAAAAGCAATAGTTCATAAAACACATTTTATAAAAGACCTTTATGCCCTTCACTAAAAAGTATGCATGCATAGTAAAACCATTTATCAAACCACATATGTTTAAATAACCAATTCCATACGGGCCCCTGCCCAAAACCATTTACAAAAATTCATAACATAGTAAACATATGTGGGATCTCAGCCCAAATCCATTTATCATCATAAAACACAATTTTGAAAAACCAAGAAATCATGCTTATTCATATCATATAATCAATCTTGTCACGGTATCTAGAGCTACGCGCGTGCTACACGGGGTCTCAAACCCCAAGTCTCCCCAAGGTCCACCTAGGTCAATGTCCGTAGATCAATTACCCCCTAGGGGTTATAATCCATATCCTTTTCTAAGAGTAAGGAACCCAACGGGGGCGACTCCACTCAGTCAGTGGTCCATGACTACTCCGGGGTCCACCCAGGCCAACGACCCTCCTTAGAGGAGACAATCCATATATAAATGATGGTATATGAAAAACCATTTGAAATTGCTCTCAAAACTTTTCAAGGGTTCATGTCCGGTCCCCATAAACCATCATGAACCATAAATCCATTTATAGGTCCCCGACCCGAAATCACAATCTTAAAACATAACTAGGCCCTAAGCCCGAATCCACATACAAACTGGGCCTCCGGCCTGATGCGTAAACCAACTGGGCCTTGTGCCCGATTTCGTAAACTAAATAGCCTCATGCCCAATTTCGTAAACCAAATGGGCCTCGTGCCCGATACGTAAGTCAACTGGACCTCAAGCCCGATACACAAACCAATTGGGCCTCGAGCCGGATAAGTAAACCAACTGGGCCTCCGGCCCGATGCTTGGTTAAATCAAATGGACTTCAGGTCCGAGATTTCGTAAATCAAATGGCTCTCGTGCCCGGTCCATATGTCCAAATCCGAAATCGATTCAAGAACCAATTGGACCTCTGACCCGAGAACGTAACTAAGTAGACTTCGAGTCTGAGGGTTTCCAAAACAAATGGGTCTCGAACCTGAGCTTACCCTTTTAAATCCAAAACCATTTCATGAAATCATTTCCAAAACCATAAGCACAGAAAATCAATGCAAAACCATAAACCTCGATTTACGTGCAAGCACGTAAATCACCTCGAAATGCGTGAAATAATATAAATCACTAAAATCCAAATCATTATCATAGAATCACATCTATAAACAATATAAAACATTTATGCATGCATCATAGTTTAGAAATCAGGATCCACTCACAGATCGTCCTAAACTGCCGCATCGATTTGCGTGCAATAAGCCTCACCGGGCCAATCGCCATCACTAGGAATCCCAAACATGTCCAAATCAATCTAGAGGGTTACTACTACCTTATTAGCCTCTCATTGAAGCCCCGTAATTTTCTCGAATTTTTAAGTATTTTTAAACTCGCTTCTAAACCTTCGGATGTCCCGAACATTATCGAGACAGTGTCTGATCGACACGAAACCTATCCCAAAATGTTTATTACATCGAATAGATTAAAATTCATGTTGAAGTCATCCCCAACGGATACTTCACGTTCCCCCACGCGCCGTGCAAAGGGGCTGCACGTGACAGCCACGCGCCGAACAGTGTCATCCCTGTCCTCTATAGACCGGCTGGTTCAGACCGGTTCGGTCCAACCGAACCAACAGTCACAGTCCAGCTCGATTTCTCACCCATTTTCAATCCTTTTCATCCCATTTTCATTCCTATAAGTTCCTAACATTAAACCCTATCGATCTTGCTACTAAAATCATGAAAAACGGTTAAGAATAACACCTTCCCGATCAAGCAAAGCTCCTCCACTTTCCACCGCCGCGTTCTCCCATCTCTGGCCACCCTCAACCTTGGCTCAGGTCCAAACTCGACTGATTTGACACTCAGAAAACATTTCTCTATGTTAGAATCGTCCAACACAAGCTAGAATTAAAAATGCCATTTTCGAACTAAAAACAGGGCACCACGAATTTCTTACCTCCCTCTCCGTCGTGGCCTCGCCATGGCCACCGTCACGACCATCTTGACAGCAGAACCTTCCCCTCATCACTCATCACGTCCATCTGTCCCTGAAAAACGTCCCACCATTTTGAACCCCGAAACAGGGCTCGGGTTTTGATTCCTAGCCACCGCCGCCGTCCACGATGGTCACCGTTGTTACCACCATTCTGTTACTCTGCTCCCACTCTCTAACTTTTGTTCAGACACCAAGGGTGGTGGTTTAGAGGATTTGAGGGTGTCTGTGGAATGGGTTTCACAGTTTGTAGCAATGGTGAAGTGTGATCGATGAGGAAAGAGAGGGTGAGGTTTAGGTGGTTTGAATAGATGAGTGGACGATGAGGATGAGGGGTGTGATGGATTGGATGGCTGGGATTAAGAGAGAGTGAGGTAAGGGAAATTATAAAATAATCCTAAAATCAATATTTTAACCCTAAACCCACCAATCACAATTTAGATCCACTTTTTGGGGTTAAAGACCAATAGGATGAGTGACACTTGTCACTTATCCAAGGGTCCCACACTGGAAAGTCAACCAATCAGATTTCACCAAGTGTCCATGTCTCGTAATGTGTGCATAGTACAATCGAACTTCCGTGAACCATAACTTTCCCGTCCGAAGTTCGATTTTGGCGTGCCGCCTGTCTACGGGTTCGTATCGTCCCGAACTATGTAACATTCCTCGACCCTCAGCCATCGGACCTCCTGGGTCAAAAGTCAACATTTTACCCACGACTAGGGGTAAAATGATCATTTTACACTGTTCGTCCGATTTCTCTTAACTAATCACCGATTAACCCCACTAATCCTTGATTAGTGACTAATCTAATCCTGGAATTCGGGACGGGTCGTTACAACCTTCCCTCCTTAAATAATTTCATCCACGAAATTCAAACCGACCTAATTCCACAGCCAACTGTGGAATCCCATACGTTCCTCGACTCGGGCGTTTTCGTGTAACCATACACGTCCGCCATGAGCCCCGTACTCGTCGGTACGCCCGTCACTCACTCCGATAGGTCAAACCTACTAAGTCGACATCAAATAGGAGTTTCAATTTGATGGTTCTTCTTATCTGACAACCGAAGCTGATATCCTATTCAGAATACGATCCGACAGTTATCTTCCTTGCTCCCACTGAGCGATATCTCACCTCCTGTCACTCCGTGACCTACGCCGAAATCTGGACTCACTCTGAGTCTCAATTGTCTCACGATACTATCTCCTCTGCTCCTAGCTTAGCATAATCAGCAAGGCAATTCACCCTTCTGATTACCAGACCTCGGTCACTCACCTTAAGGTTGCCACAATCACTTCAAAACAACTTGATCACCCTGTTCGTTACCACACGACTCGATCTTACTCACTTCAAGCACCTATTTGTCATATCTAGTGATGCCAAATACTTCCTGCTCTTGGAATCACTCAAATTTGACCCACATCCTAGGTGTTCGGTTCTTACACCCTCCTTGAATACTTAGCTGTCAAATCACTCCTCGTCATCCCACCTAGGGAAGAATCAAGGAGAATCCAAGATGATGACATCAAAGTTCAGCCAATGTCATCCTCCGGCACCCTGTAATACCTGCTAAATAGTAGAAAACGAGAAGTCTCCTTCACCGGCTTCTAAGTCGAAAGTAGTTGAAACCTTGTTGGAAACATGCTTAACTTTTCCAATTACTGAGCTAGAAGTCCTATTTCTCCGACCAATGACGACCGTCGATAACTATTGTAATGACCCATTCTATTTCTCACAATCAAATTTCTCCTCAAACAAGCCTACACGAAACTCAGGAGGTATAGTCAATCGCAGTTAACCAAAACGACCCGAAATGGACTCTCAAGTTCTCAACTCATCCGGACACCATCCACGTGTCTGTGACTCCCGCTTTGCAGGTACACTCATTTCAAGTAGAATTCACGCGACTCAAGGTTAAACCTTGTATACTATTTACGGATGTGCATAAACGGCCTCCAATACTCGCATCTCGTACCTTTAATTAACCTGATCCAACATTGACCAATTCTGACCGGTTGGTCGCTAATCCCCACGACAGTACTCAATCCTTATGTCTCAACTACTACTGAATTCAATCCAACCCATCACTAACCGTGATCCACTCCCGGGCCACAGATACCGAACACATGCCCATCTCGACGGAGTCACATCTCGACTAGTGACTCATCTTCGTCACAATCACCAGCACCAGCACCATCACTAGTACTAGTACCATCACTAACACAAACATTAGCATCAGTATCCGCATCAGCATCAGTACACACTACGTTAATTAGAAAACCCTGGATCTTTTATCATACCGAGCAACGATCTCGTACCTCTGCTCAAATTGGAGGAACTCTGCCTCCCTCGTACCAACGACTCTGGGTACAGTCACCCTGACAACTCACACAAGAAAAGGAAACGTTCCCTGAACGTCCCTCGATTCACAACGACCACATCTACCTACATCCTCGATGGTAGCGCTTGCCACAAACTCGTGCAGACCCAACCACCAGACATCGCTATCAAAACTCCACATCCAACGAAATAAATCGCCCGTACTAACTACTCTGTATCCCCACACTGCCAACCACGACAGAACTATGGCAACCCCGACATCAAGTGCCGAACCAAGACGATCCACGATTTAAACCTACTAACTATCGTACTAGCATCCTAACTATCAGGTTGATAACAAACTGCAGCCCATAGAGACATCACATCCTCAACCTGCGCTTCACTCCAAGAGTTACACGGTTGCTCGAATAGAGACAACCTCGCTCTGATACCACCTGTTAGTATCAGAGCGTCCTGAGTATCCTATGAGCCAACCTACTCTGATACCACTTGTTAGTATCAGAGCGTCCTGAGTATCATATGAGCTAACCGTGCTCAGATACCACTTGTCAGGACCCGTCCCAATCCCCCCGGGATTAACGAGGGACACTTCTGATCCCTTCTGACACGGAGTGTCAAATCAGGAAAAATTTGAACCTTTAGCCTGACCGGCTTCTAGAGTACGCCAGGATCCGGAGGAGGTATATGATGTCTCGGTCTCTACTACAGTCTGCATCCGAAATCAACCTGAAGGGCATTGAAAATAGAAAGACTGTAAGTGGACGAAAAGCAATAGTTCATAAAACACATTTTTATAAAATACCTTTATGCCCTTCACTAAAAAGCATGCTTGCATAGTAAAATCATTTATCAAACCACATATATTTAAATAACCAATTCCATACAATCATGTGACGACCCGTCCCGAATTAGTGGGATTAATTAAGGATTAATGACGGATTATTGAGACTAATCGGGGATTAGATGAGGATTAGCGGACGAGCAGGACAAAATGACGATTTTGCCCTTAGAATCGGCCAATCATTTACTTTTCGTTCAGGTCGTCAAGTGAACATTGGTCATTGACTGTGACGTAGTTCGGGACGTTACGAGTTCATGGACAGGTGGCACGCCCGATTCCGACGTTCGAGGAAGAAGTTATGATTTTCGGAAGTTCGGGGGCATTTTGGTAATTTGGTTAAATTGGAGCGAATAGTTGACTTTTGACTCGGGAGGTTCGATGGCTGGGGGCCGAGGACCGTTACGTAGATCGAGATGATACGAATCCATAGACAGGCGGTACGTCGAATTTGGACCTTCGAGGGAAAAGTTATGGTTCACGGAAGTTCCGGAGAACTATTTACCGTGACACATTTTACGAGGCAAAAAGTGAAGTTTTGTCTTTTATGGGCCCAGATCTTTCCCATACACCAGGGGATGAGTGACATTTTTCACTCATCCATTCCTTCTTTTCCCTCATTCATGCATATCATCTTTGTTTCATTCCATCCACCCGCACAACCATCTCGACCCAATCCAAAACCCTTCCCGTGTGATTTTGAGTGAGGCCAGAGAGTGAGAGGGGGAGTGGAGGATGATGAGCCAGGAGACAGGATGGCCAGCCACCGTGGACGGCGGCAATAGCCAGAGCACAAGAAAACCCGATTGCTCGGTAAGGCCCAATTTCCATCTTGTTTCGATTTTTACATTATGGATGTGTTTGGATGATTAGGAGATGATTAGGAGATGATTATTACGTTTTTAGGATGGTTTTAAGATGAATTTGGATGGTGTTTAGTGGCTGAGAAACCGTGGGGAGGTGTTTGAAAAACTGGACCGTGAGGAAGGAATCAAACTATTAGGTTTTATACGTTTTCTCTTAGATTTCTTGATTGGAATGGATATGAAATGAGAAAATAGGAATATTGGGATTGGATTGGAAGCAAACGGACTGAAATTGGGTGAGAAACCAGGCCAGACCGGTCACGTCGGTCCAGGCGAACCAGGGAACCGGCTAGACCCGGTTCAGTCGCCTGAGGAAGACAAACAGTGTCCTGGCGAGTGAGGCCCACACGCAGGACGTTCTTGGGGCGGGTAAGGGCACGTGCTCCCTCTTTTGGGGAAACTTCCAACATGTCAAATCATCTATTCGATGTAACGAACATTTTGAGACTAGTTTCGTGTCAATCAGACATCATCTCGATATAGTTCGGGCAGTCTGAAGGTTTAGGTTCTATTTAAAAATAGTTAGAAAATCCGGAAAATTATGGGGCTTTAGTGAGGGGTTATATAAGTAGTTAGTAACCCTCTAAATTAATTTGGACAGGTTTGGGAATCCCGGAGGAGAGGATTGGCCCTGGAGAGGCTTATGACACGAGTATCGAGGCTCGTCTTCGGACGGTTTGTGAGTGGACTTATTTTATGAATTCGATGCATGCATAAATGTTTTATAAGTATTTCATGTTTTGTGATGCCATGAGTGCATTTGTTTGTGGTAGCCTAGGATTTACGTATTTGCACGTATTTCGAGATTTCTGGTTTTATACGATGCTTATACGTGCTAGGTTTTCAATGGGGGTTTAATGAATTGGTTTTGGATTTGGAAATATGAAATTGGGCACGAGACCCATTTGATTTACGAACTCTCGGACTTGGAGTCCATTTGATTTGACGAGAAATCGGACCGAGGGTCCATTTGAGTTATATGATCGGACCGAGTGTCCCGTTGATTTATGATTCGGGCTTGAGGCCCATTTGGTTGTAATATCGGGCTGGAGGCCTAGTTGATTGTGTAATCGGGCTTGAGTCCCAGTTCGGTTTATGAAATGAGAATTCGGGCATGAGGCTCTATTGAATTGTGGATTTAGGCCGAGGCCTGTGAAATGGATTTGATTCGGATTCGAGGAATCTTGTTGAGATGAATCGGGTATGAGACCTAGTTGAAATGTGTTTTGAGAAAGAAAGAAAGAGATTTGAAAATGAATATGAACCCTCCATATGATTTATATGGTCTACTCCAGACGTCGACCTGGAGAGTCATGATCCACATACCAGAATGGGTATCCCCATAGGGATCCCGTTCTAGGAGTGGGAGTTATGATTTATGATGTTGTCCCGGACCAGATTCCGGAGAGATGCGTGGACTAGATCTGGAGATAGAGCTCGGACTAGATCCAGAGATTGAGCCTCCCAGATGGATAATTCCTTGGAAAAGACTTGGAGTGAGACCCCGAGTAGTGTGCACACTTGCATAGAGATGATATCGTGACATATATCGGGGATGTATTCCCTAGGAGTTGTGTGCCCCGACTTGGCATCTTCTCGGAAGTGCCGCGGATGGGTTATACGTATATTGATACGTATGTGGTTTACAGAAAGAGATTTGAGGGCGGAGACCTTGTGTTCCATATTTTAGAAAGTGAGTTAGGGCGAGACCCCGTATTCAATGTTTTGGAAATGGTTTGGGGTAGATACCCCGTATTCGATGTTTTGGTATTTCACTGAGAATGGTTTTAGGTTGAGTACCACTGGTGTTTGATTTGGGCTAAGTTCCCATGTATTGATTTATGGTTTTCAAGTTTGTGATTTCGGGTCGGGGACCCATAAATGGATTTACGGTTCATGACGGTTTATGGGAACCGGCATGAACCCTTGAAAGGTTTTTATGGGTCATGACGGTTTATGGGAACCGGGCATGAACCCTGGAAAGGTTTTGAATATGCTTGACAATTGGTTTTTATGAACGTTTTGATAAACGGATTTTGAATGCATGCATATGCTTTTAGTGAAGGGCATAAATATCTTTATGTGAAAATGAGAAAATAGGAATATAAGGTCCCCGACCCGAAAATACGAAAATACGAAAAACCAATTGAAATCATTCTCAAAACATTTTAAGGGTTCATGCCCGGTCCCCATAAACCGTCATGAACCATAAATCCATTTATGGGTCCCCGACCCGAAATCACAATCTTAAAACATAAATGGGCCCTAAGCCCGAATCCACATACAAACTGAGCCTTCGGCCCGAATCATAAACTAATTGGACCTCGTACCCGATTTCGTACACTAAATGGGCTTCGTTCCCGATTTCGTAAACCAAATGGGCCTCGTGCCCGATACGTAAGTCAGTTGGGGGCCTCGAGCCCGATACGTAAACCAATTGGGCCTCGAGCCCGATACGTAAACCAACTGGGCCTTCGGCCCGATGCCTGGTTAAATCAAATGGACTTCAAGTCCAAGAGTTCGTAAATCAAATGGGTCTTGTGCCCGGTCCATATTTCCAAATTCGAAATCGATTCAAGAACCAATTGTGTCTCTGGCCCGAGAACGTAACTAAGTGGACTTCGAGTCCGAGGGTTTCCAAAAAAAATGGGTATCGAACCCGAGTTTACATTTTCAAATCCAAAACCATTTCATGAAATCATTTCCAAAACCATAAGCACGAAAAATCAATGCAAAACTATAAACCTCGATTTACGTGCAAGCACGTAAATCGCCTCGAAATGCGTGAAATCATATAAATCACTAACATCCAAATCATCATCATAGAATCACATCTATAAACCATATAAAACATTTATGCATGCATCACAGTTTAGAAATCAAGGTCCACTCACAGACCGTCCTAAACTGCCGCATCGATTTGCGTTCCGTAAGCCTCACCGGGATAATCTCCATCACGGGGACTCCCAAACCTGTCCAAGTCAATCTAGAGGGTTACTAACTACCTTATTAACCTCTCATTGAAGCCCTGTAATTTTCCCGAATTTTTAAGTATTTTTAAACTCAATCCTAAACCTTCGGATGTCCCGAACATTATCGAGACGGTATTCGATCGACATGAAACCAGTCCTAAAATTTTCTTTCTATCGAATAGTTTAAAAGTCAAGTTGAAGTCATCCCCAAAGGATGCTTCACGCGCCCCCACGCATCTCCCAAAGGGGCTACGCGTGACAGCCACGTGCCAAACAGTGTCATCCATGTCCTCTGCAGACCGGCCAGTTCAGACCGGTCCCATCCAACCGAACCGGCGGTCACTGTCCAGCCCGATTTCTCACCCATTTTCAATCCTTTTCATCCCATTTTCATTCCCATAGGTTCCTAACATTAAACCCTATCGATCTAGCTACTAAAATCATGAAAAACGGTTAAGAATAACACCTTCCCGATCAAGCAAAGCTCCTCCACTTTCCACCGCCGCGTTCTCCCATCTCCGGCCACCCTCAACCTTGTCTCAGGTCCGAACTCGACTCATTTGACCCTCAGAAAACATTTCTCTATGTTAGAATCGTCCAACACCATCTAGAATTAAAAATACCATTTTCGAACTAAAAATAAGGCACCACGAATTCCTTACCTCCTTCGCCGTCGTGGCCCCACCGTGGCCACCGTCATGGCCATCCTGACAGCAGAACCTTCCTCCCATCACTCATCACGTCCATCTGTCCCTGAAAAACGTCCCACCATTTTGAACCCCTAAACAGGGCTCGGGTTTTGATTCTTAGCCACCGCTCCGGCCACCCTCAACCTTGGCTCAGCTCCAAACTCGACTCATTTGACCCTTAGAAAACATTTCTCTATGTTAGAATCGTCCAACACAAGCTAGAATTAAAAATGCCATTTTCGAACTAAAAATAAGGCACCACAAATTCCTTACCTCCCTCGCAGTCGTGGCCCCGCCGTGGCCACCGTCACGACCATCTTGACAGCAGAACTTTCCTCCCATCACTCATCACGTCCATTGTCCCTAAAAAACGTCCCACCATTTTGAACCCCTAAACAGGGCTCGGGTTTTGATTCCTAGCCACCGCCGCCGTCCACGACGGTCACCGTTGTTACCACCATTCTATTTCTCTGCTCCCACTCTCCAACTTTTGTTCAGACACCAAGGGTGATGGTTTAGAGGATTTGAGGGTGTTTGTGGAATGGGTTTCACGGTTTGTAGCAATGGTGAAGTGTGATCGATGAGGAAGGAGAGGGTGAGGTTTAGGTGGTTTGAACAGATGAGTGGACGGTGAGGATGAGGGGTGTGATGGAATGGATGGCTGGGATTGAGAAAGAGTGGGTAAGGGAAATTATAAAATAATCCTAAAATCAATATTTTAATCCTAAACCCACCAATCACAATTTAGATCCACTTTTTGGGGTTAAAGACTAATAGGATGAGTGACACTTGTCACTCATCCAAGGGTCCCTCACTGAAAAAGTCAACCAATCAGATTTCGCCAAGTGTCCCCATCTCGTAATGCGTGCATAGTGCAATCGAACTTCCGTGAACTATAACTTTTCCGTCCGAAGTCCGATTTTGGCGTGCTGTCTGTCTACGGATTCGTATCGTCCCGAACTGTGTAACAGTCATCGGCCCTCGGCCCTCAGCCCTTGGCCCTCGGCCCTCGGCCATCGGACCTCTCAAGTCAAAAGTCAACATTTTGCCCACGACCAGGGGCAAAACGGTCATTTTACACCGTTCGTCCGATTTCGCTTAACTAATCACCGATTAACCCCACTAATCCTTGATTAGTCACTAATCTAATCCTGAAATTCGGGACGGGTCGTTACAGTACTTAGTACAATTGACATTTAAAGATGTTATCTAATCCATGCCTCTTAAAAAGTTGGTTATGCCTCCAAAAACGTTATTCTTTTCTTTTAACGGATTCTTGAGTTTACCCGTCCTACATGATATCAAATTTCATTGTTGTGTTTGATTTTTCAATTTCTGCATTTAAATACCCTGAATGCTTTAGAACATATCATTCATATCTCACCATTAAATCTTTTGACAGAATTTTCATTAAAGATCACGTGGTACGTGTGGAATTTATCACTTAGTTAGGTATTGGTTATCTCTAGTTCAAGGTGATTGGGTTATCTCAAGTCCTGCCGTTATGCTTTTGTCATGCTTATTTTTCTAGCATTTGGCTTGCCATCTTAGACCACAGAACCCATAACCCGCTACCCTCAGTCCATAAGACAGTACAAAAACATTAAAATACTCAAGAGACGACGGAGAGATGAAATGTCATTCAACCTTTTTGAATTCCTCATCATCACCTACAGCTTCATTCCCCATTTGTATACTGAGCCGCTTCGGATTCATCCACTTGGCAACATTACCAAGTCTGCACTCTGCATGTCAGAAAAGCTTTCAGTATTTGAAGGGAAGAAAGTTTTTCAATCCCTTTCGGCATGCCTTCTACAAAAATATCTCATGCTGGTAATAAAAATGCACAACATTGGAGTCTTATCGTACTAACAATAGCCAGCTGTGTATGACAAGTACCTCTTGGGAAAATGCATGAGGAACCCAAAGTCTATTAATCCATTATATACTTACAAATTAAAGAATACAACAATACCAGTACTACTATCCTGTCTTACTGTATAAAATAAAAGAATACATAAACCACAACTACTCTCACATTCCAGCAGAAGATTTAGCCACTTGTTTCAGAGCATTCGCAATCTCATCAGCTTTCGCTTGCCCACTTACATAAACGACCAAAGGGCTCTCCGGAGGAACAATGTCATCTTTTAGATAACTCGCTGATGTTCTTAGCAGCTTTTCTGAACCCTTTCCCACCACCCCTTTCATGATTATGGTCTTGTGAGTCCCAGATATCATTTCTTCATAATCGGTGTCTCCACTTTCTCCAAGGAACACATACATGTTTGCTACATTCAATCTCCAACGAACGAAAAGGTACCTAACAATCAGACACACAAACAGAAAGGTTATCTTGTTGAGATGTGAGTAAAATGCCCCCCATCGGAAAAACACAACTACAATTTGTGCCTTATAAGATCTTGGGCTACTCCCCCCATTGCCAATTGGTTTTGGGGTGGAACCTCAACTTTTTACATAGTATCAGAGCGGGGTTATCTCACGTGATTGGCTTAACCGTCACACGTACCCAATCAAATCATCACGTGATAGGCAGGAAAATCCGCCACACGTGAGGGGGCATGTTGAGATGTGAGGAAAATGTCCCACATCGGAAAAACACAACTACAATTTGTGCCTTATAAGATCTTGGGTTACTCCCCCCATTGCCAATTGGTTTTGGGGTGGAACCTCAACTTCTTACATATTTGTCTTGAACTATTTGATTAGGCCCCAGAATAATTTTATATCATTCAGCCATTAAAAAATCTACTAACAAAGAATGAAGAAGGGCCATTTGGAAATCCAATAGAAAGGTCTGCCTCAATCACCCTTCTTTCCATGTAATTTCCAGAAACCTTTTTTTTTTTCTCTTGAGGTTGGTCCATGCAACAGGTTTAAACATCGACAATACATACCTGAGTGCCTGTGCTCGAGAAGCAAGGAGAGGAACAATTTGCATTCTCGTTGAGCTCCGGGAGTACATTGGATGGCAACGCAGTCCCCGCATCCTGAGTTTCTGCCTTAGATCATCAACTTTCCTTGCCTGCAGAAGCGTATATATATATCATAAATGTAACAAAATAAATAAGATTCAATAGTTACTAAGTTCAGACTCCACATAAAGTTAATCAAGCTACCTTACTAGGATCCTTTATTAAGTATGAGACGCAATGAGCGTTGCTTGATTTTAAATCTTCTTGAATGTTGCTGGGAGCTGAAGAACATCGCTCACCATCAAGGCCATTCAAAAGCTTCCAAATGGTTTTCTTTAAACCGTCACAACCCCAACGGTAGTCAATATGTGATGCATAATCTGGATCTGGGAAAAGTCTTCCATCTTCTTCTGTGTAAGTACCAGGGTAGTAAACTTCACTTCCACTGCTACAAACCAATGCATCAAACTCATTTGCCCGTATCTTCCCTGATTTCAAAAACTCTACTGTTTCTGCCATTGGCATAGCAGTTAGTAGAGCATAGCCTGTGACTCTAGCACTTTGAAAGTCTAATTTCACAGCCTTAAATATTTCTTGAACTACCTGAATCATCTTATTTTCAGGAGCCCCAGACTTGTCATAGCAGTCAAGCGCTATGACAATCAACTTCCTCCTCCTCCTTAGCATGGGATACTTACTCGCCATATTATCTGGCAGCTTATTTCCACCCTGATCTATTGGAGCAGACTCTGGTTTCTTTATCTTGCTCAGGACACGTTTCACTTGATCTTGCACCAGGTCACCAGTAGCGGCAGTTACATCAAAAGATCCATTCAATGATGCTTTATCCCCATCAACTGAGAGCCTCAGAGACATATCTTGGACATCCTTAAGAGAATCATTGAGAGATTCTTCAGCAGCCATTTCATCCTCTGGGGTGTCAGTCTGCCATTGTGGATGCCTCATGCGGCAGGCTGCTACCCTTGTCAAGTAAGTCCGGCAGTGTTCAGGCCATGAGTAGAGGTGTATGTTCTTCCAGCCATTCTTTCTGCAATCACTCCATAAATTCTTTTCCGACAACAACTTAAGCAGTGCACCAGAAATTGATTGCTGATCATGAGGATCCACGAGCAAACCATTATTCAGCGCCTGAAATTAACAATATGAAATAAGAAAATTAACTTGTTCATAAAAAATCATAATCCAATCAACGACTATTTTCTCTTAGCTTGCATCAATTAAATTTCCAATTATCAGAAAGTTGGCAATTAAAAATCTGATAACTGCCCGAACAGATTCTGAAATGCCTTTTTGTGCTCTCTTTCTAGGTGAATGGGGGCATAGAACAGATTCAATTCATCACATGCCAAAAAGTAACAGATATATGCAGCACAAATATTAAACAATAGATGATATCTATACCCGATGTATGTCAACTGGTCCACCATTTTTCGTAGCCACCATTGGAAGCCCATGTGCCGCTGCCTAAAGTAGATTAAAAACGTGTTAAATATATGAAGGCTCACTCTGGAGAAAATAAAGATCCCTTCAGAAGACGGTATCAATCAAAACTAACCTCAATCAAGGTTAGCCCAAATGGCTCCACTAATGCTGGATTTATGAATACCCCCTGCCAGTATTGGACCCTTTAGCACAGAAAGCTAGACAATATATTGCTATCTAGAAACTGTGAACATCAAATGAACCTTTGTCTTTGCTGCCAGCCGGTATATATCTGGAACATCTGTTTGCCTGTGATGCTTTGGATAGGCCACTTGCCCATAGAGGTCATATTTATCAATCAGTTTCAACACTGTGCTAAGCACACTAGCATTTCCAGCAGACATCTCATCTATGTAGTCCCTATTCCCCATAATCAGTGTCTGTTTAAAGATATTAGTAAGTAATCATACATTTAATAATTGCAATGGTTAATGGTATACTTGAGTTATTGCATAAATGCACTTACAAGATTAGCAAGCTCTCTTAGAGGCCGGCATTCTCCAAAGGCTTTCAAAAGAGTGGTTAGGTTCTTCTTTGGGTCTGGTCTTGACAAAGCCAAGATCATTGGCTTGTGAGGATTTGTAAGGAACCGCATCAACTGCCAAAGGATGTTGAATATAAGGAAACAACAGGATTAAAATTTAAGTACATTATCATCTGATGAGGAAAAGGCACTCACTTCAGACCATATTGCTGGAAGTGCTTTCGGGGAAGACCCATCAGCACCACCAATAAGTTGAGTAAGCTCCCCATCAGCCTCAAGAGGGTCTTCTTGGACAATAACATTACTGAAGTCCATGCCAGGTGGTATAACCTACATAAAAATGTACTCAATTGGGAAAATACACACAATCACATTGCTGCCATCCCATGTTGATCTTTGTTCCAGTTGTGGAAGAGCGATGAAGGTGATGAATTCATATCATGAAATGAGGTTTTAATCCTCAGGTTGCTTCTTGTAGTCAAGAAGGGATTGCAAGTAAATTTTATATTGCTTTGTTCTTACTTTTCCAGTTCTCCATATTTATGAGAAGCGAGATAAAAAAAAAAGGTCATTTTAAAACGGTTAAAAGGATAAACACGAATACACACAAAATAAAAGCAAAAACAAACACGACGAATAGGCACTGGCTTACCATCATCCTCGGCATGAAACGGCCATGACAATTTACTCCTCGCCTAGCACGGGCACGCAAAACTTTCTCTAACTTGACATCAAACCCATCATAAAGTCCCCATTGTTCGTCTATCTCTTGTTTTGTACTTGTAATAACAAGCTCTGCAGCATCAAGGGCAAGCTCCTCTGCTTCGATCCTTCTCATGATCTTATATGTAGAATTGATGTCCTCCTTTGACTGGCGTCCTTGCTTAATAAGCTGTTCAAGCTTGTTTCTTCCAAGTGAGTGCCCTGTTAGAACCATTGGGACGTTCAAAGCACCAGAAAGAAGAGCAGCACTATCCCCAGCATCTGCATAGTGGCCATGAATTACATATGGCCACACAGGCTGGCCTTTACCAATCTGTTCACCCAAAACTTTTGACATGTTAAGAATGTGAGCTAGAGCACCATCTACAAACTCTTGAATATATGGCCAGAGTACTTCTTTGCTGAGGTATTGATCACGAGGACCAAAAGGGATTCTAATAATATACGCTCCGCTGCTTTCTCCTAGATCACCATCGACATCTTCAGGACCAGCAGTTAGCATCTCTGCTGGCTCACCATAGCTCCAATCAACCTCAGGAGATGACACTTGACGAGTAAAGAGATCTACCCTATAAACCCCAGGCATCCTTGCAAGAGCCCGGGAAAGCTCTACCACATACTTTACCTGAAATTGTTTTTATAAAGCCATGAAACATAGATGCAAGTGCAAATGAAAGTAAGGGGAAATCAAATTTTGCTATATCTTCGTATACTCAGAAAAAATGCTATGGCCACCAGATACCTGTCCACCTGTATCAGAGTCACGGCCGAGCTCCATGTTTTCTCCCCTCACCAAACCATGCAAACTGGTGATGAAGAAAAGTTTCAATTGCTGATCAAGTGTTCAAGCGTAAAGTATTTTAACTCAACTGTAATAGCTTTAAAAACAAAAAAAGTTAAGAACTGAAATGGTTAGAGCTATGATTTCAATCTTCAGACGATAAAGGTTAGAGCTAAATTCTAAATTTCCCGATGAGATAATGACACTTTATTCCAACTATAAGAAGCAAGGAAAAACAGCGCAGAAACCTGTCTTCTAACAGTTTTGGACCATCATCCATATGCAGTTGCCTGCTCCCCCAACATGGCATACTACATTTCCATTTTCACTGTATCTCATTTCCCATTTTTAGTTCCGGATTAGCTGGTCAATCTTAAATATTATCACACACCCAATACCCACCCCACAACAGCCTTAAGAAATGACAGCTGATCCTTTGCTTAAAATGCAAGCTTCTCTATTCGATAATTCTCTTCTCAACTTTCATCCATAGTCAAGGACAGGAAGAGAGCCTTTTAAATGTCAAGCTAGACATCATCCTAGAGAATATAGAAGTCAAAATTACTTGAGTCACCCCTCTGCAATTTGGTTGCAGAAATTCCAAACTAAATAACATCAGAATGTTAACAAAAAAAAAAAAAAAAAAACTTCTGCATTCACTGAAAACTCTGCAGGCCCATATCAATAAACCACAAACTCTAATATGAAGTTTAACAAAAAGAATGATACCTGATAAGAACAATATAAAGCTTCTTTTCCTTTTTATCATCTGACCATACTTCCAAGTTCGAAATATTACGCTGGAACCTTCTCATTGGGGTATCAGATTGCTGCAACTCCCCCAAACCATCCCCCTTCTCTCCTTCTGACAAGTCTTCTGACATGTCTTCAGTTGCATCCCTGCGTCCTAGTTCCCGCTCCCATCTGCGGGTTGTCAACCGATGATGTTCCTCAATCTCCAACTACAACAGCAGAGCAGGTATAGTGTGTTAGTTGAGCCACTGCCATCTTCTTCCAAGCTAAAGTAATGGCAGCTTTAAGTTAGAAAATAAAAACTAGAGAGCTAAGTGTCCCATTGATAGTTTTGAGCAGATAGCCATCAACCATGAGGAAAAAAGTGAATTGGGCCTTTTTGTTTTAAAATTATTTCAGAATGTTCATACCGAAGTTATTTCAAAAGCATGTTTTGATCCAAAATTTTAGCCTCAATCTTCAACATACAAATAAATAAACCCCGTTTTCAGCTTAAAAAAGAAATTACTAGTTATTTATTTCCAAATCTTTAAAATAAAAAAATATACAAAGTAATCAAACTTGGCATTTTTCTAGTAACTTGATCTCCATAAAAGATCATCCATTTCAAGAAACCCAATCAAATACCAAAATTCATTTTTGTAAAAAAGATAATATCTAACTTGAAGAGATCTCAGAAAAAAATAAGCATTGCATTGAGCCATTTTTTTAACTCACTTTTAATCCTCTGAAAATCATCAATCCTCATAAAAATGATTCTACCTTTTTCGCAAGCTAAGAAAAAGGAGGAGGATTAACAACAACAACCTGTTTCTTCTTACGGGTAAGATGCCAAATGCGCCAGCACATGTTCTCAAGCCTGGAGCTGCGCTCTCGTGTGTTGCGGGTAGCAACCACCTTGATCCATGTCCGGTATAGGTCGGACTCATCGACCCCCGTCACCACCTCCTCAACAAAGTACTTAGTGGGATTGAAATCCCCTGTGTCTCTCAAATTCTCCGGCACTGGCTTCTGCTCTTCAATGGCGGATGCCCCACTGTCCAGTATGGCCTCCAAGTACCCATTAATCCACTCATTTCCAGCCATTTTCGAAAATCCCCGCTTTTGTTACTTTTCTTCAGCTCGACCAAGAAATCTCAAGAACACGCATAGCATGCGAAAATATACAATGGGATGGTTGTAATTTTACGATTTCAAATTGCCCGTTAAGTTTCCATCGAAATGGAAATTTGGGTTTTTAGTAACGGAAACAGAGAAGTGATGAAGACCCAATAACCATGACATGCAGATATTATTGTTGGGTTTTATTATTTCTTCCTCGCTTCTTGGATTTTCACGGTAAGAAAATTAAATAGATAAATGCGATGGTGCATAAAATGAAGTTGGCAGCAGAAGAGGTATGTTGATGTTGGGATGTGGGAGGAGTTTCTGTTGAATTTGGACAGTGACGAAGACAAGATGGTGAGTGAGTAAGCGAGTAAGGCGCGTGAGTGAGTGAGAATAGAAGGTACGGGTGCGGAGAGAGAAACACATGGCATTGCTATAGCGGGTCCACGGTGAAGACACGTGTCCAGGCGATGTTCAGGGGTCACGGGAGGCTGCTCCACACACGTGTCCCCTCCTGGTGGGTAAGTCACACTTTTCAAGGTCTTCCGATTCCCAATGCGCGCTGCCCGGGTTGCTTTTGCTCTCCCGGGAGATTTGGTTGGTAGCTACGTCCCTTTTGTTCTATTTTTTTTCTTTGCCGTTGATTAGCCCAGATAAAGAATAAATTATTAATTAATCCTCAATAAACTTTTATTTTATTTAAAAATTAGAATATAACAATTTTTAACTTAGCATTTATTGGATTAATTTTAAATTCTAAATTATAAGTGATTAACCTAATATTTGAATACAGAATTATTTTTATATTACTCTTTCAAATAAACAAGTGAAAAAATACTGGGTAGACTAACTATTGAGTCAGACGTTTGGTACTCTAACAGATTAAAACATTGACTATATTATACCAGTTGGATTATACTATAGTAAGTGATGAAACATTTATATAATAAATATTAATTATGTATAAAAATATTATTAATAATAATTATTTATTTTAATGATTTATTTATATATTATTATTACTATTTATTATATTTGAATTAATTATTATTTTATAATTATTTCTATTTATTATTATTATTATTATTATTACACGTTTTAAGATTGCTACTCATCAGAGTATTTAATACGGACAATTTCGAGGGTGTTGATGCACGAAATGTGCCAACTTGGGGAGCAAATGCTGCTCTGCCACGTGCCCTGTGTGAACCTGAAAGAGGAAAGAAACTGGTCGGTCGGTGAGAGTATAGGCACTAGTGTGGTACCGGCCCAAAGGTACTCCGACGCCCAAGTCAGTGGTCGGTATAAGGTTTAGGGGGTAGCAGAAAGTATACTGTAAGAGTAATAGTAAACAGTCAATTGGTTAGTTACCTTTATACGACAAGTGGACCCCTTTTGTATGGGTGCGGCGAATATAATATTTGTATTTTCCCGATGTGGGACAAATATCAATTCGATGTGGGACGGACATGTGGAGGCGCCATCCAGACCGAGTGGGACTTGTCCGTGTGAGTGGGCCGGGGCCCCTTGGGCTTGTGGTAGGTGGTGGCACTGGGCCGACCGGTCGGTCTGGGCCGACGCACCGACCGACAGGAACTGGTCCTTTGGAGTCGGTCAGTGGCATGGTGTCTAGAAGAGGGCTGGGCCTCTAGGTCGGTCTGGGCCGACGTGCGGAGCCAAGTAGAGGGCTGGGCCTCCAAGATTGGTCCGAACTGGTGTTATTTCAGCGATGGGCTAGGCCCGTAGTCAATGTGGGCTTCGAGCTCGGTCTGGGCCGATATGGTATGAACAGAAGTTCCCCAAGTTCGTGACCGAGGTGGAATTTCTCGGTTGGGGACTTGTAAAAAAAAGAGCCCCAAACCGGATGTACATGCCTTCAGTCCCCCAAGTCCCCCAGGCGAGGGATTGAAACGAGCGGGTGCACTGGTGACAAAGTGAGGGTGGTAGACCGAGGCGCCATGATTCGGTCGGTGTGGGCGGGAGAAGACGTCAGTAGGTGTGGCAGTCGAGGAGCCACCTACGTCGAGGGTCAGCGGACGTGAAAGTTGAAGGAATCGAGGAGCCGTCTACGTTGCGTATCAGTCGGTGGACGGTTGGTATTCCAGACCGTTGTTGTCAGCGGCATTTATGGTCACGCGTGCTGCGTTGGGGACAGCTGTCCAGGGCAATAAATGTCACGTGGAACAAGGCGACGCTTCGACTACCGACCCGGGCCTATAAATAGTGGGTGAAAAAAACATTTTTACCCTTTTTACCTTCGTGCAAACTGGTGGTGCGTGCGTTGTCTTTGGTGTAGGCGATTTCCGGCGAGGATTTCGATAACCTGTCACGGCGGTATAAGCTCCGGCGAAGACATTGTGTCTGCGAAGCATAAGGTAAGCCGTTCTTCTCTCCCAATTGGCTTGTTTCTTTGCGGTTTTGCTTTTTTTTTTTTTCGGGAATGAACTGTGGATGAACCGGGGTTCGGACACAGGTCAACCCTGGTAAAACACGGGTCGGTGTTCAAGAGTGCTTTTGTCTGTATTCCCTGCTCACAGTGGTGCGATGTCTGAGAGGGATAGCCAATCAAATGAAGTGCGGGACTACGACGAGGGGGAGCAACAGAGCTCCTCGGTGGACGGAGGCGTTTCAGTGGAGGGTACATCGTCAAGGCATGAGGCCCAAAATGCCTGCCAGGGGGTGATCAGACCGGGGTGTCGGCGTCTGGTCGGTCGAGGGTGGAGAAAACCCCGACCAGTAAGAGGGGGACGGCCAGTGCGAGCACGGCTTGGGCCGCTGAAAACCCTACCGAGGAGGCCGACACGGTGGTATGGTCAATTGACTGTGAAGAAATTTCGCTCGGCGTGGGGCATACCGGAAGACGTGGAGATGCGGGTGGTCAGTCCCACCGAGTTTCCCAGTGAGGCCCCAGAGGGACGGGCCTTGCTCTATACCGAGTTGTTCAGCCACGGTGTTCGGCTACCCCTACACCCATGGCTGAGGAGGATGGTCCGAGGGCTGGGCGTGGCCCTCGGCCAGCTGAACCCGAATGTCTGGATCATTCTGGTCAGCTTGTATGCGGCCTTCGCCAGAGCTGGGGAGAAGCCACCGACCTATGCCTAGGTCGTCCATTTGTACGAGTTTGCGCAGCAGCCGTAGAGCACAGGCTGGGTGCATGCTCGGTGTAAGGATAAGATGGCGCGGGGGGAGTTCATCTACGGCATACCATCCTCTCAGAAGACGTACAAGAACAAGTTTATCTTCGTTGGTGGGAAATGGGGAGGATGAGGCATACCGTCGTCTTTCCAGGACCTGGGTGCCGAGGGTCGGTGGTTACCTGACAAATTGAACTGTCGTTGATTCGGGTCGGTGGACATGGCTGACCGACGTGTGTTTTTGTGCAGATACTCTTCCCGAGGCGATCCCTACCGATGAAGAGAGGAAGGCCTACGAGCGGATCATGGAAACGTGTACCGCCCCGTGGCGCCACCGAGACGTGTTTCGGGTACCTCGACTGTTGTACGAGGTCGATCTGATCCCCAATCTTGGTAAGTAACCCTGTTTGCCATACTTCACATTTCTGTATGCCCTTTTGTTTTTTTGTTTTTTTTTTGACACTTGGTGTTTGGTACAAGTCGTCCCCAAAGACGTGAAGAGGAGGATTGACCGAGCGGCTGAGGAGGCAAGGACAGAGCAGAAAATGTCCGGGTCGGAAGAGCAGAGGAAGGTGGCTGGGTCGACTAGTTCTGCTCATAAGAGAAAGCAGGCGCCGAATGCCAGCTCGGGATCCCAGCGGTCGCCTGGCTTCAACCCAAGGGCGGCCACTTAGACCTCCATGGTCTTACCGATCTGATCGGCGAACATGTAGTTAACCAATCGTTGGTAAGTGGCCCCTGCATTCTTTAGGCCAAAAAGCATCACGTTGTAGCAATAAAGACCCTGGTCGGTGCGGAACGTGGTGTGGATCTGATCCGCGAGGTGCATGAAGATCTGATTGTATCCCGAGTATGCATCCATGAAGCTGAGAAGCTCCTGCCCGGCCGTGACGTCGACCAGCTGATCGATCTTAGGCAGCGGGAAGCTATCCTTGGGCCATACCTTATTCAAGTCGGTGAAGTCGATGCACATGTGCCACGCCCCCGAGGGCTTCTTTACCAGGACCACGTTTGCCACCCAGACGGCATAGACGGCCTTGCGGACAAAATGGATGGTACTGAGCTTCACAATTTCGGCCTTCATGGCCTCGGTCCGCTCGGCGTCGTATATGCGCCACTTTTGCTGCACATGCTTGAAATTTGGGTCGATAATCAATCGGTGGCAAATGACGTCGGTTGAGATGCCGGGCATGTCTGCGTAAGACCAGGCGAAGACCTCTGCGTTCTCACGCAGGAACTTGATCAGGTCAGCACGCAGAGCTGGGCTCAGTGTGGTGCCAATTTTGACCTTCCTGTCGGCGAAATCGTGCGAGAGGGCGATTTCTTTGACCTCCTCGATCGGTTTGAGGGTGCGGTGTGGTAGAGTGGTTACTGGGGTCCTCGATCGGCCCGTCGCGTAAGTGTTGGGTGACCTGGGGATCAACTGGGTCGGCCTCGAATGCGGACTCGACAACGGCTAAGGTTTCTGCGGGCTTAGTGATAGCCTTCCCAGCAAGAGTGGTTGAGTTGCAGGTCCGAGCTGCCATTTGGTCTCCACGAACTTGTCCGACGCCCATAGGGGTCGGGAACTTCATGAGGAGGAGATGGGTAGAGACAATGGCTCGGAGCTGGTTGATAAGCCCCCGGCCCAGGATGACGTTGTACGCGTTCGGGTAGTCAACCACGAGGAAAGGTGCCAGGATGGTTGCGCACTTTGGATTCTCGCCGACCATGATTGGCAGGTTTACGGTTCCGGTCGGCACTATGGAGTCCCCTGTAAAACCGAACAGTGGGGAGGGAGATCGGTCTAGCTCGGTCTCCTTGAGTTGGAGCTATTTGTAACCCGCTAACCCGAAAAGACTTCGTACCTCTGTCACCGTTGTATGTTTGGCCCAGTTAGTCACCGCTTCTGTTTTCTAGGGATCCATGCTAATTCCATCAGCTGATATCACATGTCCTAGAAAACCAATACTGCTCAGCCAAAACTGGCACTTGCTGAGCTTGGCGTACAACTGTTTCTGTCTCAGTTTCCCTAACACCAACCGTAGGTGTTTCTCATGTGCTCTGGCACTCCTTGAGTACACCAGGATATCGTTAATGAACACAATCTCAAATTTATCCAAGTAAGATCGGAAGACCCTGTTCATCATATCCATGAATGCTTCTGGAGCATTCGTCAAGCCGAAAGGCATGATTAGGAACTCGTAATGTCCGTAGCCGTTTTCAGAACATCCTCCTCCGCAATTTCAGCTGGTGATACCCCGACCGCAAATCAATCTTCGAGAAGCACTGTGCTCCCCTCAACTGGTCGAATAGATCATCAATCCTGGGTAAAGGGTACTGGTTCCTCATTGTCACTTTGTTGAGTTGCCGGTAATCTACACACAATCGGAGGCTCCCCTCATTCTTCTTCACGAATAACACCGGTGCTCCCCATGGTGATGTACTCGGTCGGATGAATCCCAAATCCACCAACTCCTATAACTGAATCTTGAGTTCCCGTAACTCGGCTGGCGCCATCCGATATGGTGCCTGGGATATAGGTTGGGTACTGGGGAGTAGTTCAATCGTAAACTCGATCTCCCGCGGTGGTGGTAATCCAGGTGGGTCTTCCGGGAACACATCCGGAAACTCCCGCACCACTGTTATCTCATCGATACTCGGAGTATCAACCTGCTCCGTCACAACATGCGCCAGATAACCCTGGCATCCCTTCCATAGAAGTTTGGTAGCGACAAGCGAAGAAATCACTTCAGGAAGCGAACCGTCACACTCCCCTTGAAAGATAACCTCCGGCAAACCCGGACTTCGTAGAATCACTTGTCTACTCCAACAATCAATGAGTGACCCATGCTCCGATAACCAATCCATCCATAAAATCACATCAAAGTCATGGATATCCATAATGATTAAATCCACTGGTAGATCCACATCCTCTACTCTCACCGGGCACCTCTGAATCACCTGATTCACCAAGTACACGATTCCCATCGGCGTGCAGACGCCCATCTCGCTATCTAAAGCTGATACCTCACAATCTAGCATACCCGCACAACTCCTCGAAATAAAAGAGTGAGTAGCCCCCGCATCCATTAATACACGTACAAGAAGGTTTGAGATATGAAGAGTACATGTAACGACACCTGGGGCTGTCCTAGCCTGCTGCTGAGTCAATGCAAACATACGAGCCCTAGGCCCTGCAGTCTGTCCGCGCCCATGCGCGCCACGCTCAGCACCACGGTCACCACCCTGACCTCGACCTCCGACAGTGTTGGAAGCCGAACTCTGCACAGCACTAGAGCCCCCTGCATCGTTGCTCCTAGACAACAGTGGGCAATCTCAGGCATAGTGGCCCGCTCCTCCACAAGCAAAGCAGCTGACTGTCCTCGGCCTGTTCAAAGACCCACCGGATGCACCACTCCAAGATGAATACTGCCCTGAGCTGAACCTCGTTCCTGTCTTCTAAGAGCTCCTATGTCAACCCGACCAGCCACGACCTCGCAAAGATGAAGGTGCTCCTCTGTAACTTCCTCCCTTGGTATTCCTCTACCCCATTGGTCCAAGGTATGGACGATCCCGACGTCGCCCATCGCCTGAAGGCTGTTGTTCCTGGTGTGCTGCCAGACTGGCCTCGACACGAACTGCTGTGTCGACCATGCCTCTTAGAGTAGCGTGACTGGTAGCTGTCACACCTGCCCGAATCTCCCCTCGGAGTCCAAGTTCAAACCTCTGACACTTGTCTTCCTCAGTGCTCACAAATGCTGGAGCGAACCGAGAAAGTTTCCCAAAAGTCTGCTCATAGTCCGCAACAGACATATCTCCCTGCTCCAGCCGCAGGAACTCTGCCTCCCGTGCAGTGCGAAACGATCACGGGTAGTACTGATCTAAGAATCGGGCACAGAAGACCTCCCAAGTAGTGGTGTAGACAGACCATCCTGACATCTCTAGACCATGCCACCACTGATAAGCTCCACCTTCGAGTAGGAAAGCCGCCAATGTCACCCGCTCACCCGGAGGGCAGTGCATCACCGTAAAAATCCTTTCCCACTTAGCAATCCATTCGTAGGCATCCTCAGGGTTTTATCCCCCACTGAAAGGAGTGGCTCCCAAACGCTGAGCCCGTTCGATACTTGCGCATTCAATTTCCCTCTCTAGTTCCTCGTCAGTCCGTGCTTGAGGAATTCTCCTTGGAGGCATAACCAACTGTTAAGAGGCATAGATTAGATAACATTACCCTGAAACTTGAAAAGTACCTAGTACTGACCGCTAGTCTAGCATGCTGACCACAACCTAGTGCTCTGATACCAAGCTGATAGGACCCGCCCCGATCCCCCGGGGACCACAAGGGGACGTGCCCTGCTCCCTTCTGACACCGGAACCAACATTCCAAATTTAACCTTAAAAAGTTCAAATGCATAAATATCTGAAATAAAGTCATTGAAAAGATGTCAGACAAGTGATAATGTCCAAAATACAAATTCCGAGCATGACTCTAAGCTATCCTGCGGGCTAACCTACCCAACAGGGGATCAGGTGCGCAGTGTAGATCTATGCCTCAGCCTCAGGATCCTCTTCTACCTCAGTATCACGGGCTAAAGGGGTCACCAAAACATTAAGGGTGAGTGGTCTGAAACTCAAGTTTATAAAACAGTTTAATAATTAAAACATATACTTTTTCCCCTCCGTTTTCCAAACATGCATGCATTAGTATTTAAAACCATAAAATCATATAAATTATCACAAGTCATATAATAAAACCATAAATATAACCACAGTCACTGCACTATACACTCCAATCCTCACATCCCAGATGTCCGACGTCCCTGACTTCCAATAAGGTCACACTCCCAAGGCTACGCGTGCCACTCAGGGTCTCAATCCGGAGTCAAATCCCCGAACCCAGTCCGGGTACGGCATCCCAGATGCCTAGCATCCCAGGCGCTCGACGTCCCAGATGTCCAATCATAGAAATCCTGCTCCTGAGTCATCCTACGGTCCGGTCCCTCCGTAGAATGACCCCTCACAAGCAATGTGTTGTGACCACTCCGGGGTACCACATCCGGAGGAGACAGTATCACACGGGTGGATTTATACAGTGCAGTGCCAAAGATAGTCATCAATATCCACATGCATATATATATATATGTATATAAAATCCAAAACAATACTTAAATTTCACCAGACGAGTTTCAAGCCCAAACATCGTAAATCGTGCCATAACCATAATTTCAAGATAATCAAAACCATTACTTGATTCCAGCATGTATATGTATATATAAAAGTGAAAACGGTTATGCATGCAAGGGTTTAATGAAATCGGGCCCACTCACACACAAGGGTCACTACAAGTACTTAACATTTATCCAAGAAGTCCTAAACTGAAACCGGCTGGGGAAAACCGCCCGAACACGCTTCCCGAGGCAACCGGCCCTTTTCTGACCAACTTAACGATCTCCGATCGACTCGATTATTAAACTCAAAATGTCCAGTACACTGAAAGGATGACAATTCTAGTTGACCATGCCCGGAGATGAGGCTTCACGCACCCTCACGCGCCACCCAAAGTGGCTGCGCGTGAAAGCCACGCGCCTGACACTGTAGCTACACTGTCATCTTCTTCACCCGCGTGTCTGCTAAACGGTTCCTCAACCCACAACTCGACCCGGCCAATTAACCACCAATTCCCACTCGATTTCCTTCATTTTTAAACCTAAGATCTTCCTTAACCATTTAATTTCAGTTCTGAGTTATTAATTAACCTTAACAGGTCCTATAACAACCCTTCGACCCGTGATCAACCAAACGGGTCGACCATCGATTCTCACTGGTTTTAGTCCCTTTTACAAATTAACTTAACATGAAGCTTTCTATGACCAATACGAACCAAAACACACAAACAATTGAACGAATACTCACCTGGAAGTCGTCGTCCACAACACTGAAATTTCTTCGAAAATAGAACTTGGGTTCCTGGCCAAGCCGTGGTCGAATCACCTCAGAGATGATATAGTTGAACTCCAATTGGTTCCAGAAATACGTTTAGGTCCTTGGTTTCATCCAACTAGCCTCACAAATTAAACTCGATTTTTCCGTCCAATTTTTCAGATTTCCAGTTCTCTGGTTTCTCTCCAGTTTTTAGACTTCACTTCACAGAAATGAACTCCTCTCAATTCCCATCTCTCTGTTAACTAAACTGTGACCCAACACCCGTGGGAATCCTCTCAGTTCCACTCTGGAATTGTTTCCCGCAAAACAGACCCAAATCGATTAAACAATGGTGCCCGTGCCTGGTGCTTGGTTCAGTCCATCCCACTGCCCCAAAACCATTAAACAATCGCCCTGGCCAGCCA
Source organism: Prinsepia uniflora (assembly GCA_032719365.1). Taxonomy (NCBI): domain Eukaryota; kingdom Viridiplantae; phylum Streptophyta; class Magnoliopsida; order Rosales; family Rosaceae; genus Prinsepia; species Prinsepia uniflora. The sequence goes on from CM064862.1 coordinate 50,338,250, forward strand.
CTAAAACGTTTAAACAATTTGTTTTATCAGAACCACCAAGCACGGTGTGCAGGCCCTGTTTCCAACGGTTTCAAACAGCGACCCCTGCAAAAATTACCATTTTTACCTTCTGTTCAAAAATTACCAAAATGCCCTACACTTCCTAGACCCGTAACTCAACCGTCCGATGTCCGTTTTCAGCTTGCCGCCTGTCTACGAATTCAGGGCATCAAGACCTGCCCAACGGTCCTCGAATCGTGTGAAAATCCGTTGTAAATCAAAAACTCTTTCGTCTAAATTACGAAAATACCCTTGGACTTCCGAACGTCATAACTTTTTTCCCGATCGTCGGAATTGGACGTGTCACCTATCTATGGACTCGTGACGTCCCGAACTACGTCACGGTCATCTGTCAATGTCCATTTGACCTACCAGTCAAAAAGTCAACAAATTAACCATACTATTCAAAGGGGGTAAAAACGTCATTTCATTCATTATTTTACAATTTTACATTTCTCGAATTTCCGGGGCGTTACACAGATGGTTGCCAGCACCCAACAGGCTCTGTGGTTTTCACTAAGAAAGAAGTTTGTTGATACTATCTTTTTTTATCTCCAAGAAATAGTAGCGTCAACAACCAAGTTCGAGAGGCTGTTGGAGGAGGAACGACGACAAAGGCACAACTCCAAGGCTCCCTCGTTTTACAAGAATAAGATTCATGTACATCAACTAGAGCATCAAGAGGTCGGAGAAGAATCAAATACTTCAAACGAAGAGTAGGAATTGGAAATAGCCACATCCCAAATCCAGACTCTGGAGGATGGACTAGTAACCCTCAAGTCATTGATTAAACTTACCTGGGAACAAAAGTTAGTTTTGATTAGTGGCAGCCTATTTGCAAACAAAACACCAACATTTGGATCTTATTCTTTTAACCTCACCAAGACTGGAGAGATATATGATGAGCTGGTAAGAGCAATGGTGATCAAACCAAACCCACAAACAAGTGTTTACTAAACAGGAAGATCTTAAAAATAAACCATTCTGCAAATAGCAAGTGTCATTACACCATGGCACAACCAATTGTGTCCAGTTTCAAGATATTATTCAAAGGTTGATCAATCAAGGACATATTGCGTTGACACTTATACCGAAAGTGTCACGACCCATCCCGGATGACAAGACCTATCCCAATTCCCTCCGGGATTAACGCGGGATGACCCTGCTCCCGTCTAACACGAAGTGTCAGACAAGGGATATTTTCGACCTTTGCCCTCTCGAGCTAATAGAGTACGCCAGGATCCGGAGGAGGTATTTGATATCTCGGTCTCTGCTACAGTCCACATCCGCTGTTAACCTGAAGGGCAGTCAAACATTAAAAGCTGTGAGTGGACAAAACAAAAGTTTATAAAACATTTCCATAAAGACATTTGTACCCTTCACTAAAAAACATGCATACATTCGAAAACCATTTAACCAAATGGAACCATCTGTGGGAACTAAGCCCCAAATCATAATCAAATCAAATATACGGGTCACTGCCCAAATCCATAAGAAACCAATAAGGGACTCAGCCCAAAACCATAACCATACTGAAACCAAATACATGAGCCACTGCTCAAATCCTGTGCACACCTATGCACACCACATATCACATATCATATATCATATATAAGTCACACAACCAATCCTGTCACGGTTTCCAAAGCTACGCGCGTGCTACTCGGGTCTCAATCCGAGTCTTCTTAAAGTTAAGGTCAATGTCCACAGACCACTGACCCTACCCGAGGTTATAGTAACCATAGCCTTCCTGAGAGTAAGGAACCCAATTGGGGGGTGACTCCACTCAGTCGGTGCTCCGTGACTACTCCGGTGTCCACCCAGGCCAACGACCCTCCCCTGAGGAGATAGAATAAGTAAAGGAAGGTATAGGAACATATATATACATAACATAACCATTCATGCCCGATTCCCCTGAACCGTCATGATCCATAACATCCAATCTGTTCATATACATATAGGAAACAACCTCCATGTCCGGTTCCCATAAACCGTCATGTACCACAATAACATAACCAAGGTTCATGCTGGTTCCCATAAACCGTCATGTACCATAATAACATAACCAGGGTTCATGCCGGCTCCCATAACCCGACATGAACCACGATACCATAACAAAGGTTCATGTCGGTTCCCATAAACCGTCATGAACCTGGAAATCCATGTAAGGTTCCCTGACCTGAAATCAAAACCGTAAAGTAACCTGTGTCTCGTGCCCGAACATATGATATCAGCTGGGCACCGTGCTCGATATCTGAGGTCATATACCCGAGACAAAACCAAATGGGTCTCATACCTGAGTTTATCCTTTTGGAAATCCAAAACCATTTCATTTAGACCATCAAAGAAATACAGACCCGTATAGGCACCGTATAGGGCCAAAACCTCGAAATACGTGCCTATACGTAACCACAACCAAATGCACTCATGGCATAACCAAACATGTATTAAAACATATAATAAACATTTAATCATGCACCAATTTAGAAAACCAAGGTCCATTCACAGACCGTCCGAGCTGCCGCCTCGATTTGCATGCCATATGGATCTCCCGAGCCAATCACTGTCATCGGGACTCCCAAACCTGTCCGAATCGTAATAGAAGGTTACTAAATACTTAATTAACCTCCTACTAAAGCCCCGTAATTTTTCGGTATTTGTAACTATTTCTAAACTCGATTCGAAACCTTCCAATGCCCCGAACATTATCGAGACGGTGTCTGATCGACACGAAACCAGTCCCAAAATGTTCGTTACATCGGATAGAAGATTTCACATGTTGAACACTTCCCCATTAGACCTACCATGCGGCCCCACGCGCCCTAGATAGCTCCTGCTCGTGAAGCCCACGCGCAGCTACAGTGTCACCCCTAACCTCTGTCGAACCGGATTCGACTGGTTCGAACCGGACCGGACTGGTTCGACCGGTTCAACCCTCAAACCGCCCATTTTTAAGTCCATTTGTCAGGACCCACCCCGGTTTCACCCCGAAAACCGAGGTAAACCCTGCTCCCGTCTAACACCCCGACACAACACCAACGTAAACTACTAAACTACACAATCAGACGCAGGAGAAACTTTAAACATCCAGAAGTCAAACGTATGTACAGAACATAGTTTTATAGACAAAAGAAAGAAAACCGATAAACTAGATACACGCACACGGAAAATTTAAAACACTCCGGGGTCGCTCTCGTAACTTCTATGCCTCCGACGCTACCTCGACGCCGAACCCCCGCTCTAGCTCCACGACCTGGAGGGCAATTTAAAACAGAAGGTGTGAGTGGACCATAAATAATAAAAGAATTTCCGAAAACCATTTCATAATAAAACCAGGGTTTTAGCCCTCAATTTTGAAATCGCATGCATAACCCAGTTATCAAAACAGTTATAATTCACGTAAAGATCATCATAAAAACATTTACTGAATCATTTTAAAAACAGTTATAGAACTCATATCATAAGCATCATAAAAACCACGTCATAAAACATAAGTTTCAACCAATCATTATCCGATCAAACCTGCTGGACCTATCCGAGTCTTTAAACTCCCGAGTCTTTAAACTCAATCCAGACCTCAATAATATCCGAGTCTTTAAACTCAACAGGCCTACGGGGGAAATATCAATATATCCGAGTCTTTAAACTCCCGAGTCTTTAAACTCAATCCGGGTCTTTAAACCCAATAACCAGATCCAGCAAATCCAATCAAAACCATTTGAAAATCATTTCTCAATCCACATCCAAACCCAAATCTGAAATCACTGGTCTGATGCCCTTCCGGCATCCAAAACAGTCATTCCGAATCCAAATCCGGAATTCCACTTTTCAACTTTAAAACCAAATTCCCCTTTCCGAAATCCGATTCTAAAACCGAAAGCCCGTGATTATCAAATCATGTCTCAAAATCCATTTATAATCATTAAAAATCACTTATCGTTTAAAAACCCCAAAGCATGGCATCAAAATCAGAATCCAACCTTTTTCTCGTAAAACGTGCTGAAAACCGTACTTTCTCGAAAAACGTGCAATAATGTAAAACAGTTATAGCATATTCAAATAATCATGAAATCACATATAAAACCATAAAACAAGTAATAAACACAGTTATGCATGCACAAGTTTAGAGAAAGGGTCCACTCACAGTACCAAGCCCTCAATCGCGTCCCGAACATCCCGTACGTTCTTCAGCTTCCTCGGGAAGTCCCGATCCTGTCAACAATCACCCAAGAACGTCACTAACACGTCTACGAAGGTCCACCTAATTTTCCCCAAAAATCCCCGGATCCTAAACATAATGAACCGGAACCCTAAACCTTCAACTTGCGGGACTAACCTCAAACGACGTCCGAACAACCCGAAACCAAATCCAATAGACTCGTTACAACTCCTAGACCAAAAACCTAGTTGACACCTTCCCCAAACACTGCCGCACGCGCCCCCACGCGCCGCCCAAAGTGGCTGCGCGTGGTCTACCTCGGGTCGACCGGTTCGACTGTACTGAACCGGCGTTCCCGGGTTCTTCGCCGTCCATCCACCAATTTGACTCCTCTCTTCACCATCCTCACCGTTCAGTCCTAAGCAACCCATTCCCCTTACTCTAATACCTCGACACAGTCCCTAGATCATCGTCCCAAACTCGACACAAAAACTCGTCTGTCCCCTATTCTTCCTCCCGGCCAACCAGCCACTCCCCCTTCATGACAACCACACTAAACAACTCCTAAGGACCGACTGAAGCTCACCAAACTCACCAAATCTCTTGACTCACAGTCAAAACCCACGACTTCCCGTTTGAAATTTACGGCAAAAAAGAGTAATTACAGGAGAACACGAAATTACCTCTGCTCAGGCCACCGCCGTGAGCTCAGCTGGCGTAAGTAGCTCCTCTCGCCTTCCTCCGTCCTCTGGACGCCACCACCAGCCTCGACTGGTCGAATATGGTAGCACAACCCCTCCATTTCGCTCCACAACTCTCCCTATTCACTCTCACCAGCTCACAACACTCAAACCTTCCCAGCCATCGATCGATTTCCTCACCGCCTCACTCTGTCTCTGTTTTCTCGACTGCACGGTTAACAGCCCCCAATTATTTGGACCTGTAAACAAAATCCTGGAATCCACTAGACCCCTAGCACGTGTCACCATCCCAAAGCCCCTCTCACAAGTGTCTCCATCTCAACCGCCCACTTGTCCCAATCTGTTGCACACGGCCCAAACAACCAAAAGACCAAAATGCCCTTCTTTGAACCCAAAATTACCATTTTTCCACTACCTTCCTAGACCCGTAATGTAACACCCCGGAAATTCGAGGAGATTTTAATATTGTAATTTAATGTATGAATTGACGCTTTTACCCTTGTTGATTTGTATGGCCAAATTGGACTTTGACCAATGACTTTGACCTAGTTGCGGACGTCACGAGTCTTCAGCGGACGTCACTTTCGGAAGCACAGTCCATTTTCGGACGATCAGGGAAAAAGTTATGGCTATCAGAAGTCCAGGGGCATTACCGTAATTTGGAAGGTTAAGGTGAAAATGTTGACTTTTCTCTTGGGAACTAATTTTAAAATGACTCAAGGACGGTTGGGTAGGTCTCGACGTCCTGAGTCCGTAGACAGGCGGCACGCCGAAATCGGACTTCGTACGAGGAAGTTATGGTCGCGGAAGTATTTCGCATTTAACCGAACTAACCGAGAACCGGATTAAAATAATATTATAATAATGGGATCTAATTACTTTAATCAAATCAATCTGGACCCTTGGATGAGTGACAAGTGTCACTCATCCCCTACATTCCCTAAAACAAGGATCTGTGTTGGCCAATAGGTTAGTTTATTATTTTATTTTCCTTAAATCCTCACCATTGATCCTATGCTGAGATTGAATCTCAGCCCTTCATTCCATCCAGCCATCTGTTTTAAAAACACTCAGATTTTTCACTCTCACATTTCACTACTCTTAAACCGTGAGCACGGCTACCCCTTCGAACAAACACTCCAGCACCTCACCTCTCAACCTCACACTCACGGCAACACCAGGCGGCCAACTGCCACCCCCAGACGCCAGGCACCACTCCACGGCCACCCTGCACGGCCGGTTTTCCCTCAGACCCGAGAAGGAACCCGAACAACCCAAACCACCCAAACCATCCAAACCTTCGCACCAGGGTTCGAACCAACGTACGGTTGGGTTCACTGTGACGACAGGACGACCAAGAACCAATCTGGGCGGCGTACGGCGGCGGCACGGCGGCGGTAGGACGAAAACCCGTGAGTACCCGATTTCCTTCCCTACTTCGAAACGTCCATTTTTGACGTTGGAATTGTTTGGTTGTTGTTAGGACACATTTAGGGGACCTTGACGACCAGTTTGAACCAAGGAACGTGGCTGGAAACTCAACGACTCGCCGGAGAAGATAACCTGAACTGGCAGCCAACCTTCGCGTCGATTTTCAGGTAGTCTTTCCAATATAGAATCTAGTTTGAATTTCACAGAACCATTGTAGAGGTAGAGACGAGTCCATAGGAACAAATCCCACCTAAAATGGTGATCAGAATCACGATCAGTGATCGGGTCGAGCCGTGGGTCTGCAGTAACCCGGTTCTCTGACCCGGTTACTGTAGCTGATGACGTCATCATGCTAACGTTAGCAGTGACGTCATGATGACGTCATCATGTCAGAAATCAGTCAGACCAGGGACCAATGGACTGCTGACACGTGTCCTCTGACACTGTCAGTGATGACGTCATGCTGACGTCAGCAGTACTGTAGCACAGTTGACCAGAGGGTTGACCAGGCGCGTGTGAACAGTAATTTTGGTGGGACCACCACCATTCTTTAGGTTTCGACGATCCGGATCCAATGGCGGTGGTTTCGGGTCGATCAGAGATCATTAAGTTGGTCAAAATGAGGTTTATTGCCCTGAAAGGGCTCAACGTTTGGGGGCCACTGACAGGACCCATCCCAATCCCCCCGGGATTAGTGCGGGATGACCCTGCTCCCGTCTGACACGAAGTGTCAGACAAGGGATATTTTCGTCCTTTGCCCTCCCGGGCTATCAGAGTACGCCAGGATCCGGAGGAGGCATGTGATATCTCGATCTCTGCTACAGTCCACATCCGATGTCAACCTGAAGGGCAGTCAAAACATTAAAAACTGTGAGTGGACAAAACAAAGAGTTTATAAAAACATTTAATAAGGAAGACATTTGTACCCTCCACTAAAAAGCATGCATGCATTCGAAAACCATTTATCCAAGACAAACCATATGTGGGACTAAGCCCAAAGCAGATATAAACTAAGGTCGAAAGGACCACCATAAAAACGACCATACGGGCCACTGCCCAAATCCTGTGCACACCTGTACACACCACATATCATATATCATATATCCATCACATACATATATATAAGTCACACAACCAATCCCGTCACGGTATCCAAAGCCACGCGCGCGCTACCCGGGTCTCAATCCGAGTCATCTCAAAGTCAAGATCAATGTCCGTAGACCACTGACCCTACCCGAGGTAATAGTAATCATAGCCTTCCTGAGAGTAAGGAACCCAACTGGGGGGTGACTCCACTCAGTCGGTGCTCCGTGACTACTCCGGGGTCCACCCAGGCCAACGACCCTCCCCGGAGGAGATAATAGAAGTAAAGGAAGGTAGACGAACATATATATACATAACATAAACATTCATGACCGGTTCCCCTGAACCGTCATGATCCATAATATCCGTAATCAGGTAACATTCCGGTTCCCATAAACCGTCATGTACCGTAATAATATAACCAGGTAATATGCCGGTTCCCATAAACCGTCATGTACCGTAATAATATAACCAACAAGGGTTCATGCCGGTTCCCATAAACCGTCATGAACCACGATACCATAACAAGGGTTCATGCCGGTTCCCATAAACCGTCATGAACCTGGGAATCCATTTAAGGTTCCCTGACCTGAAATCAAAACTGTAAAGTGACTGGGTCTCGTACCCGAACATAGGACACCAACTGGGCACCGTGCCCGGAATCTGAGGTCATATGCCCGAGACAAAACCAAATGGGTCTCATACCCGAGTTTATCATTTTGAAATCCAAATTCAGTTCATTTAAATCAATAAAGAAATACAGACCCGTATAAGCACCGTATAAGGCCGAAACCTCGAAATACGTGCTTATACGTAACCACATACAAATGCACCCATGGCATCATCAAACAAGTAATAAAACATATAATAAACATTTATGCATGCACCAATTTAGAAAACAAGGTCCACTCACAGACCGTCCGAGCTGCCGCCTCGATTTGCGTGCCATTCGGCTCCCCGAGCCGATCACCATCACCGGGACTCCCAAACTTGTCCAAATTTTAATAGAAGGTTACTAACTACTTAATTAACCTCCTACCAAAGCCCCGAAATTTTCCCGAACTTTTAACTATTTTTAAACCGACCCTAAACCTTCCGACACCCCGAAAACTATCGAAACGATGTCCGATTGACACGAGACCAGTCCCAAAATCTTCGTTACATCGAATAGAGGATTTCGTATGTTGAACACATCCCCAGAAACCCTAGCACGCGCCCGCACGCGCCGCCTGAAGTGGCTGCGCGTGGGAGCCACGCGCCGCTACAGTGCATCCTCTTCCTTCGATCGAACCGGTCCGGTCGGGCCGGTCCGGTCCAACCTCTGCAACTGGACCGGCGTAACCGGTCCAGGTCTCCGACGCCCTCATTTCTCATCCGTTTTCCTCCATTTCAATCCCTAAATTCATCTTTTAATCTTTCCTATCATTCCCAATTAACCAAACTAGCTAAAACACCCAAAATCCTAACGGTTCAAAATGGACCTCACGGTCCCTGTTTTTCCGATCATCCCACACGGCTGCTCAGCCGTCAACCCCCGTTCAAACTCATCTCTATACACCCTAAACAATCTAACAAACATTCCCTAAGCAACCAAAACGATCCATAATGTAAAACACAAATTAAAAATCGAATTTGAGCAAACCGAGTACCTCTCGGGTTTCATGGCCGCCGCCCACGGCGGCGTGGCTTCCAGCCGGCCACCAGCGTCCAGCCTTCATCCTCTCCACCTCTGGGCTTCTCGGTTCATGATCGAACAAGGTTGGATGTTTGGGTCGCACAGATGAGAGGAATGGGATCGGGAAATGGTTGGAGGAAAATGGAAAACTGGATGCACGGTTGAGTGTTTTGGTGCATGAGTGGGTGAGGTTGGCCAGTGGATGGGTGACAAGTGTCACTCATCCATTGGTTGCTGAAAAGTAACTGGACCCACTAAAGACAAACTGCACTTTTTGTCTCGTAAAACGTGCCGTCGTGAATAGTAACCGGGAACTTCTGTGAACCGTAACTTCGTCGTCGAACGTCCGAATTCGACGTGCCGCCTGTCTACGGATTCGTATCGTCCTTATCTACATAACGGTCTTCGGCCCTCGGCCATCGGACCTCCCGGTCAAAAAGTCAACTTTTGACCTCCTATTCACCCAAATTACCAAAATGCCCTTGGGCTTCCGAACGTCATAACTTCTTCTACGAACGTCGGAATTGAACGTGCCACCTGTCTATGAACTCGTGACGTCACGAACTACGTCACGGTCATCGGTCAAAGTCCATTTGACCACCCGATTGAAAAGTCAACGTTTTGCCACCATCAGGGGCAAAACGGTCATTTCGCACCGTTCGTCCGATTTCGCTCTACTAATCACGGATTAGCCTCACTAATCGTGATTAGTCACTAATCTAATCATGGAATTTGGGACGGGTCGTTACAACCTTCCCTCCTTAATTAATTTCGTCCCCGAAATTCCAACCGACCTAATCCAACCGTTCTTCCCTCCTTAATTAGTTTCGTTCTCGAAACGCCAACTATTCTGATTCCACATCCACCTCGTGGAAAGTAGAATCGACCTCGAAATACATGTACCCTCGTACACCAACCAACTAGAACAATACTTACTCGTCTGCAACCAGACGTACCACTAACGCTCATGTCGCCTCGTCTACATTCGACCACGTCGAATAGCAGAAGTCGTACGCTCCGAACTGACACCACCTGTCAGTATCAGAGGAGCCCAAGTATCCTATGATCGACCCACTTGTCAAATCTACCCTTTCGCTGACATAAACAACTCTACGGTTCCTTACTCACTCACTAAGATACCCTGACCTCTGCTCCCACTGGGAGTCATCAGACCTCACTCAACGATCCACGCTGACACCTCCGACAGACCGTCACCACTTAACAGTCGTCAGTCGAAAACTAACACTATACTCCCTTGTGGTTATACTAACCACCAACTCACTCAACCGGAGTATATGCATACTAACAAAACACTCGACCTGTGTGTAACCAAGCCCATCAGAACTACTATGACCCAATGCACAGTATCTAATGTCCAGTCCACGACCTCAACTAATCCGATGGTATCAGAACCAATCCGACTACCAATAAGCTCTCCAACGCACTACCGGTATCTCCTATATACCGTCACCAGGCACGATAAGTCTGTCTAGTATCGTACCTTGAACAACGTACAAGGTACGTACATCTACCCATCAATCAGACTACAACCACCTAGGTCATAGCCAATCACGTTTCTACGATGGAGTCCATTTATCCAATCCAGTATTAGACAAATCGAAACTCCGACCCATTATCTATCTCCAAATCCGAATCCGAATCCGCAATTTCGTAAGAAATCCCGAATCCAAACCCAGAAATCATATCCATATCCATGTTCAAATTCAAATCCGAAATCATCATTCCGTAAACTAGTATTAGGAATAACCATTCCGAACCCAAATCCATAAAAGAAAATCTATAGTCAAGCTCTAGAATCAAATCCTGAATCGTCACCCAGAATCCGATTCCAAAACCCAAATACAGAAATCCTCTTTCAAGTTCCAAAATCAAATCCTGAATCGTCATCCAGAAATCTGATTCCAAAACTTGAAATATCGTTCACGTCTACCGAGACGTACCAAAACCAAACCTATCGGTTACCCACTCAACCGATTACTACCATACGATCGATTGACTTCATAGGGAAGTCAATCCCAACATCTACACAACACTAGGTCAGACAAAATCCGACCTCGTCAGACACCTACTCATCGGACAACTACTCAGGCGAGTAATAAGCCATATGGGATTTACCTCGAAAAGAAGTTCAGTCCCATCATGCTCCACTCAACATCCAAGTAAGAGTGATAAACTCTCCACCTATCTGGATCATCAAGATCACGATCCAGATCCACCACTACGTCAAACGACTATAGACGTCACGATCGAGGATCGTCACGCCAACCAAAGTCCTAGACCATTTCCCACATCTTAAATAGATTAGTCTACGACGAGACACGCCGAGACTGTGGGTTCTCACTGATTACCTCGTATCGATCCTTGTCATTCCACCAAGGCAAAACAAGAATGATCGAATAATCCATCCTACGTGAATGCAAACAACACTCGATGCACTCACCACGTCAGGTAACCTGACATCGTCTGCCACCAAGCAGAAAATGAGAAATCTCAGTCACCTAACTTCGATATACTCAACTCCTCCTGATGATTCAGAACAAATCCCGGGTCCACCAACCAATACACGATCAGTGTACTAGTGGCAACCAACAACACCTATATCATCAACGTCATCTACCACCATCAATTATGGTAGAACCTAAGAAGTCACCCAAAACGACTTCGACATACCCGTTACCAATGCGGAAAACCCGCATTCCTCTCGTCACCTCAACCACGTGTCCCCGTTAGACTGGTTATGGACACATGCCCATTTACGACCGTATATGTACATCCAAAAGGATGTCAATTCATCCTAATCTGATGTACCACTCTACTGAAAAGTCACAACAGCCCCCTGCTGTGATCCGCAGTCAAATCTCTGCAACCCACCATCTCGAACCAATCCTGACTAATTCTGACCAACTGGTCGCTAAACCCCGCGACAGAACGAGTCTGACCAACCGGTCACTAATCCGTCATGATAATACTCGATCCTCACTCCTCAACTACCGCTGGATCCTATCCAGTCCGTCACTATCCGTGATTCACTCCCGAACCACAGATACCAATCATAAGCCCATCACGTCTGAGTAACATCCTGACTCGTAACTCACCGTCATCACAATCACCGGCACCAGCACCAGTACCACGCACTATCACCAAAACTAGTGTCAGTATCAACACGCCGTGTGCAAAACTGACACCCTGGATCTCCGCTCATACCGAGCGACGATCCCGTACCTCTGCTCGAATAGGAGAAACTCTGCCTCCCTCGTACCCGACAACTCTGGGTACAGTCACCCTGACAACTCATACGAGAAAAGGAAAACGTTCCCCGAACGTCCCCGATCCCCAACAATCGTAACTATAACCACTCTCGGTAGTAGCGCATGCCCCACACTCGTGTAGACCTAACTACCAGACATCGCTATATCCAGACTCCGTATCCAACGGAATCAATCGCCCGTACTAACTACTCTGTATCCCACTCAGGGATTCCATCGACAAGTATCAACCCTGGTAACCTGTCCAACCAAACACTAACCAGTCGTAACTCGACTAAACCATTGTCGTCTACCAGGTCACCCACGACCTTAGTTGCACCAACCCACAACTGAAGTAGCACGACAACCAACTCGGTTTAACCGATACGTACAACCCTGACTGCGAAGTGCAGTCCCAACACAAGCTGACATGACTAGACCGACTAACGAATCCAAATCCGAATAGTCGTCCAAGTCAAACCACCAGTCAACTCACATTTCCGAACCATACACATAAGGTAGGGTTCCACAATCAAGCCCTAGGGTCACTCTGAACCCAACTGCGAAAAGTAGTAAAATCAACAATCTGACCGACTCCGCGGTCTTGACATCGTAATGACGTCAATCCAATCCTACCGTAAGTCCAATCAGGATCCTCGAATCTGGCTGCCAACTACCATAAGTTCAACCAGAGTTCCCCGAAATCGACTACTAACCGCCAACAGCAGTAAACCCATCTAACTCAACCAATCCGACCATCGGATGGTCACAACACCAAATCAGTCGTCGAAACCGATCCTATGGCATCGTGAAGACGATCCCAACTAACCGTCTCACGATCCAAAACTCTAACGTAATACTACGTTAAGCCTTCCGTAGGGTTCCACACTGCCAACCCTGACAGAACCAAGGAAACCTCGGCATCGAGTGCCGAACCAAGGCTTGCCCATCCTACTAACTATCGTACCGGCACCACGACAATCAGGTTGACCACGAACTGCAGCCCAATGAGATATCACATCCTCGACCAGCATACATACTCCAAGAGCTCCGCGGTTGCTCGAATAGAGACAACCCCGCTCTGATTCCACGTTGACAGGACCCATCCCAATCCCCCCGGGATTAGTGCGGGATGACCCTGCTCCCGTCTGACACGAAGTGTCAGACAAGGGATATTTTCGTCCTTTGCCCTCCCGGGCTATCAGAGTACGCCAGGATCCGGAGGAGGCATGTGATATCTCGATCTCTGCTACAGTCCACATCCGATGTCAACCTGAAGGGCAGTCAAAACATTAAAAACTGTGAGTGGACAAAACAAAGAGTTTATAAAAACATTTAATAAGGAAGACATTTGTACCCTCCACTAAAAAGCATGCATGCATTCGAAAACCATTTATCCAAGACAAACCATATGTGGGACTAAGCCCAAAGCAGATATAAACTAAGGTCGAAAGGACCACCATAAAAACGACCATACGGGCCACTGCCCAAATCCTGTGCACACCTGTACACACCACATATCATATATCATATATCCATCACATACATATATATAAGTCACACAACCAATCCCGTCACGGTATCCAAAGCCACGCGCGCGCTACCCGGGTCTCAATCCGAGTCATCTCAAAGTCAAGATCAATGTCCGTAGACCACTGACCCTACCCGAGGTAATAGTAATCATAGCCTTCCTGAGAGTAAGGAACCCAACTGGGGGGTGACTCCACTCAGTCGGTGCTCCGTGACTACTCCGGGGTCCACCCAGGCCAACGACCCTCCCCGGAGGAGATAATAGAAGTAAAGGAAGGTAGACGAACATATATATACATAACATAAACATTCATGACCGGTTCCCCTGAACCGTCATGATCCATAATATCCGTAATCAGGTAACATGCCGGTTCCCATAAACCGTCATGTACCGTAATAATATAACCAGGTAATATGCCGGTTCCCATAAACCGTCATGTACCGTAATAATATAACCAAGAAGGGTTCATGCCGATTCCCATAAACCGTCATGAACCACGATACCATAACAAGGGTTCATGCCGGTTCCCATAAACCGTCATGAACCTGGGAATCCATTTAAGGTTCCCTGACCTGAAATCAAAACTGTAAAGTGACTGGGTCTCGTACCCGAACATAGGACACCAACTGGGCACCGTGCCCGGAATCTGAGGTCATATGCCGAGACAAAACCAAATGGGTCTCATACCCGAGTTTATCATTTTGAAATCCAAATTCAGTTCATTTAAATCAATAAAGAAATACAGACCCGTATAAGCACCGTATAAGGCCGAAACCTCGAAATACGTGCTTATACGTAACCACATACAAATGCACCCATGGCATCATCAAACAAGTAATAAAACATATAATAAACATTTATGCATGCACCAATTTAGAAAACAAGGTCCACTCACAGACCGTCCGAGCTGCCGCCTCGATTTGCGTGCCATTCGGCTCCCCGAGCCGATCACCATCACCGGGACTCCCAAACTTGTCCAAATTTTAATAGAAGGTTACTAACTACTTAATTAACCTCCTACCAAAGCCCCGAAATTTTCCCGAACTTTTAACTATTTTTAAACCGACCCTAAACCTTCCGACACCCCGAAAACTATCGAAACGATGTCCGATTGACACGAGACCAGTCCCAAAATCTTCGTTACATCGAATAGAAGATTTCGTATGTTGAACACATCCCCAGAAACCCTAGCACGCGCCCGCACGCGCCGCCTGAAGTGGCTGCGCGTGGGAGCCACGCGCCGCTACAGTGCATCCTCTTCCTTCGATCGAACCGGTCCGGCCGGGCCGGTCCGGTCCAACCTCTGCAACTGGACCGGCGTAACCGGTCCAGGTCTCCGACGCCCTCATTTCTCATCCGTTTTCCTCCATTTCAATCCCTAAATTCATCTTTTAATCTTTCCTATCATTCCCAATTAACCAAACTAGCTAAAACACCCAAAATCCTAACGGTTCAAAATGGACCTCACGGTCCCTGTTTTTCCGATCATCCCACACGGCTGCTCAGCCGTCAACCCTCGTTCAAACTCATCTCTATACACCCTAAACAATCTAACAAACATTCCCTAAGCAACCAAAACGATCCATAATGTAAAACACAAATTAAAAATCGAATTTGGGCAAATCGAGTACCTCTCGGGTTTCATGGCCGCCGCCCACGGCGGCTTGGCTTCCAGCCGGCCACCAGCGTCCAGCCTTCATCCTCTCCACCTCTGGGCTTCTCGGTTCATGATCGAACAAGGTTGGATGTTTGGGTCGCACAGATGAGAGGAATGGGATCGGGAAATGGTTGGAGGAAAATGGAAAACTGGATGCACGGTTGAGTGTTTTGGTGCATGAGTGGGTGAGGTTGGCCAGTGGATGGGTGACAAGTGTCACTCATCCATTGGTTGCTGAAAAGTAACTGGACCCACTAAAGACAAACTGCACTTTTTGTCTCGTAAAACGTGCCGTCGTGAATAGTAACCGGGAACTTCTGTGAACCGTAACTTCGTCGTCGAACGTCCGAATTCGACATGCCGCCTGTCTACGGATTCGTATCGTCCTTATCTACATAACGGTCTTCGGCCCTCGGCCATCGGACCTCCCGGTCAAAAAGTCAACTTTTGACCTCCTATTCACCCAAATTACCAAAATGCCCTTGGGCTTCCGAACGTCATAACTTCTTCTACGAACGTCGGAATTGAACGTGCCACCTGTCTATGAACTCGTGACGTCACGAACTACGTCACGGTCATCGGTCAAAGTCCATTTGACCACCCGATTGAAAAGTCAACGTTTTGCCACCATCAGGGGCAAAACGGTCATTTCGCACCGTTCGTCCGATTTCGCTCTACTAATCACGGATTAGCCTCACTAATCGTGATTAGTCACTAATCTAATCATGGAATTTGGGACGGGTCGTTACAGCCACTCCTTTCTGCGGGGGATCGAACCCCGAGGATGCCCATGATTGGATCACCAAGTGGGAGAGGATCTTCTCGGTGATGCACTGCCCTCCGGGCGAACGAGTGACCTTGGCGGCCTTCTTACTAGAAGGAGGAGCCTACCAGTGGTGGCACGGACTTGAAATGTCTGGATGGTCGGTCCATACCACTACTTGGGAAGTTTTCCGTTCCCAATTTCTGGACCAGTACTACCCGCGGTCGTTCCGCGCGGCACGGGAGACTGAGTTCCTGCGGCTGGAGCAGGGGGATATGTCCGTTGCGGACTACGAGTAAACTTTCTGGAAACTGTCCCGGTTCGCTGCATTATTTGTGAGCACGGAGGAGGACAAATGCCAAAGGTTCGAGCTTGGACTCCGAGGGGATATCCGGGAAAGTGTGACTGCTGCTACTCATACTTCACTGAGAGATATGGTCGACGTTGCGGTGCGTGTCGAGGCCAGTCTGGCGGCACACCAGACACGACAGCCTTCGGGCGAGGGGAACGTCAGGATCGCCCACATCGTGGGCCATCAGGCCAGAAGAACAACAAGGGAGGGGGCTACAGGGGAGCACCCTCATCCTTCAAGGGTCGTGGCTGGTCAGGTCGACGTGGAGGCTCTCAAGGCAGAGGACCTGGATACAACTCTGGGCAGCGTTCATCTGGGAGCGGTGCTTCTGGTGGGCATTCGAACTGGCCGAGGTCTGTAACCTGTTTTGCTTACGGGGAGGAGGGCCACTATGCCTGTGATTGCCCGCAGTTGCCCAAGAATAACGATGCTGGGGGCTCTAGTGTGGTGCAGAGCACGGCTTCCCACACTAATGGAGGTCGCGGTCAGGGAGGCGACCGTGGTGCTGGTCGTGGCGCGCGCGGGCGCGGACGGAATGGAGGGCCAAGGGCCCAAGTGTTTGCAATGACCCAACAGCAGGCGAGGACTGCCCCAGACGTGGTTACAGGTACACTACATATCTTAAACCTTCTTGTACGTGTATTGATGGATGCGGGGGCTACACATTCTTTTATTTCGAAGAGTTGTGCTGGTATGCTTGATTGTGTGGTATCAGCCTTAGATTACGAAATGGGTGTTGGCACCCCGATGGGCATCGTGTACCTTGTGAATCAGGTGATTCGGAGGTGCCCGGTAAGAATTGAGGATGTGGGTTTACCAGCAGACTTAATTATTCTGGATATCCACGACTTCGATATAATCCTAGGGATGGATTGGCTATCGGAGCATGGATCGCTCATCGATTGCTGTAGCAAGCAAGTGATTCTACGGAGCCCGGGTTTGCCGGAGGTTATCTTTCAGGGGGAACGTGATGGTTCACCTCCTGAAGTGATTTCTTCACTTACTGCTACCAAACTTCTACGGAAGGGATGCCAGGGTTATCTGGCGCATGTCATGTCGGAGCAGGTTGATACTCCGGGTATCGACGAGATACCGGTGGTATGTGAGTTTCCGGATGTATTCCCGGAAGACTTACCTGGATTGCCACCATCGCGGGAGATCGAGTTTACAATTGAACTACTCCTTGGTACCCGACCTATATCCCAGGCACCATACCGGATGGCGCCGGTTGAGTTACGAGAACTCAAGGCTCAATTGCAGGAGTTGGTGGATTTGGGATATGTTCGACCGAGTACTTCACCGTGGGGAGCACCGGTGTTGTTCGTGAAGAAGAAGGAGGGAAGTCTCCGTTTGTGCATTGACTATCGGCAACTCAACAAGGTGACACTGAGGAACCAGTATCCTCTACCCAGGATCGATGACCTTTTTGACCAGTTGCGGGGAGCTCAGTGCTTCTCGAAGATTGATTTGCGGTCTGGGTATCACCAACTAGGATTTCGGAGGAGGATATTCCGAAAACTGCTTTTCGAACCCGTTATGGACACTACGAGTTCCTGTTTATGCCTTTTGGGTTGACGAATGCTCCAGCAGCATTCATGGATTTGATGAACCGGGTCTTCCGACCCTACCTGGATAAGTTCGTGATTGTGTTCATCGATGATATCTTGGTATACTCGAGGAGTGCCCGTGCACATGAGGAACATCTACGTTTGGTCTTGGAGAAACTGAGACAAGAACAGTTGTATGCCAAGCTGAGCAAGTGTCAGTTTTGGCTGAGCAGTATTGGTTTTCTGGGACACGTGATATCGACGGATGGGATTTGCGTGGATCCCCAGAAAACAGAAGCGGTAAGTAACTGGGCTAGACCGACAACAGTAACGGAGGTGCGGAGTTTTGTCGGATTAGCAGGTTACTACCGAAGATTCGTGGAGGGTTTCTCCAAAATTGCTGCACCATTGACTCGTTTGACTCGGAAGGGAGTAAAGTTTATCTGGGACGAGCAGTGCGATCGGAGTTTCCAGGAGTTGAAAGATCGATTGACCACTGCACCTGTTCTTGTATTGCCGGATGATAGTGGAGAGTTTGTGGTCTTCAGTGATGCATCGCTACAAGGTCTGGGCTACGTGTTGATGCAAACTGGCAAGGTTATCGCCTATGCATCCCGGCAGTTGAAGACTCATGAGTTGAACTACCCTACCCATGATTTGGAGTTGGCGGCGGTGGTTCATGCTCTAAAAATCTGGAGACATTATCTATTCGGCGCCACGTGCCGGATATACACCGACCACCAGAGTCTTAAATACCTATTCACTCAAAAGGAGCTTAACATGAGACAACGGAGATGGTTGGAGCTGCTAAAGGATTATGACTGTACGATCGAGTACCATCCGGGTAAGGCCAATGTGGTGGCAGATGCACTCAGCAGGAAGTCAGCAGGATCTATTGCACACCTGGGGATGGTGTACCTTCCTTTGCTGGTGGAACTCCGGAAAGCGGGAGTTATTTTGGGTACGGATGAGCATGGAGCTTTGTTGGCCAACTTTCATGTACGACCAGTGCTGATTGATCGAATCATCGAAGCACAACTTCAGGATCCGATACTCTGTATTTACAGAATTGAGGTCGATGCGGATGGGAGACAGGATTTTACCATCCGGGACGATGGAGCACTTGTGAAGTTGGGCCGTTTGTGTGTACCTGCAGTGGCAGAGTTACGGGCCGAGATTCTTGAGGAGGCCCATAGTTCGGCTTATGCTATGCATCCGGGAGGTACAAAGATGTACCGTACCCTCCGGAACCATTATTGGTGGCCAGGAATAAAGAAGGATATTGCTGAGTTCGTAAGCAAATGCTTAACCTGTCAGCAGGTTAAGGCGGAATGGCAGAGACCGTATGGGGCTATGCAGCCACTTCCGATTCCCGAGTGGAAGTGGGATCACATCATCATGGACTTCGTCTTTAAGTTATCGAGGACTCAGAGTGGAGTTGACGGAGTATGGGTGATCGTGGACCGGTTAACCAAGTCAGCCCATTTTCTGCCCGTTCAGGAGACTTATAAACCTAACCGACTGGCTCAGTTGTTCGTGAAGGAAATCATACGATTGCATGGTACGCCGGAATCGATCGTGTCCGATCGTGATCCGCGTTTCACTTCCAGGTTCTGGCGGAGTTTGCAAGCTACCTTGGGAAAAACCCTACGTTTCAGTACTGCGTTCCATCCACAGACCGATGGACAGTCTGAACGGACCATTCAGACCCTGGAGGACATGATGAGGTCCTGTGTGCTACTGTTCGAGTTATCAAGGAGAGATTGAAGACGGCTCAGGATCGCCAAAAGTGTTATGCTGATCGACGGATTCGAGACTTGGAGTTCGAGGTGGGAGATTTTGTCTTCCTGAAGTTATCTCTGTGGAAAGGGATTATCTGTTTTGGCCAACGGGGGAAACTGAGTCCGCGATTTATCGGACCTTATGAGATCGTGGAGAGGATTGGCAAGGTTGCTTACAGATTGGCGCTACCTCCAGAACTTTCTAGAGTTCACGATGTTTTCCACATATCGATGCTGCAGAAGTACGTACATGATGCTTCGCATGTACTTGGGGAACAACCTGTCGAACTACGGGAGGATTTGAGCTTCGAAGAACAACCAGTACAGATCTTGGATCGGAAGGACAAGGTACTACGACGGAAGACGATTCCTCTCGTGAAGATTCTCTGGAGAAACCAGAATGTGGAAGAAGCCACATGGGAGCCTGAGGCTCAGATGCGAGAACAATTTCCTTACTTGTTTCTTTGAAATTTCGGGACGAAATTTCTTAAGGGGGGAAGGTTGTAACACCCCGGAAATTCGAGGATTTTAATATTGTAATTTAATGTATGAATTGACGCTTTTACCCTTGTGATTTGTATGGCCAAATTGTTGACTTTTTGATTGGTGGGTCCAATGGACTTTGACCAATGACCGTGACGTAGTTCGGGACGTCACGAGTCCGTAGCCAGGTGGCACGTCCATTTCGGACGATCAGGGAAAAAGTTATGGCTATCGGAAGTCCAGGGGCATTACCGTAATTTGGACGGTTAGGGTGAAAATGTTGACTTTTCTCTTGGGTACTAATTTTCACATGACTCAAGGACCGTTGGGTAGGTCTCGACGTCCTGATTCCGTAGACAGGCGGCACGCCGAAATCGGACTTCGTACGAGGAA
The DNA here is from genome assembly GCA_032719365.1 of Prinsepia uniflora. Taxonomy (NCBI): domain Eukaryota; kingdom Viridiplantae; phylum Streptophyta; class Magnoliopsida; order Rosales; family Rosaceae; genus Prinsepia; species Prinsepia uniflora. The sequence goes on from CM064862.1 coordinate 50,359,111, forward strand.
GTTATGGTCACGGAAGTATTTCGCATTTAACCGAACCAACCGAGAACCGGATTAAAATAATATTATAATAATGCGATCTGATTACTTTAATCAAATCAATCTGGACCCTTGGATGAGTGACAAGTGTCACTCATCCCCTACATTCCCTAAAACAAGGATCTGTGTTGGCCAATAGGTTAGTTTATTATTTTATTTTCCTTAAATCCTCACCATTGATCCTATGCTGAGATTGAATCTCAGCCCTTCATTCCATCCAGCCATCTGTTTTAAAAACTCTCAGATTTTTCACTCTCACATTTCACTACTTTCAAACCGTGAGCACGGCTACCCCTTCGAACAAACACTCCAGCACCTCACCTCTCAGCCTCACACTCATGGCAACGCCAGGCGGCCAACTGCCACCCCCAGACGCCGGCCACCACTCCACGGCCACCCTGCACGGCCGGTTTTCCCTCAGACTCGAGAAGGAACACGAACAACCCAAACCACCCAAACCATCCAAACCTTCGCACCAGGGTTCGAACCAACGTACGGTTGGGTTCACTGTGACGACAGGACGGCCAAGAACCAATCTGGGCGGCGTACGGCGGCGACACGGCGGCGGTAGGACGAAAAACCCGTGAGTACCCGATTTCCTTCCCTACTTCGAAACATCCATTTTTTACGTTGGAATTGTTTGGTTGTTGTTAGGACACATTTAGGGGACCTTGACGACCAGTTTGAACCAAGGAACGTGGCTGGAAACTCAACGACTCGCCGGAGAAGATAGCCTGAACCGGCAGCCAACCTTCGCGTCGATTTTCAGGTAGTCTTTCCAACATAGAATCTAGTTTGAATTTCATAGAACCATTGTAGAGGTAGAGGCGAGTCCATAGGAACAAATCCCACCTAAAATGGTGATCAGAATCACGATCAGGGATCGGGTCGAGCCGTGGGTCTGTGGTGACCCGGTTCTCTGACCCGGTTACTGTAGCTGATGACGTCATCATGCTGACGTTAGCAGTGACGTCATGATGACGTCATCATGTCAGAAATCAGTCAGACCAGGGACCAATGGACTGCTGACACGTGTCCTCTGACAGTCAGTGATGACGTCATGCTGACGTCAGCAGTGACGTCGTGCTGACGTCAGCAGTACTGTAGCACAGTTGACCAGAGGGTTGACCAGGCGCGTGGGGGCGCGTGTGAACAGTAATTTTGGTGGGACCACCACCATTCTTTAGGTTTCGACGATTCGGATCCAATGGCGGTGGTTTCGGGTCGATCGGAGATCATTAAGTTGGTCAAAATGAGGTTTATTGCCTTGGGAAGCGCGTTCGGGCGGCTTTTCCGGGCCGGTTTTGGTCTAGGGTTTCGTGGTTAAATGTTAGGGGTTCGTATTGACCCTTACGTATACTTTGGATATGACAGGGGTTGTATAACTGTACCAGATCGAGGGTATACGCTCAGTTTTCAGCAGGACTGTACTGTGAGTGGGCCATTTTCTTAAACCCTTGCGTGCATAAATGTTTTCTGGTTTAATATACATATTCATATGCTAAAAACAAATAATGGTTTTGATGCTATGGAAATTATGGTTACAGTACGTTTCACGATATTTGGGCATGAGACCCGTCTGATGAAACTTAAGGATTGATTGGATTTTATCTATGTATATATATGTTTTGCATGTGGATATCAATAAAATGTATTTGGTACTGCACTGTATAGATCCTTCCATATTATATTGTCTCCTCCGGATGAGGTACCCCGGAGAGGTCACGGACGTCTAGTACGTCCAGCGTCTATGACGCTAAGCATCGGGGATGCTGTACCCGAACGGGGTTCGGGGATTGAACTCGGAAATTGAGACCCGAGTGGCACGCGTAGCCTTGTGATTGTGACCTTATTGACGTCAGGGACGTCAGACATCAGGGATGTCGGGATTGGAGTGTATAGTGCAGCAACTCAAATTATACTTATGGTTTTATTTCATGCCTTATGGTTCATATTATATGACTTATGATTTTAAATACGGTTGCATGCATGTTTGGAAAACGGAGGGGTAAATTATATGTTTTACTTATCAAATGATTTTATAAACTTAAGTTTCGGTCCACTCACCCTTAATGTTTTTGGTAACCCCTCCAGGTCGTGATACTGAGGTAGAGGAGGAACCTGAGGCTGAGGCATATATCTACTTCTGCGTACCTGAACCCTTGTTGGGTGGTGTACCCGCAGGTTTACTTTAGAGTCGTGCTCGCATCTTGTAATTTTGGATTTCATCCCTTGTCTGACATCTGTTTAATTCGGATTTAATGTATAACTTTAATTTGGTTATTTATGCATTTGATGTTTGAGGTTAAAATTGGTATGAATTATTGGGTGACAGACGGGAGCAGGGCACGTCCCCTGTGGTCCCTGTGGGATCGGGGCGGGTCCTGTCACGTAACTCACTCATCCTAGGTCCGATGAACACGTGCCGCCTGTCATTGAATTCAGGGCGACGAGATCTACCTAACTATCCTAGGTCAGCGTGTCAAAATCCGATCGTATGAAAAGTCAACTCTTTCCCCTATTTTACCCAATTTACGGTAATGCCCTCAACCTTCCGAACATCATAACTTCCTCCTCGGATGTCGGAATCGGGCGTGCCACCTGTCTACGGATTCGTGACTTCCCGAAATACGTCACAGTCATCGGTCAAAGTCCATTTGACCGCCTGAACTCAAAGTCAACATTTTGCCCAACCTAGGGGCAAAATCGTCATCTGAACCTATCGTTACCAACTAACCACCGATTAAGCTCACTAATCTCATCTTAAGCACTACCTTAACCCTACTTCCAGGGACGGGTGGTTACACCATTTCAACCCATTCTAATCCTAATATAGTCCTAATCTCATTTCTAATCATTTTAGTCGTTCAAATGGAACTAAAACCACCAAAAACCGTACCTTGAAGCTCGGCCATGGCGGCCGTGACTTTCCTCCGCCGTTCACTGTCGTTCCCGGTCGTCCTATCCTTCAAAAACGATCCCATTCCTCTCCTAGGGTCCCCAGAAACATAACAAGATCTTTAGGTTCGATTAAAACCCAATAAAATTGAGTTTCGAATTTTTGAATATTTCTCACCTCACGGGTTCGACTCCCCGCCGTGGCCACCGTCGTCCCCAGCCGTGGCTTGCCATCCTCAGTCTTTCACCACCTCATCACGGTCATATTCGTGCTCAAAGGGCCCTTGTGATGGTGAGGTGTGTTGTGTGTTTGTTCAAGAAATGGAAATGGGGGAAATGGTGTTTATGGGTTCGGGATGTGAGGAAGAACAAAGAAGATAGTGTGATGTTATCTGATGAAGAGAGGATTAGATTAGATGAGTGGTGAGGATTGAGAGATTAATTAAAATGAATGGCTAAGATTGAGTGATGAAAAGGTTAATTATTAAATAATAAAAATAATAGTATTTAATTAATGAGATCCACAAATTAGGGGATCTAGCCAATGGGATGAGTGACACTTGTCACTCATCCATGGGACCCACCTAAAATATCTAGCCAATCAGATTTTAACAAATCATCACCGTCTCGAAGTACGTGCATAGTGAAATCGACCTTCCGTGACCTATAACTTTCCCGTTCGAAGTCCGATTTCAGGGTGCCGCCTGTCTATGTATTCGTATCGTTCCGATCTACGTAACGGTTCTCGGCCCTCTGCCATCGGACCCCTCGGTCAAAAAGTCAACATTCCCCCTTTGTAACCAAAATTACCAAAATGCCCCTTATCTTCCGAACGTTATAACTTCCTCCTCGAACGTTGGAATTGAACGTGCCGCCTGTCTATGAACTCGTGACGTCACGACCTACGTCACGGTCATCGGTCAATGTCCATTTGACCACCCAAACGAAAAGTCAACGTTTTGCCACGACTAGAGGCAAAACGGTCATTTTGCATCGTTCGTCCGATTTCGCCTAACTAATCACTGATTAGCCTCACTAATCTAATCTTGGAATTTGGGACGGATCGTTACCTCGGATGTCCCGGTGAGGCTGAGATTGGAATCATCCCTAGTTTGACACTTCGTGTCAGACGGGAGCAGGCACGTCCTGCGTTAATTCCTGTGGGATTTGGGACGGGTCCTGACAAAAAGCTCCAATGGGTATAGATACTAATCCACTTTCGGCACTATCGGTCAACATGTATAATTTCCACAGGTCCAAAAGGGAAACCGAGTAAACAAAGAAGGAAAAACCACACAATAGTCGACCTAACCAACATCTGCCACCACAGAGGATGAAATGGTGATGTGCAGTGAATCCAAGGCACAATACGTCCATATAACATCTACCTTGGGTGTTAAGAAGAAGTTGGAATATAAGAAGACGGGTCAGGATGATTCTCCGGATATACCTGGATAGAAACACGGCCTGCATGGCCTTAAAATTAAAACCCCGCGGGACTCGAAAACTCAAAGATCAGGAGGCACTAGGGAAGGGCAAGTTCCAAGGAAGGCCTAGGGGCAAGATGGCCAGCGGAAATCACAAGGGAAAAAACCAGTTCTTTTGAGCGAGACTAACAATATAGCTAAAACCATTAATGCCACAATCTAGCAGGGAGAGTGGTATATGGCAGGAAATAATGGGAAGCCAGCCAAAGAGTTAGAAAGAACTACGAAAAGGAGAATGAATAGGAAGTATGAGGCATAATTGAGTACAAAGAAAGGCTTGGGGGCAATACCTCCTAAAGAGCCAACAATGCCCCCGACGACCAAAAAGGAGTTAACTAGTCCTCCCAAGATAGATAAGGAAGAGAAGAAGGAGTGAGGAAGTGACATTCACCCCAACCCTGTTTTAGAAATCTCTTCCACCATTCGAAAGAAACTTGTTTTTGGGAACTTCCCATAAGAAGACTTGGAGAAAGGGCAGACCAAAAACACAGAGGAACCAATTGAGAAATCATTTAAGGATGAAAACCAGCAAATATATGGTTAGAGTATCACCAAAAATGAGGTAAAAGAATTCGAGGAAGATCTACTGGAAGTCATGGAGGTAACCGCCTTATTTGGTAGAGAACATGAATCTCGTGGAGAGGTTGACATCATGGTTGTCCTGCCAGAACATCTATCAGATGTGTACCATCAAGTTAACCAAATGATCGGTGACATATCTATCCACGAGCCTTTCTTGAGCACCGATCCAGATTCCATCCGGTGAGGATCCCAATGTCATCCCGAAGGTCTTCTGCCAATAAGAATAATCATTGTTTGCTATTTCGACCATGGGGATGACAGATCACCTGTGGCCTATCTTCATGACGACCCATGTTGAGGGTATCCCCATCGACAAAATGAAGATAGATATAGTGGCTTCTATCAACGTCCTACTCGATAAAATTTTGAAAAAAAAACTAAACAAGACACTACGAGATTGCTTGCCGACTTCGGCTATAAAGCCAAAACTTCAGCGAAACTGCCACCAAAACTCATAGGGTTATACCTTTGGAAGTTACAATGGGATCCAAGAAGTTGATGTTGGCATTTTTTCTGCTGGATAGCACTACGACCTACAATGTTTTACTCGGAAGGGATTGGATTCATAAAACAATGTGTGTCCCATCTACACTACATTAACAAATCGCCATGTGGAATCCTAATGACACCACCCATGAGGGAGGGTCTTGGGAAGTCATTCGGGGAGATACGAGACCATTCATGGCCAACTCAAGGTGGCAGAGGCCAACTTTTACAACCATGAGATGGGTGGGATCAGATTGTTAGATGAAGTCGAAAGTGGCCGACCTACCAAAGTCACGACGAACAAAGTGCCCGAACTATAGTTTACCCTCCTCGCAGAATGGGAAAGGTCTTGTTTGGTATTGGGCCTCCACGATTAAGGAATCCTAAGAAAAACACAGACCTAAGGCACCTAGGTCTATAAAAATGATGGCTAAAGCTGAGTTTTGTTTGGCAGAAAATAATATACCTCTTAAGAAACAAGAAGTACTTTAATTTCAGTGAAAGAGGGAGAGAGAATACACAGAAAAAAGAGTGTTTTAGTGGATCAAAGAACAAGCACAGGTCATAGAGATGCAAGGTCTTCTCTAGTCCAGCTAGGGGGAGAAGATCGACCAGCCGCATGGGAAATATATCTATCATCATAACCATTTTGGTAGGATTTCTCCAGAAAGGCCTCCTCAGTATGATCCCGATCTTCAAGCTTATTCCTAAGCTTTGCAATCCTGATTTATAGAGCAGTAATATCGTCTTCCATTTGCTAGAGGGAAAGCTTTTCCATCTCACTCTTCAATTCTAGCTACCATCCATATTGATTAGATGATGCTAAGGAACGAGAGTTCTCGGACATGACCTTCAACTTGTCTTTCTAACTAATAAACACTCGGTTCTGCAAGAAGCAAATATTTTCAGCATTATCCTCAACCATTTGACAATCTTGATAATTTGATATGATATGGAACTCATGGGAGCTTTGTGAATTGATTAAGGGCGAAGGTAAGGCATGGCGGTGTAAACTTTGACAGAAGGGAACTCTGCTAAAATGCTACTTAAAAAAAGAAGTTGAGGACTCAGCAGGTCCGACACATGTTTACATGAGGTTACATGCAGAATTAAAGATGCTTATGCCAAAGAGACGATAACAGAATTAGCAAAAACAGACATTGCAAATTAGATTTAAGCTAGTGAACTTGTCATAAGGGCTTCATTTTATTTCATCAAAATAAATTAAATATTACAAATACAAAGGTACAACACAAGGATGGGGTTTCCCAACTTTACAATCAGAAAAACCTTGAATGAAACCATCTTTGTAGGACTTGCAGTGGACATGACGAAGTTGCTCATTCCGAGAAGCCAAGGCATTTAACAAGTCACCCTCTTCTTCATGAAGTTCTGCCAATTCATGTTCAAGAAGGGATATACTTTTCTAGGTCGCTGTCAGGATGTCTTCAAGTGACGTAGCATAATCATTCAGGGAAGCTTTCTGATGATGGGTTCCATGCGTGTGAGCGTTAATCACAATGGCAGTCTAATGAAGTTGAAGTTCCAGATCCCAGATAATTTTCTGTTGGTCTCGAGAATCATCCCAAAGGGTTTTTCTTAACGTAGATGTAATAAGCAAGGGGGACCCCATGCATGTTTTGCCTACTACAAGACATGGCCGATCGAAAATAAAACAAAATGATGGTTCAATACACGAAGGATTCATTTTATATCTGTCTTGTGTCATTATGGTGGTGAATATAATATATGGATGAATGCAGAATTAGTATAAAGGGTGTTTTTGTAAATCTCATATCATAATTATTTTACAAAAATAAATGATCGGTGGATGATCAACTGTGAGGACTCGTGCATTGGAGGCATGGTTAGTAATCCTACATCGTACGGGGGATCTAGGGAAGAGCCTAATATGTGTGGGTACGCATCTATCCAACATGAGGTCTTTTAGGAGCTCACTAGCTTTGAGTTTTGTTGGAACTCCAAAGTTAAGCGAGTAGGGGCTGGTGTAATCCCAAGATGGGTGACCCATTGGGAAGTTGAACGTGAGCTCTCGAGAACAAAACTGTGAGGGCTAGGCCTAAAGCAAAAAATATCCTGTTGGAGAAGGTCATGTCGTGACATCAACGATTCGAGGGCATCCTTACTATAAACAACACTCCCAACATCGCCCGTTCGAGGGTGAAGAAAATGTTCTCTCCTCGTTGGACAAACCAGTTCCTCTCGCCAATCGCAATGGCATCCAACTCCATCTCTGCCCCATTTTTTCTATCTCGGAGGTTTTGAAGATTCACCTCCTGTGCTCTAGCCTCGTGCTCTGCCTTCGCCCGAGCATCCTTATAAAGAGCCTCCGCCTCCATCAGGTCCCACTCAAGGATTTCATTCTCAACCTCAAGGTCGCCTGGCCTTCTCTGAAACCTTCCTTGAACGATCTCTGAATTCACGAAGAAACTTGAGTTTCTAGAATAGGAGGCCATTGCAGAAGCGAGACTCCGTTTTGGCTAAGAAATTTGTGAGAACAATAAAAGAGTGAAAATGAATTAAGTATGAGGTTACATGCGATCGTGCAATTTCATGATTAAGGACAAAGAACTCGAAGCGTTTGAAATGAAAGAAAACACAAAGACTAATGAAATTATCAGAAGATTATGTGTCATTGCAGAGACCAATATCGTACAACACAATAAAAATAATAAACGGCTTATTGTTCTAAGAGGAAGACCAACATGGACTGAATCCCAACCCTAAACAAATGTATATACGTGGATGCATTACTAGCCTATTCAGTCGCTGCCTGCGCCTTACTCTCATTTTCCTGGAATACCTGCGCCTTGTCTAACACACTAATTTTTGATTTTTTGAAGTCCTGCTCGAGTCTAGAGTGTTTTGCTTCCATCATGGCAAGGGCGGATCACATCTTCTTCACTTCCAGCACCAACTCTATCAGCTAGCGGCCAATCTGGGTAGTTTTCTGTGCTGCATCAAGAAAAGTCCTCCTCCAATGATTGTAGCTCAGCTTCGAAAGGTCCAGCTATACTTCAAAGATGGCGGTGCTTGACCAACACTCTGATAACTATCCATGAGACCCAAGAGATGGTTGGCCGTAAACGCGGAGAATGGTGAAGTGTTCCGAAGAGCATTTAGCACGTTCAAGTTCCCTGTATCTGAAACATCATCCCCACCAGCAAGGACACCTAGAAAGTTATGAATTACCTCGTGATGAGTGTCAAGGGGAGATTGGGTGGAAGCTAGAATTGTAATCTTGGAAGAATGAGAAGGGTGTAACGTGATCTCCTGTTCCAAGGCTTGAACCGATGGGGGGTCCTAAACCAAAAAACAGGAAGTGAGGTTTAAGGCAAAGGTGCAAAGAATTTGTGGATATAATAAAACAAATAGAATACCTGAGTGGCACTGAGCGGGATCTTATGGCTAGGATTACTAGGCTATACCCCGAGGTGACTACGGGGGGAATGTGCGGACCGCCATGTACCTCTCCCAGGCCAACGACCATTGTTGTTGTCTCCCTAATGGGCGATGGTGGAGGTGACCAGGCTGTCTCCTCTGGATTTGTTTCCGAGGGAGATGGTTGTGGATACTCAAGGGAAGCACAAATAGAAGGGTCCCGACCAGGGATGCTCCCGAAATCTAATGGTTGTACCATTAATAGAGAAATACCTACATTCACCTCAACCTCATCTCTTGTATCAGGAATAGGGGTAAGATTTGTGGTTATCTCAAGCTGAGCTAATGAGGGTTCGTTATAAATGACCATCGATAGACTAGTAGAAGGGGTAGGGGTTGGAACGCCAGTCGATGTGGTTGAATCCACTTCTAGGGTTTCTTGGGTGCCAATTGGACAGGATCATCTGACGCCAAGAACCCGAATACCAGGGGAACGAGGAGTTGTAGAAGTTTATGAATGAATGTGGTGCTTTAGAACTTTACTAACCTGCATAAAGTTTACCAAGACCTAGTCATCGTCATCATCATCAGATTCATCCTCCTCAACTACATGCCGGCTCTATTTCCTTCCTATGGCAGATGGATCAGTTGGGATTATAGGGACATGAGCTGGTATAGATGTTGCCAAAAGTGGAGAGGAGCCTATCTCTTTGCCTTTGCAAGAGAGCTTGAGCACAGGGCTCGAGGTACCTATAGCAAAGAAAATTTTTAAGCGGAGAAGCACAATGATTACAACATTACTTGCAAATATTGAAGAGATAATCTTACCATAAGAACCTGGAGGAGCGCAAACTGCTACTACCTTGGGGCATACAGTTTTCTCTGTGGTTAGATCTTCACTCGAGGAGTTGATAAGGACCAGTGGGTCGTCCAACCCTTTCCACTAACAGGTCGATATCATCAACATCTACTACAATATATAAAACATATGAGAAAACATAAGGGACATGTAATCTTCAATGCGACAAAAGGAGATAACTTACCAACAACAGGGGAATCATAACTTTATTTTGGAACAATCCAAATAAAGGATGTGGATAAGCTGAGAGAACTCTTTATAGAAGTTTTGAAAGATCGGAATTACTGCGCTGCGACTTCCTCTCTTACTACTCTGGAGGTCTTGTCAAAGTTTGAAGACCACCTAGATAGGAAGACCTGAGTACATTCATGAACCGGGTTGATGTGGGTGGATACTGGACTTGTTCATTAAGAAGGACTGGCACTTGTTCATTAAGAAGGACTGGTGAATGATGAGTGCATCATCATTTGTGAATTTCCAAAGCCTGAACGATCTTCCCGCATTCATCCATCTAACATGGGATATAGGGATAGATTGTCGGAATCCAAGTTGGTGCGCAAAAAAGTTGGGCTGATAAGCCTAAAAACCAACGTGCGTCTTAGAGTGGTGATTCCCACCTTTTAGTAGGTCTCTTGATAGTCCACAACTGTAGTAGTCCCTAAGCACTAGGGTTGTAACACCCCACATATTCGAGAAAATGAAAAATGACCATTTTGATTGGGGCATCTTCTAGAACTTTGAAAATGACCATTACAGAGGTCTCAACCTTCTAATGGCCCAGAATTTGGAAAGAAAACTAAATTTGGAAAAAATAAGGAAGAATGACCGTTTGGCCCTTTTAAGGTCAAATAGTTGACTTTTCAACCTAAATGTTAGTTGGACCTTCCGTGAAGACCATTGTGAAGGTTTTGGAGTCCTGATTTCATAAGCAGGCGGTACGTTGAAATCAGGGATCATATGAGGGTGATACGGGTCAGAAATGTGAAGGGTAAAATGGTAAATTTGCCACCAAGGGCATTTTGGTCATTTTGTAAGGAGGCTAGAGTCTTCTAGAGAAGTCTTCACTACAACAAAATGCAGTTTACCTAGCGGAGAGGCTCTTCTGAGCCAAATTCCACATGGGCCGGGCTACAGTTTGCCCAACGCGTCCCCATTGGGCCAACTGCGTCGAGCAAGGCTCTTCGGGCAAAGGTAAAGCCCAGCAGATGACGGTCATCCGCTGAGCTAAATGCCAGTCAACGTTGTTTGCCCAGCGCCGTCTTCGCCAAGAAACATAGTCAGAAAAAACGATCCCGAGCAGGCACGTATAGTTGACCCGGCGGACATATGCGCCAGGTAAGATTACCTAGCCCTGCGGGGGTGCGCCGAGCAATCCTTAATATCGTTATCTTGGGCCGGCGGACATATGTGCCAGGCTAAATGTTAATTTGTTTTTTTTAAATTACTTTAATATTTGAATAATTACATTTATATAATATTATATATATCAATAAATGGAAATAATATTAAAACAAAAAAAATAATTAAATGAAAATTAATTCTAATATATATAAAATAAATGTAATAATTTTACATAATTAAAAAAAAAACCTAATAAAACTAAATGTTTGGTGGTGGGTGAGCATCATCCTGAGTAAGTCGCTGACTAGGATCCAGCTGGAACTGTGAGGAATTGACATCAGGCATACGCTGACCCATTTGGTTGAATAACATTGTAAGCTGGGCCTGCATAAGTGCCTGTTGGGCCTCAAAGTGCGCATGCCCAGCCTTAAGCTCGGTATTTTCCGCTTGAAGGGCCTCAAAGTTGCCATACAGCCGAGTGACCTCCTCGAGATTGACTCCCCCCGATGAGCTCGAGGATCGGCTTGAGACATCTCGAAATAGCCCTACACCGGCACCCCGGACAACTTTCCCTGGCCGTCCACCAATATGGCGCTCCAAGATGCCAATCGACGTCTTGGGATCCGGTAGTTGGTCTTGCAGTGGGACCTCAGGTTGTTACTGGGTCAACTGTTCCTGAGTCTGTTGAACGTCCACCATCATGGCGGCCCACAAAATTGAATAAAAAAATAATGAGAAAATAATGTAATTAAAAATAATTAAATATTTAATAACCGCAAACACTGCTTTTACGTGAATAGCGTCAGCTACCTCATTACCTTGCCTAGCATAAACCTCCCCCCAGGCTTCAATCTCTGGAAATAGGGACCCAGCTGCACAATGTGCCTCATGTCGAGCCAATAAAGAGCATGATCCCCCATGGTGCTCAAATTTCTTTTCTGCCTAATTCGCCTTGTTAGCCTTTGATTTGACCTGGACATTAGAAAAAAAATTATTATTAATACGAAACTACGTAAATTAATATTCCCAATTAAAGAAATTAAGAAAAAATGAACTTACTTTAAATTGGTTGCTTATCCACCCCTCTAGCTTGTCCCCCAGCATCTCCTCAGGAGGATTTGCCAGCGCTAGGTCATGCGAGTTCCAGCACTCGTAGTAGGCATGGAGCTCGAATTTCCAGTCGGAATACCGCCTCTTCCAATGGAAGTTGATATATTCCATTAGCGCCACGAGGGTCTCATCTCATTTAAAATTAATCTGCAATCCAATATTAAAGTATGTTAAACTATATAAAATTAAAAAAATAATAAAATAATAAATATAATTTTTCATACCCGTAAACCAGACCAACAAATGACAAGCTCCGCAGGGTCTTGTTCTCTGAAGGTGTCAGCCATCATCTTCGATCTACTGCGAATAATCGTCCCTATTTCCCGCACCATTAAAGTATGCTCATTGGGGTATGGTGCACATAGTCGATCCACCCAGTCCACCTGGATCTTCGTTCCTGTCGACTGGCAGATCTGCTGGGACTTTAACCTCTTACTAATGCCACACACTTTTATGGTACTCCCTACAAATACGATTAACATTAGTATATAGAGGTATAAAAAATATATACAAGTTTTAAATACAATAAACTATTAAACTTACCCTATGTGATATATGCATCGCCTCCCTCTACAACGTCAATTCTAGTTGCCTCAGGGGTAGAACGAGGTTCCCCTCGTTTCAAGCTAGTGCGACGTCTAGCTAATCGGGGCCCTGGTATCACCCGATTGTCAGGAATTACTCTAGAGGGTGCTGAGGAAGTTCCTGGTTGATTTGTTGATGATGACCCAGGTGAAGGTGATGATTGCTCCTTCCGGGTGAGAACTGATCCCGGAGATGGCTACTCCGTCGGAGAAAGCACTATTGAAGATGGCTGCTCCGTCGGGGAAGAAATTGGTCTTGGAAATGGCTGCTCTGTGGGCACATTACGACGACCTCACGAAGTTATAAATTTACGTAAAGACATCGGTAAATACAAAAGTAATTAAGAATTATTACTAATTAAATAATTAAATAAATAAACGAATAACCAAATAATAAAATAATTTCTTAAAATTTCTAATAATTTCCAAAATATGCATTAATCCACTAAATTCTTACAATTTAAAAAAAATTCCAATAATGCAATAATTAAATACAATTCAATAATTTTCGAAAATGTCAAAAAATTGGAAAATGTCCAAAAATATATAATTATATCAAATAATCATCAAATGTACTAATTTTCAACATTGTCTGAAATTTTCAAAAAAAAAAACCCAAATTTCCCAAATAATATTTTAATTTCAATTATATTCCAATAATTAAATATTTAATTTTTTTTCAATCATTTCCCAAAAACAAATTCGATAATTTCTGATAGTTAACTAATTAAATAATTTTCAATAAATTCCAAAAATTACCAAAAATTTGATAATTTCTTAAACTCCCAATAGATTCCAATTGTTATCTAATTAAATAATTTTCAATAAATTCCAAAAATTAGCAAAAATTCGATAATTTCCAAAACTTCCAATAAATTCCAATAATTAACTAACTAAATAATTTTCAATAATTTCCGAAAATTACCAAATATTTGACAATTTCCAAAAATTTCTAATAATTCACATTCACCATCTTCAAGGTGCGAGTCCTCCAAGTCTCAAATGTTTCTATGTTTCACCGTCTCAACTATTTTCCAACCAGGACCAGTTTTTGGATCATCAGCGTAGAAGACTTGTTTCGCTGTACTAGCGATGATGTATGGATCACTCTCAAACCACCAGATGTTTGTGTTAACAGAGATAGATAAATGATCTTTGATGATCCTGTTCGGGATACTAGGGTCCGTATCAAACCAATGACACTTGAACAAGACTACAATCTTGCGGTTCGTATAAAATACCTTCACCACACTTGATAATTTACTGTAAAACCCCGTATCAGCATTTAATCCATTCCTCGACATGAATACCCCACTATTTAAGTAGACAACTTGTCATCACGCTCTGTGTAAGACCCGTGTCTTGGAGGGAACGGTGAACGATCCCACATTCCTGCAAGGGGGAATGGTCTGGGAAGTTACACCGTGAGCTCCCAAAAAAAAACCGTGAGGGCAAGGGCAATGAGGGCCAAAGCGGACAATATCGTGCTAGAGTCGGGTTCTGGCCGAGGAGGGTTGGGTCCTGACAGAATGGTATCAGAGCCAGACCACGACCGGGAAGTGTGCTAGCGAGGACGCTGGGCCCTAAGGGGGGTGGATTGTAAAACCCGTGTCCTGGAGGGAATGGTGAACGATCCCACATTCCTGCGAGGGGGGAATGGTCTGGGAAGTTACACCGTGAGCTCTGAAAAACAAAACTGTGAGGGCCAGGGCAAGGAGGCCCAAAGCAGACAATATCGTGCTAGAGTCGGGTTATGGCCGAGGAGGGTTGGGTCTTGACACTCTGCGCACACAAACTTAACTCTGTTGACGTAACAACTAGCGTATGTTTCTCCTCGAAATGGGCCAATTGCAAGATGCATCAATTCTTTGCAAAATTTGGGCGAGTTGTCATCTTTCAACTGTGACATCTGAAAGGAAAACACACAATGTTACACCGTTTCACTTAAAAATAATTTGATACAATATTTGACTTACTTGTTTGGAAAACCAAAGTGGAAACAATTATTTTTCCATTTCCTCCCAATTGGAAGGATGTTGGGCCTTCATCAATGCCCCGTGCTCTTCGTGGAAAAGCCAGACTTCGTCACAGTTTTTCAATATGAACCAATGCGCCACTTCCATGTCGTTATCAGTAAAAGGCTCTGAGATTGGACCAGTGCCAAACGGTTTTGCGTGTTGGGCAAATACAGATAGGGGCTCTAGATGTTGACCACCATCGTCATTTTGTGGGACCCTATTGAAAGAAGTTTCAACATTTCGAAGGTACATTGGGCAAAATGTAAGTGACTCTTTTGCAATGTATGCCTCCGCTATAGAGCCTTCAGGACGTGTCCTATTGTAACGACCCGTCCCAGAAATCGGGATTAAATTAGTGGTTAATGACGGATTAGTGAAGTTAATCATTGATTAGTTGGGTGATTTCGGACGTACGATGTGAACTAACAGTTTTGCCCCTAGAATGGGCAAAAAGGTTGACTTTTAGTTCGGGCGGTCAAATGGACTTTGAACAATGATTGTGACGTAGTTCGGGACGTCACGAGTCCTTAGACAGGTGGCACGTCTAATTTCGACATTCGAGGATGACATTATGATGTTCGGAAGTTCAGGTGGCATGTTGTGACCGAACTTCAGATGGTTGGATTTTGGTTTAACGATGCTAAGGGAAATTTAGTCTTTTCGTTGCCTAAGGATATGCGCCCAGTAAAATGGTGTCACCTGGTGTTTTGGGGAGTGTTCCCAACGGTTTTGGGACACTTGTCTCTTGCTGGAAGGTCATATAACCCTCCTCACTGTCTCTCACAATATCTCAGGTTTTTTTAAAAGGGTTTGCACGATTTGAAAGGAAAAAATAGAGTATGTGCGTGTGTGCAAATGAGAACCCACCCTCTTCGATCTTCATCAAGTCTGCATAGTGTGTGTAGGAAAATGAGAGCTTAGATAATGAGACAGGTGGTGGTGCCACAGTGAGGAGCAGCCGTGGAGGGTGGCTAGAGACCCGTGAGGAAAACAGAGCTACCACGAATCCAACCTACACGACCCCCTCGATTTTCATCTGATGAGGCTAGTTTGTGAAGGAAAAAGTGTAAGGGAGGCGAGACGAGGAGGATGGTGGCCACAGTCGTGCACGACGTCGACGGTAAGTGTTGACAACCCGAACATGTCCTGCTTCGGTTTAAAAATGGTAAAACATGAATTTGTGCTTAGTAATGAGTTTTAATGTTTGGATGTGAGGTCTGGAGTTCAAGGGAGTCGATAGGAATCGAACACATGACCAGAGGTTGCCTGAGGTGGTCAGAACCAGAGGAGGACAGTTTGGTGTTTGATCAACTATTGGGAAGGTAAGTTAGAGGATTGAATTTCATGTTTGAAGCAACTGGATCGATTGTATAGGTTAGGATGAAGCTATTGGGATTAAAACTAATGAAAAAGATGGAAAAATGGTGGAAAACCGGTCTCACCGGTTTGGGTTGGACCGGGTCAGTTTGAACCGGTCTGAATCGGGTCGACGAGATGGAGACGATGAATCGTGCCATGCGTGAGGCCCTCGCGCAGCCTCTTTGGGCGGCGCGTAAGGGTCCATGGCACACCTTTTGAGGAAGTGTTCAACATGTGAAATGATGTAATTGATGTAATGAACATTTTGGCACTAGTTTCGAGTCGATCGGATAACGTCTCGATATGTTTCGGGATGTCTGAAGGTTTTAGGGCTCGATTAAAAATAGTTAAAAATTCAGGAAAATTACGGGGTTTTAGTATAATCATCGCGAAGTAGTTAGTGACCTTATTATGGGATTTAGACAAGTTCGGGAAAGCCGGGGATAGTGGATTAACTGGGAAGGCGTAAATGCACGCGTATCGAGGCGGCGATGCTAATGGTCTGTGAGTGGACTTTGCTTTCTAACTCATGATGCATGCATAAATGTTTTACGTATTTTCTATATGTGATTTCTATGTATACTATTTGGTATTGGTGATTTACGATTTTGCACGTATTTCGAGATATTTATGAAATTGCACGTTTACGAGATATGATTTTCTGCTGTGGTTTGATGATGGTTTTGATGATTTAATTTTGGAATTTGAAATATGATTTGATTTTAATGAATTATAATGGATTTTGGAAAAGTGATTTCGGGCTTGAAGCCCAGTTCATAAAAGGGATTTAGATAAACGTGATTTTCGGGTTTTGGAATCGAATTTCGAAAAAATGATTCGGTTTTGGAGCTTGAAAGTGAATTTCGGGATTTGGGTTCGGAATGAATATTCCGGATGCTAACTTATGGAATGATAGTTTCATATTCGAATTTGGAAATGGATTATGGATATGATTTCCAGATTCTGGATTTGGATTGGGGATGATGATTTTGGATTCGGCTTGGGATTCGAAGTGGTGATTTCGGATTCGGATTTGGAAATGGATTTGGAAATGGTTTTCAAATGGTTTTGGATTGGATTTGCTGTATCTGGTTATTGGGTTTAAAGAACCGGATAGGATATATGACGGGGGTGGGCCCGAATTGGGTTTAAAGACCCAGATTGAGTTTAAAGACTCGGATATTGTGATTTCCCCCGTATGCATATTGAGGTTAAAGACTCGGATTATATTGAGGCATGGATTGAGTTTAAAGACTCGGATTACTATTGAGTTTAATGATTCGGAAAGATCCAGCAGGTTCAATTGGTTGAAAGGGATTTCAAATGTGTTTTGGATTTCGATGATAACTTGATGATTTTCAATAATGATGGTTTTCGATAATGGTTTTTTGATGTTTTGGGCTATGACCCGGATGATATGGATTTTGATGGTTTTAGGCTGAGGCCCGAAATTTGATGAAAAGAAATAATTTCTGGGTTTTGGTTTCGTAAATGTTTATATTCACTTTTATGAAATGAGTTTATTATGCAAGCATTGGTTTTTAAAAGGAGGGTATAATTGTCTTTTCTTATAAATGGTTTTCTATACTTATCCTTTATTTTTGTCCACTCACAGTTTTTTATGTTTTTCGATATCCTCTAGGTTGTTGCGATACATGCCGCTGTTAGAGAGACGGAGACATCACACACACGATCCATCATAGATTCTGAGCACTCTAGCGGAGGTTTTTGGATTGTTCACTTGGGAATCCCTTGTCCGGCTTACGTGTTACATGGAGGTTGGATGTAAGACCCGTGTCCTGGAGGGAACGGTGAACAATCCCACATTCCTGCGAGGGGGAAGCGTCTGGGAAGAGGATGGTGGTGTGCCTGCAAGGTGCAGGCACACACCTATCTAGCACTAGGCCTTTTGGGAGCTCAAGTGGCTTTGAGGGGGATTGGAACCCCAAAGTTAAGCGAGTTGAGGCTGGTGCAATTCCATGATGTGTGACCCCCTGGGAAGTTGCACCATGAGCTCCCGAAAACAAAACCGTGAGCGTGAGGCCCAAAGCGGACAATATGGTGCTAGATGAGTCGGGTCCTGAATGAGGAGAGTCGGGTCCTGACAATTTGGTATCAGAGCCAGACTCCGACCGGGAAGTGTGCCAGCGAGGACGCTGGGCCCTAAGGGGGGTGGATTGTAGGACCCGTGTCCTGGAGGGAACGGTGAACAATCCCATATTCCTGCGAGGGGGAACGGTCTGGGAAGAGGATCGTGGTGTGCCTTAAAGGTGTAGGCATACACCTAGTACTAAGCCTTTTAGGAGATCAAGTGGCTTTGGGGGGGATTCGAACCCCAAAGTTAAGCGAGTTGAGGCTGGTGCAATTCCATGATGGGTGACCCCTTGGGAAGTTGCACCATTAGCTCCCGAAAACAAAACCGTGAGGGCGAGGCCCAAAGCGGACAATATGGTGCTAGATGAGTCGGGTCCTGACCGAGGAGAGTCGGGTCCTGACAATTACTTGTAAGGACCGGTCCCAAATCCCCCGGGATTAATGTGGGACCCGCCTGATCCCGTCTGACACCACGGGTCAGACCAGAGAAAATTCCATCTCTAGCCCTCGCCGGGGCTATCAGAGTGCATCAGGATCGTAGGAGGAGGGGAGTGATGTCTCGTCTCTGCTACAGCCCGCATCCGCTATCAACCTGAAAGGCATTAAAACACGAAAATTGTGAGTGGACAAAATATTAATTTTCATTAAAAAACCTTTTCGCATAAAGACATTTATACCCTTCATAAAAGCATATGCATGCATTCAAAACCATTTATCAAACGTTCTTAAAAACCACTTGAAAACATTTCAAACCTTTCAAGGGTTCATGCCCGGCCCCATAAACCGTCATGACCCATAAATCCAATTGGGTCCTCGACCCGAAATCACAACTCAAAACCTTTCAACCATAACATGTGGGAACTCAGCCCAAATCAACGTAAAGCATAGAATACGGGGTCTCCGCCTCAAACCATTTCTAAAACATCGTATACGGGGTCTCCGCCCCAAATCACTTCCCAAATCATAAAGCACAGGGTCGTCGCCATAAAACCACTTTCCATCAGAACCACATACGTACCGACATACGTATGACCCATTCGAGGCACTTTCGAGAAGATGTCAACTCGGGGCAAACAGTCCCTAGGGAACACATCCCCGATATAGTCACGATTAATCATATCTATCTAGTGTGCACACTACTCGGGGTCTCACTCCGAGTCTTCTCCCAATAATCTCCATCTGGGAGGCTCAATCTCTCTTTGGATCTAGTCCACATATCTCTCCAGAATCTGGTCCGGGACCACAACATAGTAAGTAACCTCCACTCCTGGAACTGGATCCCTATGGGGATACCCACTCTGGTCTGTGGATCGTGACTCTCCAGGTCGACGCTGGAGGAGACCATATAATCAATATGGAGGGTTTATTCATCCTTTTCAAATACTTTCTTTCTTTCTCAAATCTCATTTCAACTGGGTCTCATACCCGATTCATCTCAATAGGATTCCTCGAATTCGATTCAAATCACTTTCACAGGCCTCGGCCTAAATCCTCAGTTCAACAGGGTCTCATGCCCGAATGCTCATTTCACAAACTCAACTGGGACTCAAGCCCGATAACACGAATAATTGGGCCCTAGGCCCGAAACCATTACTCAACAGGACCTCACGTCCGATTTCACAACCAACGGGGCCTTAAGCCTGATATCTCAACGAAATGGGTCTCAGGCCCGATATCATAAATCAACGGGGCATCAAGCCCGATAGTACCACTAACTGGGCCTCAAACCCGAATCGTAAACCAACTGGACCCTCGGTTCGATCGTATAGCTCAAATGGACCCTAGGTCCGATTACTCGTCAATTCAAATAGACTCCAAGTCTGAGAGTTTATAAATCAATTGGGTCTCACGCCTGAGTTCATGTTTCCAAATCCAAAATCCATTTACTAAACCCTCATTGAAAACATAGAACGTATAAGCAGAGTATAAAACTAAAAATCTCAAAATACGTGCAAATACGTAAATCCTAGGCTACCACAAACAAATGCACTTCATGGTATCACAAAACATATATAAAAACACTTATAAAACATTTATGCATGCATCAATTTCGAAAGAAAGGTCCACTCACAGACCTTCCAAAGCCGCTCCTCGATACGCGTGCCATAATCGTCTCCCGGGTCAATCATCGCCTCCGGGATTCCCGAACATGTCCAAATTCATTTAGAGGGTTACTAACTACTTATATAACCCCTCACTAAAGCCCCGTAATTTTCCAGAATTTCTGACTATTTTTAAACCCGAACCTAAACCTTCGGACGTCCCGAACTTAAACCTTCGGACGTCCCGAACTATATCGAAACGATGTCCGATTGACACGAAACCAGTCCCAAAATGTTCGTTACATTGAGTAGATGATTTCGTATGTTGGAACCACCCCCAAAAACCTCAACACGCGCTCGAACGCGGCACCAGAAGCTGCCTATGCATGAGCCCACACGCGGCACTGTAGATCATCCCCTACCTCGCGACGGCCGGTTCAGACTGGCCGGTCTGGTTCATGCCTGCAACTGGACCGGCGTTACCGGTCCAGGCCCCTACAATCTCCATTTTTCGTCCGTTTTGTACCATTTCAATCCTAAAATTCCTATTTCCTCCTTTCCAATCTATTCCAATTAACCAAACTACCTAAAACATCCAAAATCGACCGGTCCAACCAAAACTCCCACGGTCCAATTCTCCAAAACCTCTCTAGAGGTCTCTCAACCTCCAATCTCCCACAAAACATCCCTAATAGCTTCCTAGTAACCTAATACACAAACTCTAATCAACCAAAACTGATCATAACGTCAAAAATCGAAAATGAGGAAAAAATGGCCAAAATCGATTCCTTTCGGGTTTTGGGCCTTCGCCGTGCACGGTGGCTCTGTCCTGTCCGGCCACCATCAGCCACCTTTCTCTCCTCACTCTCTGGTTCTCTCAGTCAAGATCAAATAGGGTTTGAAGGGTTGGATTTGGATAAAGGTTACACAGGTTGGTTTTGTTTGGAAACAAACAAAATGGTCGATGAAACAAGGTGGGATATGCATGAATGTGTTTGGCTGGGCAATGGATGGGTGACACTTGTCACTCATCCATTGGCTATCTAAAAAGCTAGGCCCACTAAAGACCAATTTCACTTTTTGTCTCGTAAAACGCGTCGCCGTAAATAGTTCCCCGGAACTTCCGTGAACCGTAACTTCGTCGTCGAACGTCCGAATTTGACGTACCACCTATCTATGGGTTCGTATCGTCCCGATCTATTTAACGGTATTAGGCCCTCGGCCATCGGACCTCTCGGGCCAAAAGTCAACTTTTGGCCCAAATTACCGAAATGCCCTTGAACTTCCGAACGTCATAAATTCTTGCACGGATGTCGGAATCGAGCGTGCCACCTGTCTATGAACTCGTGGCGTCCCGAACTACGTCACGGTCATCGATCAAAGTTGATTTGACCGTTGAAACGAAAAATCAACGATTTGCCCATTCTAGGGGCAAAATCGTCATTTCGCCCGAACGTTCGCTAATCCTTGTCTAATCCCCGATTATTCTCGCTACTCCGTCTTTAATTCTTAATTAATCCCATTAATCCGGGACGGGTCGTCACAAACTTCCCCCTTAAGGAATTTCGTCCTCGAAATTCAAATCGACCCGATTCCACAACCCAGCTGTGGAATCCAACTTATTCCTCGAAACAGATCGTTGCACCCACACGAGAATACTCGTGTAGCAGTATGCGTCCAACACACATGTCGTACTCATCGGTACACATCCTTGGTACGTACCGTCATGGGAGCCTCCAAAGCTCTAATTCATTTTCGACAACTACACGTCAGTTCTTACGTCTCACTCGAGACAGAACATCGACACTAGTCGATCTCTCCTGTCACTCACCTTGACAGGTTAGCAACACCAGACTGACATCCAAATGGTTTTTCAGTCTGACATTCTGACACGTTCCATCTGATAGTCGTCAGGCTGAAAACACATCCCCACTAAGGCTATCACAGCCAAGCTGGCATCTTGCTCAGCATCCGATCTGACAACACCCTATAAATTCTGCCATCACATTGGCACGAATCCCATCTCATAGGTCATCCTCAGACCTATGTCCATACTAACTCTCGATACTCACACGAATCGATTATCTCAAACTCCTATACTCAACACTAACTCTAATGTCCATACTGACTCCTTAGAGTACCATCAATCCATACATATCCGAACTCGTCGGATACTCATCAATCCGTAACTATCACAGGTCACAACCATCGTGACCATCCGACTACTCCCGGCTCCACTGCGCTTCACTGCTCTACTCTGATCTCGACTCCTCGTATCGTATCTCGCATCACTCAGTGATACCACTTGTCATCTAGACTCACCTCGAGTCTCCAAACTCACAATCGGATCAAATCCGATCGTCACTCATGTCCATCTAGGACTCTATCCAAACTAAAAAGTACTCGTACTCTTGGGTACTCTCAACCCGACATACCGATTGATCACGATCAATCCCATTGTCTAACGTGCACAACACTCCGATGCACCTATACCACAACAACATCGGGGCACCAACCGACCTACTCACAGACTGCACTCTGCAACGTCCAACCACGTACTACCGTCTGCACTCCAACCATGGTCCGAACCCCAACTGTCCGTCACCAGACGAACATCAACCCATCACCTCGGACACTCACTCGTCACATCCTGTGACGCTAAATACCATCTACTCGTCACGTCAATCAAATTGACCCACAACCTAGGTGTTCGGTTCTTACACCCTCTTAAACTCCTAGCTGTCGAATCGCTCATCGTCGTCCCACCTAGGAACGAAATCCAGGAGAATCCAAGAGAATGAGGTCCAAGTTCATTCTATGTCATCCTCCGGTACTAAGCACTGTCTACCAAGGAGTCACACTTAGTGACCTCAGATTACTCAAACTCTCAAGTCCTTAACTGAACGGACACCATCCACGGGTTCGTGACCTCCAACTCGTCTATCCGTTTACTACCGTATATGCACATCCAAAAGGATGTCAAGTCACCCTAATCCGATGTACCACTCAGCTGAAGAGTCACAACAGACTCCTGTTGTGATCTGTAGCCAAATCGCTGTATACCACCAAAGCTGACCAATCAACCTTTTTTGTCATAAGACGTTACTTACGTCATCCCTTCATACCTGGTTCTCACATTTCACCTCAATAGAAACACCTTCTGAGAACACCCTCGCGACTCAATCTCGTAGCACTGGGGAACTAGTCTCCATTACTGGGGAAATTGATCTCCGACACAGGGGGAAATTGGTCTCCATCACTGAGGAAACTGGTCTCCATCACTGGGAAAATGGTCTCCATCACTGAGGAAACTGATCTCCATCGCTGGGGAAACTGGTCTCCATACCAAGTACTCCCGTACCTCGCACTGAGCCACTCGGGATTCTCTCTGTCCCACTCTTAACAACTAACTTCACAGGGGTAGCATAGCAAGTATGCTAGCACCCAACATCAGCATCTCATTCTGCGATCAGACTCAGCCGTCACCGAGTCGAATCCAGAATCATTGCTCGTACTGTGCGTCACTCACGCACCTCGTATCATCGTCACGACTGACGAATCCCATCGTCACAATCATCACGGCAACCCGAGTCTATCCAACTCGATAAGACTTAATCACGTCCGTCGATAGCAGCGTCTGCCACAACCTCGTGCAGACCAAACTCACCAACACTCTACTATCGCGACTCCCAAATCATGCGGTAGTCTCACCGCCGGTACCAATCGCTCTACACGCAACATCCACTGATCGGTCCACCTCAGGATCCGATCACAAGTACCACACTCTTGGTACTTGTCCAATCAATCACCTACTAGGGTTATCACAAACTCGACTGCCCACTGCAACTCAACCATCCTGACCGATCCCACAATCTCGACTCCGAAGAGTCGTCATACTCCAATACTGGTACCAAACCAGCCAATAACTACACTATGAGGATCTCGTCCTCTCGTAACTCTACGCTGGCCTCCACAAGGACTGGCCATACTCCGGGTCCTATACTGCACAAACGCTACGTGCACAATCACATCCTATTGCGTCACCCCACTACTACTCTGGCATCTCCTGCCAGTCGACATCCCACCGGGATTCGACACATCGAAACATGGTAAAACATACCAATTAGAATCACACGTTCCTATTTCCAACCGTCATAAGTGTAGTCGTACAGGGTCATCGTAAACCGGGTAACCCTGACCTCTGACCACCACTGGTATTAATCCGGACATCCTCTAACCGACACGACACTACCGTCGAGTGGTCACGACTCTCAAGTCGTCATACGGTCTCTACCGATCCACTGGATCCTAATTCCAGTAACAATACGGCTTTAAGTCGTCAGATTCACACGAATACTGATCCTCCTCAAGATCAAGCATAGAAATACATGGCCTCCAATGCCAATCGAACCTCAAACTATCGTATCACGTGTCAATCACCATCTAACTAAGATTCGATTCTACTGAATCTTCGTACTAATGCCCTAACTACCAGGTTGATGACGGGCTGTTACGACTTCAGAGACATCACATCCTCGACCTGCGCGTACTCCACGAGTAAAACATGATCTGATACCAACTGGTATCAGAGTACCATGAGTATCAAAAGAGCCTGCCTAGCTCTGATACCAACTTGTCAGGACCGGTCCCAAATCCCCCGGGATTAACGTGGGACCCGCCTGATCCCTTCTGACACCACGTGTCAGACCAGGGAAAATTCCATCCCTAGCCCTCGCCGGGGCTATCAGAGTGCGTCAGGATCGTAGGAGGAGGGGAGTGATGTCTCGTCTCTGCTACTGCCTGCATCCTCTATCAACCTGAAGGGCATTAAAACACGGAAATTGTGAGTGGACAAAATAATAATTTTCATTAAAAAACCTTTTCGCATAAAGAAATTTATACCCTTCATAAAAGCATATGCATGCATTCAAAACCATTTATCAAACGTTCTTAGAAACCACTTGAAAACATTTCAAACATTTCAAGGGTTCATGCCCGGCCCCATAAACCATCATGACCCATAAATCCAATTGGGTCCTCGACCCGAAATCACAACTCAAAATCTTTCAACCATAACATGTGGGAACTCAGCCCAAATCAACGTAAAGCATAGAATATGGGGTCTCCGCCCCAAACCGTTTCTAAAACATCGTATATGGGGTCACCGCCCCAAATCACTTTCCAAATCATAAAACACAGGGTTGTCGCCCTAAAATCACTTTCCATCAGAACCACATACGTACCAACATATGTATGACCCATCCGAGGCACTTCCCAGAAGATGTCAACTCAGGGCATCAAGCCCGATAGTACCACTAACTGGGCCTCAAACCCGAATCGTAAACCAACTGGACCCTCGGTCCGATCGTATAGCTCAAATGGACCCTAGGTCCGATTCCTCGTCAATTCAAATGGACTCCAAGTCCGAGAGTTTATAAATCAATTGGGTCTCACGCCCGAGTTCACGTTTCCAAATCCGAAATCCATTTACTAAATCCTCATTGAAAACCTAGAACGTATAAGCAGCGTATAAAACCGGAAATCTCGAAATACGTGCAAATACGTAAAAACTAGGCTTCCACAAACAAATGCACTCATGGCATCACAAAACATATATTAAAACACTTATAAAACATTTATGCATGCATCAATTTCGAAAGAAAGGTCCACTCACAGACCGTCCGAAGCCGCGCCTCGATACGCGTGCCATAATCGTCTCCAGGGTCAATCGTCGCCTCTGGGATTCCCGAACCTGTCCAAATTCATTTAGAGGGTTACTAACTACATATATAACCCCTCACTAAAGCCTCGTAATTTTCTGAAATTTTTGACTATTTTTAAACCCGAACCTAAACCTTCGGACGTCCCGAACTATATCGAAACGATGTCCGATTGACACGAAACCAGTCCCAAAACGTTCGTTACATCAAGTAGATGATTTCGTATGTTGGAACCACCCCCAAAAACCTCACCACGCACTCGTACGCGCCACCAGAAGTTACCTGCGCGTGAGACCACGCGCGACACGGTAGATCATCCCCTACCTCACGACAACCGGTTTAGACCGACCGGTCTAGTTCATGCCTGCAACTGGACCGGCGTGACTGGTCCAGGCCCCTACAATCTCCATTTTTTTGTCCGTTTTGTCCCATTTCAATCCTAAAATTCATATTTCCTCCTTTCCAATCTATTCCAATTAACCGAACTACCTAAAACATCCAAAATCGACCGGTCCAACCAAAACTCCCACGGTCCAGTTCTCCAAAACCTCTCCAGAGGTCTCTCAACCTCCAATCTCCCTCAAAACCTCCCTCTCTCTGGTTCTCTCAGTCAAGATCAAATAGGGTTTGAAGGGTTGGATTTGGATGAAGGTTACATGGGTTGGTTTTGTTTGGAAACAAAGAAAATGGTCGATGAAACAAGGTGGGATATGCATGAATGTGTTTGGCTGGGCAATGGATGGGTGACACTTGTCACTAATCCATTGGCTATCTAAAAATCTGGGCCCACTAAAGACAAATTTCAATTTTTGTCTCGTAAAACGTGTCGCCGTAAATAGTACCCTGGAACTTCCGTGAACCGTAACTTCGCCGTCGAACGTCCGAATTCGACGTGCCGCCTGTCTACGAATTTTTATCGTCTCGATCTACGTAACGGTCTTCGCCCTCAACCATCGGATCTCTCGAGTCAAAAGTCAACTTTTTACCCAAATTACCGAAATGCCGTTGAACTTCCGAACGTCATAACTTCTTCCACGAATGTCGGAATCGAGCGTGCCACCTGTCTATGACCTCGTGACGTCCCGAACTACGTCACGGTCATCGATCAAAGTCCATTTGACAGCTGAAACGAAAAGTCAACGATTTGCCCATTGTAGGGGAAAAATCGTCATTTTGCCCGAACGTTCTCTAATTGACAGGACCGCTCCCGAAATGGGTATTGTTAACCGTGCCCGGCCCTGCTCCCGTCTAGCAAGACGACTGAAATCCCCAAGTTACCCTCAGTACGTGCCAGACCAGGGATAGCCACACGTGCTTACTCATGCCTCCGCCTCTCGATCAGTGCGCCACAACCTGGAGGGTCAATAAAAACCAGAAGGTGTGAGTGGACAAAAATAAATCAGTTTATAAAAACAGTTACTAAAAGACGTTTTTACCCTCCGCGTAAAACCAACGCATGCATACAAAAATCATTTCGCAATCGGTTAACATTTTCAACATAAGAAAAACAGTGCATGGAATCAAAAGCATTTTCCTTTTTTTAACCTTCGGGTCTCAGCCCGCAATCATAACACAAGGCCTCAGCCCAAAACCACGAATCAAGACCAGATACTCAACATGATCCGAAACCATCAACCACATAAACCGGGACACTGCCCAACTCAACCAAAACATCAGAAATTAACAATAAATCACAAGTCAATCATTTTGCTGGATATCAAGTGCACCCGAGTCTTTAAACTCAAAACCATGCGCATAACACAGGCCTTCCCGGGATATCAACGAGTCTTTAAACTCAAAACATAATCAATAGGCCTCGAGGGTATCACAATAATCCAGTCTTTAAAACGAGTCTTTAACCTCAATCCAGGTCTTTAAACCCAATTTTCGGGCCACCCCCCCCCCCCCCCCCCCCCCGGTCATCAATTAACCGAGTCTTTAAACTCAAAACGTGCTCCAGCAATAGCACCCGGGTCTTTAAACCCAAAACAGTTTTCAACGGGTCTTTAAACCCAAAACATTTATCAATCACAACAACGCGGGATACATCCCGAAATCACATTTTTCACAACGGGACTCATGGTCCGAATTTCCACATTCAATTCCCCAAAACATACTTTCCAAACACAATCAAATCATCATTAAACATGCGACATGCAAAAACATACCAAATCACTTTATTAAATCCTCTTTCATTCCCGAATCCGAATTCGCAATAATGATTCCGTAAGTCGGCATCCGGAAGCACCATCCCGAACCCAAACCAAGAATCCGTTTTCAAACTTTCGAAAACCGAAACCTCGTTCATCAAAATTACTTTTATGCCCCC
This sequence comes from Prinsepia uniflora, assembly GCA_032719365.1. NCBI lineage: Eukaryota > Viridiplantae > Streptophyta > Magnoliopsida > Rosales > Rosaceae > Prinsepia > Prinsepia uniflora. Next base: position 50,387,458 of record CM064862.1, read on the forward strand.
AAGCATCAAGCCCGAAATCACCTTTTTCCAAAATCCATTTTAAATCCTTGAAATCACATCATTTTCAAATCTTATTATTACAACCTCAAAACCACAATCATAATCACCAAAATCAAGGTCCAATCACAACATACTCGAAATCTCGTAAAACGTGCAAATCTGGGACATTCCCGAAAAATGGGTCAAAACCGTAAACCATACTCACAACCGCAATCAAAACATCTTAAAAACATGATACGCACAAGTCATATAAAATCTTTCGTTAAATCATCATCCAAAACACACAGGACCTATATCTCGAAATACGTGCAAATTCGTGTGCATATCAAAAATACGTATAAATACGGAAATCGAAATCAATCACAAATCATAATCGTTATCATAGAAATCATAAAATTATTTATGCATGCATTAAATTTTGAAAGCAACGTCCACTCACACACCGTCCAATAAGCTCGTTTTCCAGCGCTGTGCGCAATTCCGTAATTTCCGATATTTTCCAGAAATTTCGAATCCTGTCCGAAAACATACTTTAGTGTCACTAAGAGCTTAGATAACAACATACTAATTTCCCATAATTTTTCGGGAATTAATCGTTAATTACAAACGTAACATAAACCTTTGGACCCTCGAAACCACGTCGAAACGGTGTCTGATAAATTCGAAACCAACACAAAAATATTCGTTACATTGTATAGGACAAAAGTTGTGTTGAACTCACCTTGAAATTCGGGTCCACGTGCCCTCACGCGCCGCCGTGAGTGGCTGCGCGTGAGCCCACGCGCCTGCTACAGTTCCCGCTACAGTACGTCTTCTTCACCCGTTTCCCTGGTAAACGGGCCGTCGACCCGCCTGTGTAACCCGGTTCAAATCCTGCCAATAACATCTTGTTTCCATAAATTGAACCCTCAAATAACATCGTGAAGGACTTAATTAAGGGTCTGTGACATCCATTTCAATCGTCACGGCCTAAAACTAGACCCACTGAACTCCTGTTCCAATCACGGTTCAACGTTCCTGTTTAGCAAACCGTCACCGTTTTCCTTCAATTAACTGGTCAGGGAGCATCGAAGACTTACTCTGAGGATGATTTTGAAGTCAATTTTGCAAGAACATACCTTCAAGTCCACAACTCAATGCTCGATATTCCTCCCAGTCACCAGTTCTGATCAGCATCCGTAACAGCATCAAGTCACCTCCCAATCGCCCTGGATCGACTCGACTTAATCCCAGGAGACTACATGAGGCCTTAATTTGCCATGTACCGGCCTACATTTCGAATTCAAGTTTGAATTTTTCCAAACACGAGCTTCGGGTTTCTGGGTGCAGTTTCACTCGTTCATTCCACTACACTCTCTCATACCCAACACAATCAAATCACTCTCTCACCCCGCCCCTAACTCACACCCGACTTGCTCAAATGGAAGAATGACTAATCTGTTTTCACCCTCTGTTTTTCCCCCAGAGGCACCCACACTGCTTTGAGTTCACCAGCCCGCATTTGTGGACCCTCAGACCCAAATACCAGTGCCCACACACCCTCTGAGCTCAGGAACCAGCACTACTCGATCACACACTGAACAAAACGACTCTCCCTCTCTCTGTCCCTGCTCAACTGTCCATGTTTTTCAATATCAAAGACACAAACTCAACAAAACTCAGCCCGTGCACTGCCTGTTCAGTGCAATGTCACCCCTCAGTTTCAAACTCCAATTCCCCCCACTCACAACTGATCACACCCGTGCATCTGCCTCTGTCTATGTCCTCTCACTCACTGTATAAACAAAGTAAGAACAACAGAGCTCCCAATCTCACTCGTACACGCTCACCATTGCACACCGTGCACTGCTCCACTCAAGGCCCTAAACAATTCACCCGTGGCTTTAAATTCCACACCACACTCACACACTGATCAAAGAAGTTTAAACAATTACCAACTCTGTTTTTTAATTTAGAAAAATGTACTCAGCCCATACACGGCTGTTTCCACCTGCAGCCACCAAATTACCATTTTACCCCCAGGTTGACAAATTAGCAATATGCCCTTCACGCATCTAGACCCGTAACTTGGTCATTCAGACTCCGATCGACACGTGCCGCCTGCCTACAGACTCAGGGCACCGAGGGCCTCCTAACGGTCCTCAGTCCTCGGCCATCGGAGCCCCCGATCAAAAGGTCAACATTTTCCCTTATTTCGTCCAAATTACGAAAATACCTTTGGGCTTCCGAACGTCATAACTTTCACCTCGAACGTCGGAATCGAACGTGCCACCTGTCTATGAACTCGTGACGTCCCAGGCTACGTCACGGTCATTGGTCAAAGTTCGTTTGACCACCCGAATCAAAAGTCAACGTTTTACCCACGACCAGGGGCAAAACGGTCATTTTGCACCGTTCGTCCGAATTCGCCAACTGATCACCGATTAACCCCTCTAATCATGATTAGTTGCAAATCCAATCCCGAATTTCGGGATGGGTCATTACAATCTTACCCCTTAAAGAATTTCGTCCTCGAAATTACCAATATCCTTATTCCATGTCCACCTCGTGGAAAATCACGTCAATCTCACGCCTGTGTACACTTGTACACCCACCAAACTTGTCTGTACTCAGACGTCCCATCACGGTCTCACGCCGTACCGATCGCACTCGACCATCGCTAGTGAAATTGATCACCTGATCCGTGTTAATACCGCTTGTCAAATTTCACCACTTAGCTGACTCCTTCAGCTAGTCGGTTCCTCACAGTCACTAACATACCTGACGTCTGCTCCCCCCTGGGAGTCACCAAATCCGACTCGTCAGTCCCCGCTGACGCTGCCAGGAAAACCGTCACCACTAAGCCTTACCACCCTAGTAAAGCTCAAATCAACAGCCAACCGGTGTCAACACCCCGTACTACAACTCGCTCAATGAAGCGTAAGGTCAACAGCAAAACCTCATATCAATCTCAGAGTCCAGTACTGTTAACTCCCTCAGCGAACCATGACGCTAGAAATATCTCGGCGTAATACCATCACGTAAGGCCACTCGTCGTTACGCAATCACCAACTCACTCATCCTGAGTGTTCATATACCGTCATCATGCTCATTCAGGTGGTGTAACTGACACACATTGAATACTAACCAATCAGTGACCACATATCCCCATACTAGGGCTTCACTAGCCATCCGTGGCAAAGAGCGCCTGCTCATAAAGTTACTGAACCTAACAAAATAAATCTGTCCTGCGCATAGCACTCAAAGTCCAGTTCACACTCACCACCAAATCCAATAGTGTTGGAACTAAGCCGACCACCAACACGTACAACCATACACCACTGGTACCACTCAGGTACCGTCACCAAGCACCACACGGTCTGTCCAATACCGATCCTCGTACACCGTACAAGATACGTACGTCCATTTTCCAATAAGTCTACTGCATGGCCCACAGTCAACAGAATTCGATACTGGGGTTCTCCTGTCCAATCCCAGGCTAGACAAATTGCTCATCCCAACTCATCATCCAATCTGGGTCCCACGGTCACCCGACCAGCAACATAACATCTACTGCCAACCACGTCATCCAAAAGATACCGATCCAAGCACGCTCACCAAGGCGTGGACAGTCATACCAAAAAGGGCACCTAACCTCACTCATATCTACCGAGGCACACCACTCCAGACTATCGGGTTCTCGTTCAATGGTTACCACGTCACAACCGATTGACTTCGAAAGGAAGCCAATCCCATCATTCACGAGTAGAAACCTCGAGTCAAATATAAACATTCCAACTCGCTCGAGTGCGGGTTAACTTCGAAAAGAAGTTCAATCCAACCATTCTCAAATCCCAATATTCATGACAGAGCGATAGGCTCATCACCTAACCTGATCAAAACGATTACCAATCAAATCCATCACCGCGTCACTCGACTGGTAACACCACGATCCTAGATCGTCGCCACGCCCAAGGTCAATGACATCATAATCCGGATCCACCTAGGATCCACCCGTACTCATAGCTAGCAATCCACCTAGAACCTGACCGTAGGGTCTTACACCCACTAGATTTCTTGTTAACCACCCGACACTCCTCAACTATTTTCTCCTTCAATCATTCACTCAACAACGTAATACATCCACTCTGTGGATCCCCTCCATCTACCTCATCTCGATCCCTGCCACTCCACCTAGGAGAGACCAAGGATGATCCAATAAGATGTCATCAACATCCATCCTATGTGAGTGCAAACACAACTCTCTGCACCCACCGTACCAAATATCCAACATCGTCTGCCACCAAGCAGAAAATGGGAATCCCGTTTACCCCAACCTCGAGAAATGCAACTCCACCCGATGACCCCAAAACACACATGGGTCCACCACCCAATACACGCTCATCGTACTAGCATCCGCGATCAACACCTGCCAAGGCAGAGAATAGGAAGCCAACCCCGATGACTTCCAAATACCAACCACCAATGATTTTCCTCATGTCTCAAATATACCGCTTATCCACTAATCTCTTATCACCTCAACACTGTTGGGACTTATCCCAACACATCACCATCTCCGCTGGATTCCATCCAGTCCATGACTCAACCCCTACTGAATCCCAAGTACCAACGTATGTTCATCAAGACAGAGTCTCATCCCAACTCGTGGCCCAACACACTCTCCATCACTGACACCAGCACCAGCGCTAGTACCAGTACCATCATACAACATCCACACAAACACACATGGTGTAAGGTTGATGGCCCTAGATCTCCGCTCATACCGAACGACGATCCCGCATCACTACTCGTACTCCGCAACTAGGGGTACCACAATTAAGACAATCCACATTCCGACTCCTCTCGAGCCTAGTCTCAAACCAAGTCAATCATGTCATCACTTACATACCCAGTCCCCGAGCAATTTCCAATGCTCAACCACATTCTATACGACCAATAGGGCCTACGAGATAGTACAATTTGCCCAATTATGCGGCCTTCCAGCACCGGTCTCGTTCATCTTTGCGACCCACGCAATTCTATGTCTAACAAATCGCAGCTCACAGTGTACACTACCCGACATCTGACCCTCAAACCAGGGTCAATCGCATCCGAGATTTAACACGAGGTCCCAAACACCCTCGCCTACTCGTCTCACTACCAGGTGGCGCATGAGGCTTACGCTTCGGAGTCATGATGTGGCAACAGAATCAGCAACATAGCGCTCTGATACGAAATTGACAGGACCGATCCCGAAATGGGCATTGTTAACCGTGCCCGGCACTGCTCCCGTCTAGCAAGACGACTAAAATCCCCAAGTTACCCTCAGTACGTGCCAGACCAGGGATAGCCACACGTGCTTACTCATGCCTCCGCCTCTCGATCAGCGCGCCACAACCTGGAGGGTCAATAAAAACCAGAAGGTGTGAGTGGACAAAAATAAATCAGTTTATAAAAACAGTTACAAAAAGACGATTTTACCCTCCGCGTAAAACCAACGCAATGCATACAAAAATCATTTCGCAATCGGTTAACATTTTCAACATAAGAAAAACAGTGCATGGAATCAAAAGCATTTTCCTTTTCTTAACCTTCGGGTCTCAGCCCGCAATCATAACACAGGGCCTCAGCCCAAAACCACGAATCAAGACCAGATACTCAACATGATCCGAAACCATCAACAACATAAACTGGGCCACTGCCCAACTCAACCGAAATATCAGAAATTAACAATAAATCACAAGTCAATCTTTTTTCTAGATATCAAGTGCGCCCAAGTCTTTAAACTCAAAACCCTTCCAGGGATATCAACGAGTCTTTAAACTCAAAACATAATCAACAGGCCTCGGGGGTATCACAATAACCGAGTCTTTAAACTCACGAGTCTTTAACCTCAATCCGGGTCTTTAAACCCAATTTTCGGGCCCGCCCCCGTCATCAATTAACTGAGTCTTTAAACTCAAAACGTGCTCCAGCAATAGCACCCGGGTCTTTAAGCCCAAAACAGTTTTCAACGGGTCTTTAAACCCAAAACATTTATCAATCACAACAACGCGGGATCCATCCCGAAATCACATTTTTCACAACGGGACTCATGGTCCGAATTTCCACATTCAATTCCCTAAAACATACTTTCCAAACACAATCAAATCATCATTAAACATGCGGCATGCAAAAACTTACCAAATCACTTTATTAAATCCTCTTTCATTAACGAATCCGAATTCGCAATAATGATTCCGTAAGCCGGCAACCGGAAGCATCATCCCCAACCCAAACCAAGAATCCGTTTTCAAACTTTCAAAAATCGAAACCTCGTTCATCAAAATTACTTTTATGCCCCGAGCATCAATGACAAGACCCATCCCGATTATCCCTCGATAACCGTGACAGATCCTGCTCCCGTCTGAAAATAACTCGAAAGTACCAAAAGTAGTTTCAAATATATACATATAACACATATAAACGATAACATTGTCAGACAAGGGATAGTTCAGTATTCCGAGACCATTGACCTAGTCAACAGGTTTACAGAGCATAGGAAATATTTACATGTATGGAGCAAAATCCTACGCTGCAAAGTGTCTGAGTACGCAACGGTCCATTTAATCCTCAGCCTCGATATTAGCCTCAGTACCTGTGCACTGGCCTGGAGGGAAAATAAACATCAAAAGTGTGAGTGGACAAAAAATCAAGTTTAGAAATACATTTATCAAAATATAGTCTTACCCTCTAGTTTTCACAAACATGCATGCATATCATAACTTATAAATCAAATAATTAAGATATGAATATAAATCTCAAACATCAATAAAAACACAGGATCCAGGTCCAATATAGAGTCACGTTATCCCTGCAACGCGTGCAAATCAATAGGCTCAAAGACCGCTCAAATCCCGAGCATCCGCCGCTGTGAACACATCACCAGCCGGTAATCCAGGTCGTCATGAACATATCACTGACTGACCTCCATATAATCCAGGACATCTGGTCTGAGTCGAGCCTCCATTTGGCTGCACGACAACATACCGTGCTACGTGACCTCTCCGGGGTAAACACTTCCATCCCGGAGGCGAGCGTTATCTCCAGGGTCCATTTCGGGGGGAAACATATTCCACACCGAAAGCCCTCATATATCATCATCACGAAAACCAGTGAAAACAGTTGCATGTAATATCAAAACCATTTTTGAACTGGGCTTTAAGCCCAAAAACACTTTTCTCAAATCCATAAACCAATCCACGCAAACCTGCGCAATCACAATTTTATTTATGATATAAATCCATCAAATCCAACACCAGACTCATAATCTGAGTCAAAATCAAGTTCAAACCCTGAGCCTTAGCTCGAAATATCAGTTTCACAATTTTCTCGAAAATCGTGCCCAAAAGCATATAAAATAATATAATATTCCCAAAAATCTGGAAATCATCATATCGAAACATAAATTATACCAAATCATTTCAAATCATATTATAAGGCATTTAAAACATATATGCATGCATTCAGGGTAGAAAACAAAAGCCCACTCACACACCGTCCAGATTGTTCAGTCTCAAGCTGTTCGTGCCCTTCTGACGTCCTGGAAGTATTCGGGCCTGTCCACCAAGTAATATAAGGTTACTCACTTGTTACATAATCTCCTGTACGAATTTCCTAATCGTCGAAATAAAATAATATTATTTTACACGTAACCTATACGCTTCGGGTATACAAAACTACTCTCCGTTCATATCTGATTGACCCAAAACCAATGCTAATAGGTCCGTATCATCGAGAGTATCAAAATTGATGTTGGACCCTTCTTCAGATTCCCGGCTGCGCGTGACAGCCACAGGCTGTGAACAGTGCACTGCTACAGTGCACCTTCCTCGCCCGTTTCTCTGCTAAACGGGTCTGCAACCCGCGATCAGACCCGACTTGATTTCCTTCAATTCCAACTCAATTTCTTCCGTTCTTTCATTCATTAATCTCAGTTCAATCTAATTTACAGGTCTATAGGTTCAATTTAATCACACAAGCCCTTACAATCCTCGACTCACGATGAACACCCGTCGGGTTTAAATTCGGGTTCTATTCAAAATCAGCCCTATCATTCAATTATTCATACAAGAAGCATCCTAGGTCCATTCTAAGCATAATTATGGAATCAATTTCAAGAACCATTACCTCTCAATAATCGAACTCAAGCTCAATTTTTCGAAACGGTTGCAGAGTCTGTTCGTCACGATTTCTCCACCAATTTCCTTCCAATTGATTCAGTTTGGTTCGTCCAGTTCCCAGAAAGCTTAATATCACCTCAATTTCGAACAAAACCGTCTAAAAATTCAAGTTCGAAAATGAAGATTTTGTGGGATTTTCGGTTAAGTTCAGTAGAGTAGTTCTTGGGTCTGTCTGGTCTCCCTTCAGTTTTTTCACTCTTCAATTGAGTTAATTGCTTGCTCAATTTCTCTGGTTGCAACAGAATTCGATCAAGGTGAAGGAGAAGCAGGAAGGGTCTCTGTGCTGTGTTTGAAGGTTTTTGGTCGTGTACTGTTCATCAAATATTCAAATGTTTATTAACCTCAATTAATTAATTAATCCATGCCACTAATCTCTTTTAACAAGTGACACTTGTCACTTGATAAAGCTAATGACTCATTTGCTGAAATGAATCAGCATTCTAATAGATGAATAAGCATAATGACAGAACTTGCATCACTCATGATTTACAATTACCATTTTAGCCTCCTTAAGCACAATTACCATTTACCCCTACACTTCACAACCTCATAACTTCTTCATCCGAACTCCGTTTTCGACGTGCCACCTGTCTACGGATTCAGCGTTCCGAAACCTACACAATGGTACTCGAAAAATGTGCAAAAAGTATTTTAAATAAAAAGTCAACTTTTAGCCATATTGCATCAAGGGTAAAAATGTCATTTTCACATGATTTTAATATTTTACAAGTTTTGGATTTTTCGGGGCGTTACAATCAAGCCCGAAATCACCTTTTTCCAAAATCCATTTTAAATCCTTGAAATCACATCATTTTCAAATCATATTATTACAACCTCAAAACCACAATCATAATCACCAAAATCACGGTCCAATCACAGCATACTCGAAATCTCGTAAAACGTGCAAATCCGGGACATTCCCGAAAAACGTGTCAAAACCGTAAACCATACTCACAACCGCAATCAAAACATCTTAAAAACATGATACGCACAAGTCATATAAAATCTTTCGTTAAATCATCGTCCAAAACACACAGGACCCATATCTCGAAATACGTGCAAATTCGTGTGTATATCAAAAATACGTATAAATATGGAAATCGAAATCAATCACAAATCATAATCATAATCATAGAAATCATAGAAATATTTATGCATGCATTAAATTTTGAAAGTAACGTCCACTCACACACCGTCCAATAAGCTCGTTTTCCCCGCGCTGTGCGCAATTCCGTAATTTCCGATATTTTCCAGAAATTTCGAATCCTGTCCGAAAACATACTTTAGTGTCACTAAGAGCTTAGATAACAACATACTAATTTCCCATAATTTTTCGGGAATTAATCGTTAATTACAAACGTATCATAAACTTTCGGACCCTCGAAACCACATCGAAACGGTTTCTGATAAATTCGAAACCAACACAAAAATATTCGTTACATTGTATAGGACATGCCGATATAACATATCACCATCATAAAATCATATGTAAAACCATGAGATAAATAAGCAAAATAGTCATGCATGCCCAATTTAGGAAATCAAAAAGTCCACTCACGGTTTTAGGGCGCGTCAATCGCGTCCCGCGTGCTCCTCCGTAGCTTCGGAAGTGTCCAGGCCTGTAAAAATGTACAAGAAGGGTTACAAACATCCTCAAATAGCTCGTAAGATTTTTCCCTAATTTCTCGGATTTTTCGGCAAAATAAACCTTAAGGACCTAAACTTCCGGGCTCCCGAGCTTATCCCGAACGACTCCCGAACAACTCGAATCCAAAAGGGAAATTGTTAATTAGACTGAAAGGATTATTTCTCATGTTGACCGTGATCGGAGTTGACGTCACACGCGCCGCCCAAAGTGGCTGCGCGTGAAGGCCACGCGCCAAGCTACAGTGTCTTCTCCCTTACCCGAACAGCCTGCTAAACGGGTCTGATACCCGCGACTCAACCTGATCAGTTAGCCCTCAATTCTCAATCAATTCTTCCCGTTTTCAATCCTATTATCTTCTCTAACCCATTTATTTTAGGTCTGCATCATTGGTTAACCTCGACTTATGCTAAATCGACCCAGCTCAAGCTCACACAGTCGAACAAGTCGACCTCTGAAATTTACCCAAACTGACTCCATACCCAAATTAATTTCACCAGTAGCTTAAGGGAACCCAAACGAACCAAAATATCCAACCAATTAACCCCAAACTAACCTGGAAGTCGTCGTCCTCAACACTGCGTTTTTCCAGAAACTGGAACTTGAGTCCCTGAGCAAACCTTGATCAATCCTCCTCAATTCTTGCACGGTTGCGTTAGCAAGGATCCCAGAAGACTAATTCCACCCTCAGTTTGGTTTAACTCGCCTCAAAACCCAACCTTTGAATTTCCCTCCATTTCTGCGTTTTTCTCTTCCCCGTCTCAGAACCTCGCTCAACTCTCTCTCAGACTGCCCAAATGATCGAAATGAGTTCCCGACTCAGTGACACTCAGCTAAACCCCTCAGAATGGAAGACAGCCCGTGGGAATCCACTGAACCTCTCTAGAAACTGTTTCCCGCACACAGAGCCCAAGACCATTTTTAAAACTCCCCGTGCACTGAAGCTCTGCACAGTCACGATGGGGTGCTTCCAATGCCTCAATTTCCATAAACAAAGTGTCTGATCCCTCCACCAAACCTTAAACAATTGCACGCTCAACCCACGGCCGCAAACTCTGTTTTTCCACGGTGGTGAACAGTACCCCGTGTGAAAAGACTAAAATGCCCTCAGGGCAAAAATTACCAAAATGCCTTCCAACTTCCATGACCCGTAACTCGGTCATCCGACGTCCGTTTCGTGCGTGCCACCTGTCGTTGTACTCAGGGCGTCGAGACGAACTTAACGGTCTTTGAATCATATGGATATCAATTGTCAAACAAAAAGTCAACTTTTTCCCATATAACGTCCAAATTACGATAATGCCCCTGAACTTCCGAACATCATAACTTTCACCATGTTCGACCGAATCGAACGTGCCACCTGTCTATGAACTCGTGACGTCCCGAACTACGTCACGGTCATCACTCAACGTCCGTTCGACCTCCCAATCAAAAAGTCAGTAAATTGACCATACGAATCACACAAGGGTAAAAACGTCATTTTATTCAATATTTTATAATATTACATTTTCAAAACGTCCGGGGCGTTACAATCCTCCCTCCTTAAGAAATTTCGTCCCGAAATTTCAAGGAAACAAGTAGGGGAACTGCTCTCGCATCTGCGCCTCGAGTTCCCATGTGGCTTCCTCCACATTCTGGTTCCTCCAGAGAACCTTTACCAGAGGAACGGTCTTCCGACGTAGCACTTTATCCTTTCGATCCAAAATCTGTACCGGCTGTTCCTCGAAGCTCAAATCATCACGAAGTTCAATGGGCTGTTCCTCCAGTACATGAGCTGCGTCGAACACGTATTTCCGTAACATCGACACATGAAAAACATCGTGGACCCTCGGAAAGCTCTGGCGGTAGTGCCAGCCGGTAGGCCACCGGGCAAATCCTCTCAGTAATCTCATATGGTCCAATATAACGAGGGCTCAATTTCCCTCGCCTGCCGAATCTCACCACACCCTTCCAAGGGGACAATTTCAGAAATACCCGATCTCCGACCGCAAACTCTAGATCTCGAATCCGATGGTCCACATAGCTCTTTTGTCTGTCCTGGCTGCCTTGAGCCGATCCCTGATGAGTTTGACCTTCTCGGTCGTCAGTTCCACCAATTCGAATTTAGTCAGCTTCCTTTCACCCACGTCCGTCCAACACAACGGAGTTCTGCACTGTCGTCCGTACAAGGCTTCGTACGGAGCCATCCCAATGCTCGCCTGATAGCTGTTGTTGTAGGCAAATTCCATCAAGGCTAGATGTGACTCCCAAGTGTCCTGAAATTGCAAAACGCAAGCTCGCATCATATCCTCCAATGTCTGGATGGTCCGCTCAGACTGGCCGTCAGTCTGAGGATGAAATGCAGTGCTGAAACGAAGTTTCGTCCCAAATGCTTCCTGCAGACTCTGCCAAAATCGAGAAGTAAACCTCGGGTCTCGGTCAGAAACTATTGATTCCGGTGTACCGTGCAGACGAATGATCTCGTCGATAAACAACTGGGCCAACTGTGTCATCCTGAAGTTCTCTCGCACTGGCAAGAAGTGAGCTGATTTCGTAAGCCTGTCCACAATCACCCAAACTCCATCGTGACCCCTGGGTGTCCTAGGAAGTCCAAACACAAAATCCATCGTCAAGTGATCCCATTTCCATTCCGGAATAGGTAGTGGTTGCAAGGCTCCATAAGGTCGTTGTCTCTCAGCCTTCACTTGCTGGCAAATCAGACACCTGCTGACAAACTCGGGCAATCTCCCGTTTCATTCGCGGCCACCAGTAGTGCTCTCACAAGGTACGATACATCTTGGTCCCACCAGGATGCATCGCGTAGGCCGAACTATGAGCTTCGTCCAAGATCTCCTTCTTCAGTGCCTCAACGTCGGGCACACACAACCGTCCTTCTTTTAGCAAAGCTCCATCCTCCCTGACTGTGAAATCTAGCCGCTCGCTGGCTTCCATTTCAATCCGAAGTACACATGAGACAGGATCTTGAGATTGAACCTCAACGATCGATCGACCAGGAGTGGTCTCACATGAAAATTAGCCAGCAAGACACCTTGGCCATCCAAACCCAAATCAATGCTATTCTTACGGAGTACAACCAAAAGTGGTAAATGAACCGTCCGTAGATGTGCTACAGAATGCGTTGACTTCCGGCTTAGAGCATCAGCCACCACATTGGATTTCCCCGGGTGGTACTCAATTGTGCAATCATAATCCTTAATTAGCTCTAGCCACCGTCGCTGCCTCACATTTAACTCCTTCTGAGTGAACAAGTACTTCAGGCTTTTGTGATCCGTGAACATTCTGCAAGTCGCACCATACAGGTAATGTCTCCAAATTTTTAACGCATGCACGACAGCATCTAACTCCAAGTCATGCGTCGGATAATTGCTCTCATGCGGTTTTAACTAGCGCGAAGCATAGGCGATCACTTTCCCATGCTGCATTAGTACACATCCCAAACCCTGTAAGGATGCATCACTGTACACCTCAAATTCCCCACTGTCGTCTGGAAGGGTCAGTATAGGAGCAGATGTCAACCTTTCCTTTAGCTCCCGAAAACTACGCTCACAATCGTCATCCCACTCAAACTTGACTCCCTTCTGCGGCTTCAGTCGTGTCAAAGGGGCAGCAATGGTAGAGAAACCCTCTACGAACCTCCTGTAATAGCCAGCCAAACCCAAGAAACTTCTGACTTCAGTGACGGTCCTCGGTTGTTCCCACTTCACCACTGCCTCAATTTTCCGAGTATCCACACTGATCCCGTCAGTTGAGATCACATGCCCCAAGAAACTCACGCTCGTCAACCAAAACTGACATTTGCTGAGCTTCGCGTACAACTGGTTTTCCCTCAAGGTACCTAGCACCATCCTTAAGTGCTCCTCGTGCGCTTCCGCACTCCTCGAGTAGATTAGGATATCGTTAATGAACACGATGACAAAATGATCCAAGTATGGCTGCAACACTCGGTTCATCAAGTCCATAAATGCTGCGGGTGCGTTGGTCAAACCAAACGGCATCACAAGGAACTCATAATGACCATAACGGGTCCTAAAAGCTGTCTTGGGTACATCCTCATCCTTAACCCACAATTGATGATACCCAGAACGTAGATCAATTTTGGAGAAGTACTGCGCTCCCCGCAGTTGATCGAACAAATCATCGATCCGAGGCAACGGGTATTTGTTCCTGATTGTTACTTTATTCAGTTGCCTGTAATCGATGCAGAGTCTCAAACTCCCATCCTTTTCTTCACAAACAACACCGGGGCTCCCCAGGGGGATACACTCGGTCGAATAAACCCCATCTCAAGTAATTCTTGTAACTGCGCCTTCAATTCTTTCAACTCGGCTGGCGCCATACGATACGGAGTCTGAGAGATAGGTTGCGTACCTGGAACCATATAAACAGTGAACTCGACATCTCGATGCGGTGGCAATCCCGGTAGATCCTCCGGAAAGACATCCGGAAACTCCCGTACTATCGGTATATCCTCCACCCTCAATGGTGCAGCTCGTGAGTCCAACACTTGGGCTAAGTATCCCTGGCACCCCTTCCTCAACAACTTACTTGCCTTCAGGGCAGAAATCACTCCGACAGGAATGGCTCGTTGAATTCCCTGAAAAGTGGTTTCCGGTAACCCCGGGCTCCGGAAAGTAACCTTCTTATCGACACATTCGATAGAAGCATGATGGAGGCGTCAACCAGTCCATTCCCAAAATGACATCAAAGTCGTGCAAGTCCAAGAGTATCAAGTCTGCCGTCAGACCAACACCACCCACCATTACGGGGACACTCCCGCAACACTTGATTTACCACAAATACATCCCCCGTGGGTGTGCTCACACCCAAGTCACAGTCTAAGGCGGACACCTCTCTACCCGCCAACAACTCACAGTCCCGGGAAATAATGAATGAGTAGCTCCGGGATCAACTAAAGCACAAACATCATGCCCAAAGATCGTGAGTGTACCTGTCACAACACCAGGTGCTGCCCTGGCCTCCTGCTGCGTAACAGTAAAAACTCGGGCCTGTGGTCCAGCTGCTCGCCCACGGCCCCGGCCCCTCTGTCCATTAGCCGCACCAGTACCACCTCCGCGAGTGCTCCCAGTCCCAGAAACTGCAGCTGTGCTCCGTCCCTGCTCTGCTCCACCCCGACCTGCGCCACCACCCTGTGGCAAAGATGGACAGTCCCTCCGATAGTGGCCCCGCTCGCCACAGAAGAAACAGATAACACTGGAAGCATCTCGAACGAAACCACCACCCTGCCGTCCCGTGGAAGCAACAGAAGTCGCGCTCGCCTGCGGAGCAGTCTGCGCCCTAGGCGCTCGGAATCCGGAACCCTGATAGTTACCAGGCCTGCCATAACGATCATTGCCTGCGGATGAGGCTCCATTATAACGTCCCTTCTTCGGGGCTCTCTGACCATACGATTTAGGATATGAACGCTCGCGACGTTGTCCACCACCAGAATACTGTGGACGTGTCGGGAGACTAGCCTCAACCCGCACCGCGGCATCAGACAACTCCCTGAGAGTAGCAAAAGCTCCGGCCGTCACAATGGCCCGTATCTCACCCCGTAGGCCAAGCTCGAACCTACGGCATTTCTCAGCCTCAGTAGATACAAAGGTAGGAGCAAAACGAGCTAGCATCTGAAATTTCTGTTCATACTCAGCTACGGACATGCTCCCCTGCTGGAGCTGCAGAAACTCGGTCTCCCTAGCATCACGGAATGAACGGGGATAATGCTGGTCCAGAAACCGTTCACGAAAGGTCTCCCAAGCCACTGAACGGGCATCCCAGCCCGACAACTCCAGAGTATACCACCACTCATAAGCAGAGCCATCAAGTAGAAATGTGGCCAACACCACACGCTCCTCAAGAGGACAGTGCATCACAGTAAAAATCCGCTCAATCCGAGAAATCCAACGGTGAGCATCCTCGGGATCCGCTCCACCACTAAACACCGTAGCCCCAAGACGCTGGCCCGATCGAAGGGCTCTCGGCATCGCCATTAGGTCGTGGAGGGGGTTCACGTCGCGGAGGCATGGCCGGTCGTCCTTCTCTGAAAGAGGCATAAGTTAGTACAATAATCAAGGCACACCCGAGTGCCGGACACGAATCGTAAACCTAGGCTCTGATACCAATTGACAGGACCCACCCCGATTATCGCCTCGATAATCGGGAAGCATCCTGCTCCCGTCTGACAATCGAACCCAAAAGACCGGAAAGCTAGTTAAAATTACAACACACCCATTGTCAGACCAGGGAGATTAAACAAATACATCCGACTGGACGTCAAGTCCACAGTTTCACAGAGCAATATTACAAAACAAGTTAAAGAAACAAATCCTACTCTGTGAACTAACTACTCCGCAACGGAAAACTTTATGCCTCCGCCTCTGCCTCGGCGCTTGCCCCCGCACCTCCTTGTACCACGACCTGGAGGGAATTTAAAAACAACAAAGTGTGAGTGGACCGAAACATAAGCTTTATAGGGAAAACAGTTTTTCCGAAATCGGGTTCGCCCTCCAGTTTTGTAACACGCATGCATAACCAAAGATTCAAATTTTGCATTTTAAACTTTTGAAAACTCTTTTTCCGAAACACATGGAAAACGTTACAAAGGATCACCATAATTCATGTAAAAACCATCTAATAATTCCAGGTTTCAGAAACCGTCATTTTGAACGTTAATTGCACAAATCAAGTAAAACGTGAATCATTAACCACAATTATGCCGTTGGATCCATCCGAGTCTTTAAACTCAACATTAGGCCTTCCCGGGATATCAACGAGTCTTTAAACTCAAAACATGGTTAATAGGCCTCGGGGGGTATCATAATAATCGAGTCTTTAAACTCACGAGTCTTTAAACTCAATTCGGGTCTTTAAACCCAATTTTCGGGCCCGCCCCCGTCATCAACGTACCGGGTCTTTAAACCCAAAACCAGATCCAACCATTAACCGGGTCTTTAAACCCAAAACCGTTTTACACATAATAAATCAGGATTCATCACAAATCTTTTCCAACATTATTCCAAAACATTTCTCATCGTAACAGGACTTATGTCCGAATTCACATGCAAATTCCAACACATGCAATTTCCAAAAATTACTTCACAATGTGATCAAACATCATAAATCCGAAACATGCATATTCATATCCAGGTACTTTATCAAAATCATCACGCATGCATAAGCGAAGATCGTAACCTCGAAATGCGTGAAATACGGTAAATATCTCGAAAAATGTGAAAACACGTAAAACCGATATAACATATCACCATCATAAAATCATATGTAAAACCATGAGATAAATAAGCAAAATAGTCATGCATGCCCAATTTAGGAAATCAAAAAGTCCACTCACGGTTTTAGGACGCGTCAATCGCGTCCCGCGTGCTCCTCCGTAGCTTCGGAAGTGTCCGGGCCTGTAAAAATGTACAAGAAGGGTTACAAACATCCTCAAATAGCTCGTAAGATTTTTCCCTAATTTCCCGGATTTTTCGGCAAAATAAACCTTAAGGACCTAAACTTCCGGGCTCCCGAGCTTATCCCGAACGACTCCCGAACAACTCGAATCCAAAAGGGAAATTGTTAATTAGACTGAAAGGATTATTTCTCATGTTGACCGTGATCGGATTTGACGTCACACGCGCCGTCACGCGCCGCCCAAAGTGGATGCGCGTGAAGGCCACGCGCCAAGCTACAGTGTCTTCTCCCTT
Source organism: Prinsepia uniflora (assembly GCA_032719365.1). Taxonomy (NCBI): domain Eukaryota; kingdom Viridiplantae; phylum Streptophyta; class Magnoliopsida; order Rosales; family Rosaceae; genus Prinsepia; species Prinsepia uniflora. The sequence goes on from CM064862.1 coordinate 50,405,007, forward strand.
ACCCGAACAGCCTGCTAAACGGGTCTGATACCCGCGACTCAACCCGATCAGTTAGCCCTCAATTCTCAATCAATTCTTCCCGTTTTCAATCCTATTATCTTCTCTAACCCATTTATTTTAGGTCTGCATCATTGGTTAACCTCGACTTATGCTAAATCGACCCAGCTCAAGCTCACACAGTCGAACAAGTCGACCTCTGAAATTTACCCAAACTGACTCCATACCCAAATTAATTTCACTAGTAGCTTAAGGGAACCCAAACGAACCAAAACATCCAACCAATTAACCCCAAACTAACCTGGAAGTCGTCGTCCTCAGCACTGCGTTTTTCCAGAAACTGGAACTTGAGTCCCTGAGCAAACCTTGATCAATCCTCCTCAATTCTTGCACGGTTGCGTTAGCAAGGATCCCAGAAGACTAATTCCACCCTCAGTTTGGTTTAACCCGCCTCAAAACCCAACCTTTGAATTTCCCTCCATTTCTGCGTTTTTCTCTTCCCCGTCTCAGAACCTCGCTCAACTCTCTCTCAGACTGCCCAAATGATCGAAATGAGTTCCCCGACTCAGTGACACTCAGCTAAACCCCTCAGAATGGAAGACAGCCCGTGGAAATCCACTGAACCTCTCTGGAAACTGTTTCCCGCACACAGAGCCCAAGGCCATTTTTAAAACTCCCCGTGCACTGAAGCTCTGCACAGTCACGATGGGGTGCTTCCAATGCCTCAATTTCCATAAACAAAGTGTCTGATCCCTCCACCAAACCTTAAACAATTGCACGCTCAACCCACGGCCGCAAACTCTGTTTTTCCACGGTGGTGAACAGTAGCCCGTGTGAAAAGACTAAAATGCCCTCAGGGCAAAAATTACCAAAATGCCCTCCAACTTCCGTGACCCGTAACTCGGTCATCCGACGTCCGTTTCGCGCGTGCCACCTGTCGTTGTACTCAGGGCGTCGAGACGAACTTAACGGTCTTTGAATCATATGGATATCAATTGTCAAACAAAAAGTCAACTTTTTCCCATATAACGTCCAAATTACGATAATGCCCCTAAACTTCCGAACATAATAACTTTCACCCTGTTCGACCGTATCGAACGTGCCACCTGTCTATGAACTCATGACGTCCCGAACTACGTCACGGTCATCACTCAACGTCCGTTCCACCTCCCAATCAAAAAGTCAGTAAATTGACCATACGAATCACAAGGGTAAAAACGTCATTTTATTCAATATTTTATAATATTACATTTTCAGAACGTCCGGGGCGTTACATTAACTACATTACTGCCACGCGTAGCGTGAACATTTCTCCACTGAACTTGTCATAAGTTCGAACACCATTTTCCCATAAATCCACAAGCTCATCAATCAACTGCCGCAAATAAACGTCGATTGAATTACTCGGCGATTTAGGCCCCAATATTAAAGTACTAAGAATTGTGAATTCTTTTTTCATGCATATCCAAGGTGGCAAGTTATACGGAACTAAAAATACCGGCCAAGTGCTATAGGGCCTTGCAAAACTTCCAAAAGGATTAGAACCGTCAGTAGCAAGTCCTAATATGACATTTCTTGGCTCCGATGCAAAATCAGGATACATCTTATCAAATTCCTTCCAAGCATCTCCATCGACCGGATGCCTTAGTGAATCGTCATCAATGCATTCATCTTTATGCCACCTTATAACACAAGATGTGTGAGCAGACATGAAGAATCTTTGCAATCTTGGTTTTAGTGGAAAATAACGCAACGCCTTATTCAGCATCTTATTCTTTCGAAACCTAGGCTCATTACACATCGGACATTTATCGAGATGCTCGAATTCTCCGTAAAACAATGCACAGTTGTTCGTGCATGCATGAATCTTCACATACCCTAAACCAAGATCCTTCAAAAGCTTTTTTGAGTTATAATGATCTTTAGAGAGATTGTTATCTTCAGGGAGCATTCGGGTGATGATGTCCATCATGTGATCAAAATACTTGTTCGTTTGATTATATTCAACTTTCATGTGTATTAATTCCACAACTGCCCCTAGAACTGAAAAGGATTTACAACCAGGGTATAATTCGCGCTGAGCTTCTTTCAATAACCTTTCGTAATAGAGATCTGACTCTTCGGGTAGAGACCTAGGGGCATCCACATGCATATCATCAGATGCAGAGGGGAAAATATCGGTTAATATCTCAACAAATTGATCATTATCACACTGATTATCTAAATCACTATCATCTCGAGGGTTCCCGTGAACTGAAGATGTCGATGCAGTAAAATTCGATTCACCGTGATAAATCCAATTAGTGTAGTTATGTACGATCTCGTTCCATCCTAGATGCAAATGAACATAACTCAGCCACATCCAATAATAGTTGTTACATTTACGACACAGACATAATATACGCCTTGCATCACTACAGTGAGTACGTGCAAAAGCGATGAAGCTGTCAATCCCATCCAAATACTGATTAGAAGATCTATCCAACATTTGCATCCAGCTTCTATCCATTATTTCTGCTTCCACAAAATAGAATCAATATAAGTAGATAATTATAATGTTTGAGACTTTATCCCATCCAAAACTTGCTCATCTTCTTATGCCTTCGGTGATTTGGCCCTATCCCATTCGAGAGTGCACGTTCTGTGTTGTATAGTTTGTGACCTACAAGGCGAAGTTTAAACCGAGGGAAATTTCGGCTGCATCACTCTACAATTCTCCAAATACATGACATAGATATCTCAGACTAATATCTAGTATGCATTCGGAGAAACGTAAGGGGATATAAACCGAATTTCCCATGATCCAAACCTAACCACATAGCCACCAAACTATACAACACATAGTTGTGCACTCCCAAACTGTCCCGATAAATGGACAATTCAAGATTCAGTCAATCAATCCTATTCACTGACTCTCAAAAGAGTCGAAGGTTTTCTATCGAATTTCAATATACAAAGTTAATCGGGTTGATTAACTTTGCATTAATGGATAAACCACAATTCCCTAACACAATAATATCCAGATTTCTAAGCATTTTCCACAATATATCACAATTTTCAAACATAATTAAATACAAGTTTTTGAACAAAATTAAATTGAGAAGCAAATACATATACCTTTTATAAGTAATCCTTCAAATTAACCACAAATTACTTAAAACAAAAAATTATTTTAGCTTATAATAAATATTAAAATCACAAAAACAAAAAACAAAATCATTAATTTTACCTTGGGTGAAGTAGCGATGATGAAGTAATGATGAAATGATGATGAAGTGGTGATGACGTGATGATGATATTATGTAGAGGTTATGAGAGTAAATGAGGAATGAGGAAGAAGATAATGAAATGAATCCCTTCTGCACTAAATGCAGATTAGACTTTTGCTCGGCGCATGGTTGGCCGAGCCAGCTTTAATGACCCTCCGAGCGAACAATAGGCGCCAACACACTTTCTATAACGACCCGGAAATTCGAAAAAGGAAAATTTTGGAAATTTGAAGAAAAATGACGATTTTCCCCCTATAATTGGGCGAAAGGTTGACTTTTGGTTCGAGCGATCAAACGGACTTTGACCGATAACTGTGACGTAGTTCGGGATGTCACGAGTTCATAGACAAGTGGCACGTCCGATTCCGACATTCGAGGAGAAAGTTATGATGTTCAGAAGTTTAAGGGTAATTTGGTAAATTGATTAAAAATGGGCCATTTTTTGACTTTTTTATCGAGACGCTGAATTCGTAGACAGACGGCATGCGTCAATCGGAGTTCGGATGACAAAGTTACGAGTCTAGATATGTGTAGGGCATTTTGGTAATTTGTAAAAAGAAGGGCCAAATGGTAAATTGAGTTGGGCAGTTAAATGGCTGATGTTGAGATTATGTTAAACCAATGCTGGACACCTGTGCTGGTTGAATTGGGCGTGGGATTGCCACAGAGTGACATTTGTCACTTTAATAAGATGATTAGTGGCTGTGACCGTGCATAATTTGGCGGTGTGAAGGTTTAAAACTGAGAAACAAGTCGTGTGTGTGAGGGTTTGAAAAACAGAGCAGGAACGCAGGTGACAATTGAATCCGTAGTCTGGGATTGTGAGAAATTAATTGGAATTCAGAGAGAAAAACGAAAGGACAGTGAAGGATGAATGATGGGCTTCGAACCCAGTTGTACCCAGACTCAAAAACCCGAAAACTAAACCTTCATTAAATTTCGAATTCAAGTTTTTGTGATTAATTCGTGGAAACAAATGTTTGGGTGAGCTTATTGGACCTTAGACGAGTCGAATGACCCAAAAATCGAAGAGAATTGGAGAGGAATGAGCCTAGACAGACCCTGGTTTTAATTTGAAAATCTATCTTTGAGTTCGATTACTTGGAAGGAATAGAAGTTACAATTGGAATCAAAAACAAGTTTATCATAGTCCAATGAAGCTATTGGATGGATCAATTGAAGGAAAACTGGTGGGATTGACCAACTTTGAAGGTTGAATAGTGCCCAGATATCCTTCGATGTTCATCTTTGAATCATTTGGTTTTAGGTAAGGAATTGTGAAATTGAGTTTACAGAACTTTAATTGGACTTAAAATGATGTTGTTAGCTAAATAAATTGAAAGAATTGATGCCGAATTGACAGAGAACGAGTCGGGTCGTCTTGCGGGTTACAAAACCTGAATTGTAGATAGACTGGTTGGGACGACGACACTATAGCAGGCGCGTGGTGATCACGCGCAGCCACTCACGGTGGCACGTGGGACCAATTTCCAAGGTGAGGTCAACATGACTTTTGTCCCATTTAATGTAACGAACATTTTGGCACTAGTTTCGAGGAAATCGGTTATCGTTTCGATAGTGTTCTTAGTATCCGAAGTTGTAATATACGGTTAAAATACGTATTTAAATCCCTAAAAAAATGGGGAAAATTATATGAGGTATATTAAGATGTTAGTGACCCTCGATAATGATTTTGGAGAGGAATGATGACTTCTGGAATTTACGGAAAAACGTGCAGCTCGGAAAGCGAGCAATATGGACGGTGTGTAAGTGGACTTTTGTTTTTTACCCAGAATGCATGCATATATGTTTTAAATGCTTTATTATATGATTTGAAATGATTTGGATTTATTGATGTTTCGATATGATGATTTCCGGATTTTTGGAATATTATATTGTTTTATATGATTTTGAGCACGATTTTCGAGAAAACTGTGATATTGCTGTTTTGGGCGAAGGCCGAGGATTTGGGATTGGTTTTGACTCGGATTATGAGTCAGGAAATGATTTGATGGATTTGTAATGCTTTCTGGATATATATATTATAGATTTATGTGAAAATGGCAACTGAGGTTGCGATTGCGCGGATTTGCTTGAAAATGATATTTTGGGCGTGAGACCCATTGGAAATGTGATTTTGCTTGGATTGGTATTTCCATGTGATTACATGATGATATTGATGGTTTTAAAATTTATGAAATAATTGGGACTCTGGTTTTACGGATTTTGAGGAAACTATGTTTTGGGCTGAGACCCTGTGTTAAAAATGGTTTTGATTTCAAATGCAACTGTTATTCACTGGGTTTCATGGTCATGATATGTTGCAGATATATAGGGCTTTCGGGGTGGAATATGTTTCCTCCGAAGTGCACCCTGGATATTAGGGCTTCCGGTTGGGAATGTGTTTCCCCGGAATGAACCCTGGAGATAAAGCTCGCCTCCGGGATGGATGTGTTTACCCCGGAGAGGTCACGTAGCACGGTCTGTTGTTGTGCAGTCGAGGGAGGCTCGACTCAGATCAGATGTGCTGGATTATATGGAGATCGGTCGGTGATGTGTTCACGACGATCTGGATTGTCGGCTAGTGATGTGTTCACAGCGACGGATGCTCAGATTTTGAGCGGTCCTTGAGCCTATTGATTTGCACGCATTGCAGGGATAACGTGACTATATGAGATTGGATATGGAAATGAGTCTCGTAGTTTTATTAAGATTTGCAATTTATAAACAGTTGTGCCCAAATATGCTTTACTCATGATTTATGATATGCATGTATGTTTGTGAAACTGGAGGGTAGGAATGTATTTTTGATAAATGTATTTCTAAAACTTTGTTTTGTTCACTCACACCTTTTCTGTTTTATTGGCCCTCCAAGTCGTATGATCGAGGCTGATCTGGAGGTGGAGGCATGAGTGGGCACAGGTACGGTTATCCCTTGTTTGGCAAGTGCTAAGGGTAATTTCGAAACTTCAGTTGACATGTAAGACGGGAGCAGGACTGGGCACGGTTATCTATGTCCTTCGGGGACGAGTCCTGTCACCTTCGCGCCGAACTTTTTCCCACCGCGAGCCGCCCTAAATACTTTGCCAGGTGCATTTATTTCGCCGTTAATAATGGTGAGCCCAGTAAAGTTTGACCACTCGCCGGGCAAACTCCCGCCCTTTACACGCCAAGAGAGCCGGCGTTCCCGCTCAAGGTTTGCCCGGCAAGTCTCTCTCCTACCGCCTGGCAAACCCACATTTACCGACGAATCTGAGTGCACTGGGAAAACTTTAGATGGGCAGGGCATATTTTCTTGTGGTACTTTAATTTCCGTATCCTCCCGTTCTACTGACCTGGTGCCATATATATATAAATGTGCCTTGTTCAAGTGAAAATTGGACCAATGGGAGTCGAAAAATGAAGAAAAAAGAGAAAACAAGAGATAAAGGGAAAGAGGAGGATAAGAAGAGAGAACATGATGGTTAAGAAGAGGAAGTACTGAGAAGGAGGATAACTTCCATGGCCGAGAAACTCAAAAATGGACATGGTTGCCATGTTGACTTGCGACATTGTGGTGCCTGTCTAGGGGTCCTGGAAGGTGAAGAACGTTCTTAGGACCATTTTGATGTGAGTAGAGTGTTAGAGTAGCCATTAACTCTGTCCCAAGACTCGAGAGCGAGTGTTAGACAGCCATGAAGTCTCCTCGGGATACGTGCACATCAATAGTACTTGAGGGGTTCAAAAATCAAGGGTGAGTAGACCCAGATTCTAATTCAGTGTAAAACCATATTTAAATAAACAACATATTTTAACCCCTCGTTTTTAAGTAAAAATCACAAAACAGTTGAACCATACTTACATGTAGTAAGAGAACTACCATATCATTCATAAAATAATAATATAATCAATATGCATAAATGAGCCATGCAGAACCCATAAATATGTCACCATATCAACCCACATCACCAATGCTAATGAGTCGCCTCGAGTCTCATACTTAGAACATACACTGAGTACCCTTGCTCGGTACCTCGATCACGTGAAAGCTGGGTGCCTTGCACCGTCACCTCATGTCCCCTAGAGCTCGGGGTACAAGCTGGCACACTTTTAACTAGTATTACAAGCGGCGTGGGTGACTCTAATGCAATGTGTAGCTCAATACTTACCACTATGTGTACTTACCATATTACCGTAGATAAACATAATCGGATATGCATAGTAACCATTCCACATAATCATATATCATAACTATCACCTAGTAAATCATGCATGCTCAACAAATGTCAAATGTGAAAACATCGTAAAACGTGCAAGTAGTAAAACATATTAAATAGATTTTAGGGAAGGGGGTCCACTCACACTAGTTGGGGAGTTGGACCAGCCAACAAATCAAGCAATCCACAAGCTCCAAACCCGGTCCATCCCTAAGGAGACCATTTATAAGGGTTTGAATTGTCTTACTTTGATATGAAGGTTTAATCCTGCCAAGCGCAATCCAAAATAAATCTTAGAAACTACTAACAAGGGCCTATACAAGTTTAGGAATGCCCAGAACCTTAGAAAAAAGGGACCATAAGCTGCCGGGTATGAAAATTGGCTCTACGTGCCATTTTAGGGCTGGAAAGCTATTCAAAATTGTTCCAATCGGCCTGGAAATATGTCCATGAGCCGCCGTGAGCCAGATAAAGGCCCCACGTGGTGCCTTGGGCTCGGGAAGGTGACCCATACACTGCCAAGCACCAGCAAGGGCCTTTATGCTCCAGCTACGCATGGCAACGCGCCCACACGCGTGCGTCACTATTCCATGAATACCGGTCGCACGCGCAGGAATATTCCATGGAATATTCCGTGTGTTTGACATTGTCAGTTAACTGTTAAGTCTAACAATTGACTAACGTCGGTCGGCCGTTGAACATCAGTTGGCTATCTTTGCCGAAGCTCCATCGCAGATGACAGCTGGTTTCTGGATTTTTCGCCTGAAAATTCCAAAAATCGAACGTAGTCTAAACTGTTCCATTTTTACTCAAATCTAGCATGCAATGTATCGATTTGACCCTACTCAGCACAAGGAATTTGAATAACTAGTTTGAAGTTGGAAAATCTACCTACTATGATCAGACAAGCGTTGGAAAGATCTTAGTCTCCAAGTTTTCCCCGTTTTCCAATGGGCCCCAACCGTCGTGGTCCGTCACTCAACCCCACAAGCAAAAATAGAAGTTAGTAGCCATCAAGAAGGTATTCTCAAATATACAAACCAAGAATCGAATGGTTACCTAAATTGACCTCTCACAGCCGTGAAGGGTCGTGTCTCCCGTTTTTCGAATGGTTACCTAAATTGACCTCTCACTATCGTCGAATCCAACTCGAATTCCACATGCAATTAGCCCGAAGTCGGGTCCTAAGTTTCGAGATTACCTGTGATCCCTTCAAAAATCATTAGGTCAAAGTTGGGTCTAAGATAGGTTATCAGGTCGAGCGTCGTCGTCGTGTTTCCTTGCAACCAAATCAATAAGAAAGTGATAAACTCGTAGTGCTCACCAAAATGAGTTAAGTGGTGGCACTCAAGGGTTCATGAGTTACCTCCACAGTCTTCGAACACCAATCGGGGTGCGGGTCGGGTCTGCTCGTTGTTCGTGCAACGATGGTCCTTGAGGTTCACGTTTGGGGTCCTTGAGTTTGCAAGGAAGAGATGTCTGAGTTGGTCTCAATGTGGGAGAAAACTGGAAAATCTCAGTTGCCATGCGAGTCCATGGGTGCATGTCGACTTTGAAAGAGAGGGAGGTTAGGGACGATGAAGATATCAATCTCCCTTCCCTCCAAACGGTACGTATTGGTAAGTGATGGCATGCCAAGGTGTTGGGCTTGGGTTTTCATTCAGCCTTCCCCTACACTAATTGGGTTCCAACTTGGGCTTTAACTAAGGGACAACAAAGCCTATTTTAAATTTAGGTACTCCTTTGGTGTATAGTTTTAGGCTTGGGCCATGATGTAAACTAGCCTAGGAACAATTATCAACACCCTTATTTGAAAAGAGTCAAGCTTGAAGCCCTAAATGAAATTCTAAACTAGATCACAAGCGCAAAGGTCAAGACAATTTTATTGAACCAGGCCTGTAAAAAGGCATTTAGGGGTAATTTGGAAATTCCTCGGGGTTCCCATATTCTTATTTCTGGGATGGGATGTATCATAATTGGACATGATTTGGTTATGATTTTGATAATCAACATATTATGTTTATATTGTAAACATGAAGTTGTGATTGGCCAAGATTAGAAGGATTAGGCTTATGGTCAAATTAGAGTGCAATGATTCTTAAATGAGAGAATCTGAATAACATTAATTGGTGGATTGATAATAAACCAAGTGTGTAGAATTCTGTAGTTTTTATTTGTTTCAAATGTTATGCATATGGTATATGGTTATATATTAGGATAATGTTTGAGATTAACAGTCATTAAAAAGGAAAGCTTCCCAGGTAGTGGTATGGACAGACCACCCTGACATTTCGAGTCCGTGCCACCACTGGTAGGCTCCTCCCTCCAGTAAGAAGGCCGCCAGAGTCACTCGTTCGCCCGGAGGGCAGTGCATCACCGAGAAGATCCTCTCCCACTTGGTGATCCAGTCGTGAGCATCCTCGGGGTTTGATCCCCCGCAGAAAGGAGTGGTTCCCAAACGTTGAGCCCTTTCGATGCTCGCGCATTCCATCTCTCTTTCTAGATCCTCGTCCGTTCGAGTATGCGGAATTCTCCTAGGAGGCATAACCAACTGTCAAGAGGCATAGATCAGAAAACAATATTCTTAAAAGTCGAAAAGTAACTAGTACTAATCGCTAGTCTAGCATGCAGACCAATACCCTAGTACTGACCACAACCTAGTGCTCTGATACCAAGCTGACAGGACCCGCCCCGATCCCACAGGGACCACAAGGGTACGTGCCCTGCTCCCGTCTGACACCCAATAATTCATACCAATTTTAACCTCAAAACATTTAAAAGCATAAATAACCAAATTAAAGTCATACATAAAATCCGAATTAAACGAATGTCAGACAAGGGATATAATCCAAAATTACAAATTTGCGAGCACGACTCTAAAGTAATCCTGCGGGTACACCGCCCAGCAGGGGTTCAGGTACGCAGAAGTAGATCTATGCCTCAGCCTCTGGTTCCTCCTCTACCTCAGTTTCCCGACCTGGAGGGGTGATCAAAAACATTAGAGGGTGAGTGGACCGAAACTCAAGTTTATGAAATCGTTTGATAAGTAAAACATATAATTTACCCCTCCGTTTTCCAAACATGCGTGCACCATAATTCCAAAATCATAAACCATATAATATGAACCATAAGGCATATAACAAAACCATAACCATAATTTTAGTTGCTGCACTATACACTCCAATCCCGACATCCCTGATGTCTGACGTCCCTGACGTCCAATAAGGTCACAATCACAAGGCTACGCGTGCCACTCGGGTCTCAATTTCTGAGTTCAATCCCCGAACCCCGTTCGGGTACAGCATCCCCGATGCTTAGCGTCATAGACGCTGGACGTACTAGACGTCCGTGACCTCTCCGGGGTACCTCATCCGGAGGAGACAATATAATATGGAAGGATCTATACAGTGCAGTAACAAATACATTTTATTGATATCCACATGCAAACATATATATACATAGGTAGAATCCGAACCAATCATTCAGTTTCATCGGACGGGTCTCAAGCCCAAATACCGTGAAACGTGCCATAACCATATTTTCCATATCATCAAAACCATCATTGTTTTAGCATGTGAATAAGTATAATAAAACCAGAAAACATTTATGCACACAAGGGTTTAAGAAAATGGCCCACTCACAGTACAATCCTGCTAGAAACCGAACGTATACCCTCGTCCTGGTACAAATGTACAATCCCTGTCAAGTCCAAGTATTCGTAAAGGTCAAATTAAACCCCCAACATTCAACCATGAAAGTCTAGGTCGAAACCGACCCGGGAAAGCCGCCCGAACGCGCTTTCCAAGGCAATAAACCTTATTTTGACCAACTTAAGGATCTCCGATCGACCCGAAACCACCGCCATTGGATCCGGATCGTCGAAACCTAAAGAATGGTGGTGGTCCCACCAGAAACACTGTTCACACGCGCCCCCACGCGCCGGTCAACGCGGCGGTCAACGCAGGAACAGTTCCTGCTGACGTCATCGCTGACGTCACTGCTGACGTCAGCATGACGTCATGCTGACGTCATCTGACAGCTGTCAGGTCTGACATGTCAGACTCTGATAGGTGCCACGTGTCAACCTCTTATTGGTCCACCACACTGATCTGTCAGACCACGTGTCAGATCTGACATGTGCCACGTGTCAGCACGGCACTGGTCCACGTCACTGACATGTCAGTGACACGTGGAAGTCCCTGACTGGTCCACGTCACTAACATGTCAGTGCTGACTGTGCACTGACATGTGACACGTGTCGGCTCACGGTTGGTCCACGTCATCTGACAGACTGACAGGGTGCCACGTCAGCACCACTGTCATCCGACGGGTTGACCCGTTTTCCTGCAACTCGGGTCGATCAGACCCGCGATCGAGACCCGGTTGCCATTCCCTCATTTCTGGGTCATTTTCAGTCCTTTCAATTCCTAAATACTCGTCTTAGTCCCAGAAAGTGTTCTATGGAATCAAAAACAAGAGAACAATATTAGATCCTTACCTGCAAACAAAACCCGAAGCTTCAGATTTTCTGGTTATCCTCCCCGTCAACTCCGGCCACCTCGAGCCTTGAAGTCAAGCCTACAGGTCTGTTTCAGTCCCTAGGTCTCATGAGAAGCAAGAAAGGGAACAAAACTCGACTACACGTTGACTTCCAAATTTTGAAAGTAAAAAGCTCACGGGTTACTCACCTGCCGTGAACCACCGTGCCTCCACCGCTGTTCCTGCCGCACCCCCGTCGTCTCTCAGTCCTAGTCACACTCACACGCACACAGAGAATGGTTGTAATGCGGAGGTGTGATGGTTGAAATGGGCAGAAGGTGGGTGTCGGGTAGAAGAATATATAGAGATGGAGGGAAATGATGGACGGCCCAGATTGAATCTCAGAAATGAGATCAAGGGCTGAGATCAGATCTGGAGGTTTTCAATCCAAAGGCTGAAATTTAAAGCTGGTTCAAATGTTTAATTAATCCAATAGTGGATCAGATCCAATCTAGCCAATGGGTGAGTGACACTTGTCACTCACCAGGTGTCCTCCAATCAGATTTCCTGAATTTAATATTCGACACGAAAACCGAGACACGAACTTCCCGAATTCACGTTTCTGACCATAACTTCCTCGTACGAAGTCCGATTTCGGCGTGCCGCCTGTCTACGGACTCAGGACGTCGAGGCCTACCCAACGGTCCTTGAGTCGACTGAAAATTAGTTGTCAAAAGAAAAGTCAACATTTTCCCCCCGAGAGTCCAAATTACGGTAATGCCCCTGAACTTCCGATAGCCATAACTTTTACCCTGATCGTCCGAATTGGACGTGCCACCTGTCTATGAACTCGTGACGTCCCGAACTACGTCACGGTCATAGGTCAAAGTCCATTTAGTTCATCAATCAAAAAGTCAACATTTTGACCATACCATTCACAGGGGTAAAATCGTCAATCACTCAATAAATTACAATATGGAAATCCTCGAATTTCCGGGGTGTTACAACCTTCCCCCCTTAAGAAATTTCGTCCCGAAATTTCAAAGAAACAAATGAGGAAATTGTTCTCGCATCTGAGCCTCAGGCTCCCATGTGGCTTCTTCCACGTTCTGGTTTCTCTAGAGAATTTTCACGAGAGGGATCGTCTTCCGTCGTAGTACCTTGTCCTTCCGCTCCAAGATCTGTACTGGTTGTTCTTCAAAGCTCAAATCCTCCCGTAGTTCGACAGGTTGTTCCCCAAGTACATGAGAAGCATCACGTACGTACATCCGCAACATCGATACGTGGAAAACATCGTGAACTCTTGATAGTTCTGGGGGTAGTGCCAATCTGTATGCAACTCTGCCAATTCTCTCCACGATTTCATAAGGTCCGATAAAACGCGGACTCAGTTTCCCCCGTCGGCCAAAACGGATAATCCCTTTCCACGGAGACAACTTCAGGAAGACAAAATCTCCCACTTCAAACTCCAAGTCTCGAATCCGTCGGTCGGCATAACTCTTCTGGCGATCCTGTGCCACCTTCAATCTTTCCTTGATCACGCGAACAGTTTCCATGGTTAAGTCCATTATCTCCGGCCCTACAGCCGCTCGCTCTCCTACCTCCGTCCAGCAGATAGGTGTCCTGCACTGTCGGCCATACAGTGCCTCATACGGTGCCATCCCGATGCTTGCCTGATAGCTGTTGTTGTAAGCGAATTCCATCAATGGCAAATGAGTATCCCAAGAGTCTTGAAACTGTAGTACACATGACCTCATCATGTCCTCCAAGGTTTGAATGGTTCTTTCAGACTGTCCATCGGTCTGTGGATGGAAAGCAGTACTGAAACGTAAGGTTGTTCCCAAAGTAGCTTGCAAACTTCGCCAGAACCTGGAAGTGAAATGCGGATCACGATCAGACACGATCGATTCCGGCGTACCATGAAGTCGTATGATTTCCTTCACAAACAACTGAGCCAGTCGGTTAGGTTTATAGGTTTCCTGAACTGGCAGAAAATGGGCTGATTTGGTTAACCGATCCACGATCACCCATACTCCGTCCACTCCACTCTGAGTCCTCGGTAACTTAAAGACGAAGTCCATGGTGATGTGATCCCACTTCCACTCAGGAATCGGAAGTGGCTGCATAGCCCCATACGGTCTCTGCCGTTCCGCCTTAACCTGCTGACAGGTTAAGCATTTGCTTACGAACTCAGCAATATCCTTCTTCATTCCTGGCCACCAATAATGGTTCCGGAGGGTACAGTACATCTTTGTACCTCCCGGATGCATAGCATAGGCCGAACTGTGGGCCTCCTCAAGTATCTCGGCCCGTAACTCTGCCACTGCAGGTACGCACAAACGGCCCAATTTCACCAGTGCTCCATCGTCCCGGATGGAAAAATCCTGTCTCCCATCCGCATCGACCTCAATTCTGTAAATACAGAGTATCGGATCCTGCAGTTGTGCTTCGATGATCCGATCAATCAGTACTGGTCGCACATGGAAGCTGGCCAACAAAGCTCCATGCGCATCCGTACCCAAAATAACTCCCGCCTTCCAGAGTTCCACTAACAAGGGAAGATACACCATCCCTAGGTGTGCAATAGATCCCGCCGATTTCCTGCTGAGTGCATCCGCCACCACATTGGCCTTACCCGGATGGTACTCGATCGTACAGTCATAGTCCTTCAGTAGCTCCAACCATCTCCGTTGTCTCATGTTGAGCTCCTTCTGAGTGAATAAGTATTTAAGACTCTGGTGGTCGGTGCATATCCGACACGTTGCGCCGAACAGATAATGTCTCCAGATTTTGAGAGCATGAACCACCGCCGCCAACTCCAAATCATGAGTAGGGTAGTTCAACTCATGAGTCTTCAGCTGCCGGGATGCATAGACGATAACCTTGCCAGTTTGCATCAACACGCAGCCCAGACCTTGCAGTGAAGCATCACTGAAAACTACAAACTCTCCACTGTCGTCCGGCAATGCAAGGACAGGTGCAGTGGTCAATCGATCCTTCAACTCTTGAAAGCTCTGATCGCACTGCTCGTCCCAGATAAACTTTACTCCTTTCCGAGTCAGACGAGTCAATGGTGCAGCAATTTTGGAGAAACCCTCCACGAATCTCCGGTAGTAGCCTGCTAATTCGACGAAACTCCGCACCTCGGTCACTGTTGTCGGTTTAGCCCAGTTGGTCACCGCTTCTGTTTTCTGGGGATCCACGCAAATCCCATCCGTCGATATCACGTGTCCCAGAAAACCAATACTGCTCAGCCAAAACTGACACTTGCTCAGCTTGGCATACAATTGTTCTTGTCTCAGTCTCTCCAAGACCAACCGTAGATGTTCTTCATGTGCACGGGCACTCCTCGAGTATACCAAAATATCATCGATGAACACAATCACGAACTTATCCAGGTAGGGTCGGAAGACCCGGTTCATCAGATCCATGAATGCTGCTGGAGCATTCGTCAAACCAAATGGCATAACAAGGAACTCGTAGTGCCCGTAACGGGTTCGAAAAGCAGTTTTCGGAATATCCTCCTCCGAAATCCTCAGTTGGTGATACCCAGACCGCAAATCAATTTTCGAGAAGCACTGAGCTCCCCGCAACTGGTCGAAAAGGTCATCGATCCTGGGTAGAGGATACTGGTTCCTCAATGTCACCTTGTTGAGTTGTCGATAATCAATACATAAACGGAGACTTCCTTCCTTCTTCTTCATGAACAACACCGGTGCTCCCCACGGTGAAGTACTCGGTCGGACATATCCCAAATCTACCAACTCCTGCAATTGAGTCTTGAGTTCTCGTAACTCGGCCGGCGTCATCCGGTATGGTGCCTGGGATATAGGTCGAGTACCCGGGAGTAGTTCAATAGTAAACTCAATCTCCCGCGATGGTGGCAATCCAGGTAAGTCTTCCGGGAATACGTCCGGAAACTCACAGACCACCGGTATTTCGTCGATAACCGGAGTATCGACCCGTTCCGACACGACATGCGCCAGATAACCCTGGCATCCCTTCCGTAGAAGTTTGGTAGCAGTAAGTGACGAAATCACTTCAGGAGGCGAACCATCACGTTCCCCATGAAAGATAACTTCCGGCAAACTCGGGCTCCGCAAAATTACTTGCTTGCTACAGCAGTCGATGAGCGATCCGTGCTCCGACAGCCAATCCATCCCTAGGATTATATCGAAGTCGTGGATATCCAGAATAATTAAGTCTGCTGGTAAATCCACATCCTCAATTCTTATCGGGCACCTCCGAATCACCTGATTCACAAGGTACACGGTACCCATCGGGGTGCCAACACCCATTTCGCAATCTAAGGCTGATACCACACAATCAAGCAAACCAGCACAACTCTTCGAAATAAAAGAATGTGTAGCCCCCGCATCCATTAATACACGTACAAGAAAATTAAAGATATGTAGTGTACCTGTGACCACGCCTGGAGCAGTCCTCGCCTGCTGCTGGGTCATTGCAAACACTTGGGCCCTCGGCCCTCCGTTCCGTCCGCGCCCGCGCGCGCCACGTCCAGCACCACGGTCGCCTCCTTGACCGCGACCTCCGTTAGTGTGGGACGCCGTGCTCTGCACCACACTCGAGCCCCCAGCGTCGTTGTTTTTGGACAACTGCGGACAATCACAGGCATAGTGGCCTTCCTCTCCGCAAGCAAAACAAGTTACTGGCCTTGGCCTGCCCGAATGCCCACCAGATGCACCACTCCAAGATGAGTGCTGCCCAGAATTGTGTCCAGATCCTCTGCCCTGAGAGCCTCCACGTCGACCCGACCAGCCACGACCCTTGAAGGATGAGGGTGCTCCCCTGTAGCTCCCTCCCCTGTTGTTCTTTCGGCCCGATGGCCCATGATGTGGGCGATCCTGACGTCGTCCCTCCCCCGAAGGTTGTCGTGATTGGTGTGCCGCCAGACTAGCCTCGACACGCACCGCTGCGTCGACCATATCTCTCAGAGAAGCATGAGTGGTAGCAGTCACACTGGCCCGGATCTCCCCTCGGAGTCCAAGCTCAAACCGCTGGCATTTGTCCTCCTCCGTGCTTACGAATGAGGCAGCGAACCGGGAAAGTTTCCCGAAAGTTTGCTCGTAGTCTGAAACAGACATGTCACCCTGCTCCAGCCGCAGGAATTCCGCCTCCCGCGCCGCGCGAAAGGATCGCGGGTAGTACTGGTCCAGAAACCTGGAACGGAAAGCTTCCCAGGTAGTGGTATGGACAGACCACCCTGACATTTCGAGTCCGTGCCACCACTGGTAGGCTCCTCCCTCCAGTAAGAAGGCCGCCAGGTGCCACGTGTCAACCTCTTATTGGTCCACCACACTGATCTGTCAGACCATGTGTCAGATCTGACATGTGCCACGTGTCAGCACGACACTGGTCCACGTCACTGACATGTCAGTGACACGTGGCAGTCCCTGACTGGTCCACGTCACTGACATGTCAGTGCTGACTGTGCACTGACATGTGACACGTGTCGGCTCACGGTTGGTCCACGTCATCTGACAGACTGACAGGGTGCCACGTCAGCACCACTGTCATCCGACGGGTTGACCCGTTTTCCTGCAACTCGGGTCGATCAGACCCGCGATCGAGACCCGGTTGCCATTCCCTCATTTCTGGGTCATTTTCAGTCCTTTCAATTCCTAAATACTCGTCTTAGTCCCAGAAAGTGTTCTATGTAATCAAAAACAAGAGAACAATATTAGATCCTTACCTGCAAACAAAACCCGAAGCTTCAGATTTTCTGGTTATCCTCCCCGTCAACTCCGGCCACCTCGAGCCTTGAAGTCAAGCCTACAGGTCTGTTTCAGTCCCTAGGTCTCATGAGAAGCAAGAAAGGGAACAAAACTCGACTACACGTTGACTTCCAAATTTTGAAAGTAAAAAGCTCACGGGTTACTCACCTGCCGTGAACCACCGTGCCTCCACCGCTGTTCCTGCCGCCCCCCCGTCGTCTCTCAGTCCTAGTCACACTCACACGCACACAGAGAATGGTTGTAATGCGGAGGTGTGATGGTTGAAATGGGCAGAAGGTGGGTGTCGGGTAGAAGAATATATAGAGATGGAGGGAAATGATGGACGGCCCAGATTGAATCTCAGAAATGAGATCAAGGGCTGAGATCAGATCTGGAGGTTTTCAATCCAAAGGCTGAAATTTAAAGCTGGTTCAAATGTTTAATTAATCCAATAGTGGATCAGATCCAATCTAGCCAATGGGTGAGTGACACTTGTCACTCACCAGGTGTCCTCCAATCAGATTTCCTGAATTTAATATTCGACACGAAAACCGAGACACGAACTTCCCGAATTCACGTTTCTGACCATAACTTCCTCGTACGAAGTCCGATTTCGGCGTGCCGCCTGTCTACGGACTCAGGACGTCGAGGCCTACCCAACGGTCCTTGAGTCGACTGAAAATTAGTTGTCAAAAGAAAAGTCAACATTTTCCCCCCGAGAGTCCAAATTACGGTAATGCCCCTGAACTTCCGATAGCCATAACTTTTACCCTGATCGTCCGAATTGGACGTGCCACCTGTCTATGAACTCGTGACGTCCCGAACTACGTCACGGTCATAGGTCAAAGTCCATTTAGTTCATCAATCAAAAAGTCAACATTTTGACCATACCATTCACAGGGGTAAAATCGTCAATCACTCAATAAATTACAATATGGAAATCCTCGAATTTCCGGGGTGTTACAAGAAATCTTTTGTCCGACAAGAGTTGTCAGACAGGAGCAGGACTAGTCCGATTTTCGAGTGAAATAGGACGGGTCATGTCAATTTGGTATCAGAGCCTACGTGATATATATTTCAAGTGTTTTATGACACAAATTGAATAATATTAGTTGATGGCTATTTTAAGATGATTTTTATGATTTTTTTTTATATACATGTTCTATGAGATTTCTTCGCAACTAGAAATCTAGCTAAACAATTTGGAAGCGGAATTTGGTTTAGAATATGGGTTGAACTTATTAATGGATCATGTAACTATGGTTGAAATTGGTTTTCAATAATTTTTGAGTGGATACAAATTTCAAAACAATGTGTTGGTTAGGAAGAATGTATGTATGATTGAAATTATTTTGATAAAGATTATAACTGATTAATTGACGAATTCTCTTTAAGGAAATTAGTGACTGTTTGATGGTACATTTTATAAGGTTAAATGGAAATTGTGTTGTGATTATAAGATGAGGTTTGAAATGATAATGAGGTTTCATGACATTAGGTTGGTTAATAAAATAAATTTTGAGCTTAAATTTAGAGCTTAAAATATGAATATAAGTGATGATGAGGTTATGTTAATATATACTAATAATAAAATAATACATATGGTACGACGTGATGGAAAATACTTTATAATTTTGAGCATATAATGAATATATGATAAGGATATGAAGACATGATTTAACAATCTGGATATTCGAGAAAATGAAAAATGACCATTTTGCGCTTGAAAGTCAAAGAAGTTGACTTTTAACCAAAAAGTCAAAATGTAGACTTTTGACCGGGGTATCGTTTAGAAATTTTGAAAATACCGTTACAAAGGTCTTGTTCTCCTGAGTGCATAGATAGACAGAAGGAAGAAAAAAGGAGTTCGAACGAAATGTCTTGGGTCAGGAAAACACTAAGGGCATTTTGGTGATTTTGACCACTAAGGGTATTTTAGTAATTTTGCCTACATGTACTAGAGAAATCTTTACTTCAATTCCAGTTCTTCTCCCACCGACATGTTTGATTATTTAAGGAGTGTTGTGTGTGACAAGGAGAGTTCGATGCTTGGCAACCGAAAGAGAGAAAAAGAGAGGAAATGGTGAAAATTGAGAGAAATGGCACCATTCAAGAAGGAAAGGAAAAGTGGGAGAATAGAAGGGAGAGTGATGGTGAGTAGATGAGAAAACTAGGAAGATTGGAGGAGGAAAACCCAGAAAACAATGAAGGTAAGGTAGAATCCGCTAAGCTCCTACATTGGGTTTCAGGTTCTAGGCCAAGAAATTTGAAGATAAGGATGCCAACATCCTCCTGAGGGTCTTGTGATCATCCTTGGACAAAAAAAAGAAGGATTTGGATGGTGAAAAGGCTCAGGGAGTTGCTGGGAAGCCAGGGCCGAAAGATGGTGAAGGTCGAACGATGAGATATGGTAAGTATTTCTCATTTTTAACCTCAGGGAACTTCTCCCTAAATTTTCTAGATGAAGTTTGATGTTGGGAACGATGAAAATGGACGTATAATGGCGGAGAAACGATTGGGCCGTTGTCGCGGGTCGGGCGACTTGATAACCAGAGAAACTGGTCTGGAAGACGACCTGTGATCGGTGCCTGGCCACCACGCGCAGAGACTTATGGTGGCGCGTGTGGGCACGTCCGGTGTTTTCTGAGGAAGGATCCAACATGAAAAATGTCTATAATTTTATTCTGAGAATAATGATATCAAATTTGAGTTAATTGGACTCTATTTGAATTTATTACCGAATTTTTTGATTAATAGTTTATATTTAACAATTATTAAGTATATTAAGCTTAGTCTAAGAAAGATTATGATTATCAACAACCTTATTAAATGTATAATAATGTTATGAAGGGTTTATTAAGAATTATTAGGTTAGGTTATTGTGTATGGTGTAGTTGGTGATTCAAGTAATATGTTTGTTAAGTTAGAACTTGAATTATGGATTTCTTTGTGCTTGTACATTAGTTAACACTCTCTCTAAGAGTACTAGTAATTACTTCGTAATCTATTTTTTTGTCATACCTTAATAACATATAAAATAACATGCCATTAAATATGTGATCATAAGATGGTATGTGTTAATAACTGGTGGAATTATATTGTGAGACTGTAGTCAAGGTGATGATGTGTATAACTAGTGTTGTAAATGATTAAATTGTCACATATATGTCCTCTTCGGATATTAAGAATTTATAACAATTGACTAATATTGAACCTTCTTACATGACTACTATAGGAAATAAACTTGGGATAATAAGTTAGTCCTTCTATATATATATATATGTATCGACTTATACTTCTTGGTTTCCCAGTTACGGTTTGAGCAAGGGAAGAGTAGGATGAGTTAGTTGTGAGGAATTTTAAAATAAAATGATTTGCTTTGCTCTAGTTCTAGAGTACTATGACATGCTGGCTTATTGCTGATGACCTAATTAGGCGATTAGTCTGCAAATGATGTTAATTATAGACTTGCCTTTACAGGTGAATTCTTAAGAACTTAAAAAAGAGACCGACATACTATAAGATATTGTTAAAATATAGAAAGGCTAAATTGAAACCTTAAAAGGTCTTAATAACTTTCGTTGCTTGGCGGAGTAGTGGGTCGGATGTGGGTGGTGCTATGGAAGAAATGAAGGTTATTTTGTAACGTATTAAATAGGGTCAAATTTGGGAGAATCCCTAGTGTAATGGGAGCTGTCAGACGGAAGCAAGGCCTTAATACTATTACGAGATATTTTTAGGAATGGGTCATGTCAACTTGGTATCAGAGCATGGTTTTCACCTTATGTTTTTAAATATATGTTAGGATGGTTTGATTAAGTTCTGTTTTAAATGTTTTCAATAATCTTATGGGATTAATGGAAGAACATGATTTGTAATTAGTTGAAATATATCCTTTACGCGATTATAAGTCATATGTTGGATTGCTTTGGAGAATAAATCAAGGTTATTTAAAGGATTTATATGAAAATAAATTGAATTTGATTTTCGTATAAGTAGTGATGCTTTTTGAAAATTTTAAATTATGTATTCGTTATATGAAACTTTTTATGAAAACATGTTGAATGGTAACCTGATTTTTAGATGTGGGAGATATATGGAAATAAATTAAATAAGATAATCAAATAATAACACAATGATCTACATGAAAGTATTGATTGTTTCACATGTATGGTTCGATTATATTTTTCAAATGATTTGTGGAAATTTGATGAAATCATTTGAATCGCATATTTACGAGACCTTTACGAACGGTATTGGACTAAAGTTGATGTGATTTGAGAAGCAAGGATAATGTATGAATTGTGGGATGTGGAATATATTGACATAATTTGAGCATCATTGTTAAAAGGTTACCTGATGATTTTCGGAAGTTAGAATGTCCCTACGATAAATTATGACATGTTAATAATATGGATGATAGAATGATGTATAATGATGGTTATCTAATGTCATGGTGAAAACGACGATTGATTATTATGTTTACTTCATGAAGTTTTGGTTTTGTATAAGTTTTGACCCAAATTCGTAAATGTAAATGTGAATCCCAGGAATGAGTATTTGTAAGCAATGTTTGGTTTTCTTGATATTGGTGTGGTGTTGTGTTATGAGCAAGTCACTTTGCAGTATGGATTACGCCCGTGTGTTGTATCCTTGGGCGACCATTTAGATGATTTATCCCCTAATGGTTGAGTTATGGAATTGACGTCCATATGTTGTATCCATGGATGGCCACTCAAACGATGTATCCCTGAATCGTTGAGTGATATGGTTGACACCCAGATGATGTGTAACGACCAGTCTCGAATTTCGAGATTTGATTAATAACTAACGAAGGATTAGTGAGATTAATCGGTGATTAGTTGAGTGATTTCGGACGGACGGTGTAAAATGACTATTTTGCCCCTAGATTGAGAAAAATGTTGACTTTTGACTAGGGGAGTCAAACGTACGAGGACCAATGATTGTGACGTAGATCGGGACGTCACGAGTCTGTAGCCAGGCGACATGTTGAAATTGGACGTCGAACGGACAAGTTATGGTCACGAGATGGAAATTGGGAACTTACGTCTCGGGATTCGAATTAAATAATAATTTAAATCTAGTTGGCTTATATTTTAGTGTGGAGCCCTTGGATGAGTGACAAGTCCCATTGACCATCTACCCTAAAAAGTGGATCTCACTTCTGATTGGTGGGATTTTTTATTATTTTATATTTTTCCCTCTCATTTCTCTCTCTTCTTCCCCGTGCATGATATCTTCATCGTTTTCTTTATTCTTCTCCTTCAAACCGTATAACTCACACACCACCCCAACCTTCACAAACCTTGTGCTACTAGGGATGGGATGAATAGAAGAGAGAGAGGGAAATGAGGCGAGTAAGACGGTGCTAACGACTTGGACGACAGAACAAGGTGGCCAGAAACCCGCATGTGAGCAGTTTCGGGTTTGGAACATGGGTTTTCGGTTAGACTGTTTGTTGGGTATTTTTAAGGTCCAAACCTTATTCCTAGGTGTTCTACGAACTCAGGGGACTCGATCTCGAAGGAAATGGTGGCCGGAGTCGACGGCAAAACGGAGTTGTAGGGCCATCGCTGTTCATCGATTGAGGGTTCGAATATTCCGAGGATGGTGATTTAGCCCAGGGAGGCTTATGGAACACATATCGAGGCGGTAGTGTAGGACAGTCTGTGAGTGGACATTGATTTCTAAATTGTGATGCATGCATAAATGTTTTATATGTTTTATATATATGATTTATACGAATATGATTGTGGTATTTGTGATTTACATATTTGCACGTATTTCGAGGTTTACGATTTTATACTATCTTTATACGTTCTTGTATGTCAATAATGGTTTGATTAAATTATTTCGGATTTGGAAATATGGAATCGGGCTTGAGACCCATTTGATTTAGGAACTATCGGACTACGACTCCATTTGATTTAATAAGGCATCGGGCTAGGGGCCCAGTTGGTTTACATGATCGGGCTTGAGGCCCAAGTGGTTTATGATATTAGGCATGAGTCCAATTGTGGTTTATAAATATGATTTCGGATTCGGAGACCCTAAATGGAATTGGATTTGAGAAATCGGATTTCTGGGTTTACGATGGTTTTATGGGAAACCGAGCATAGACCCTTTGAAAGGTTTGAAAGGTTTAAAAGGTTTTGAGATGATTTACGAAAGGCTTCTAATATACCATCCTTTTATTTATGGATTGTCTCCTTCAGGGAGGGTCATTGATCTGCGGACATTGACTTAGGTGGACCTTGGAGTAATCACGGCGCACTACTTGAGAGCGACAACCCCCGTGGGGTGGCTCCCGATCAGGAGGGAATTTATGGATTATAACCCTTAGGGAGGGTCATTGATTTGCGAGCATTGACCTGGGTGGACCCTGGGGAGACTTGGGACTCGAGTCCCCGAGTAGCACGCATAGCTTTGGAAATCATGACAGTACTGATTGTGACATCGGGGATGTCAAGCATCAGGGATACCGAGGATTGGTTATTGAATTTGAAGTGGTATTTCTGTGCTTACAGATTTCTGTTTATAAATTTGGGCAGTGGCCCACTTGGATCTAGGTTTACGGATTTTAGTATTCTATGATTTTGGGCTGAGTTCCCACATATGTTTGGATTTACGGTTTTGGGCTAAGGCCCTAATGATTTATTGAAAGTAAATGGTTTGATTACTGGGTTTCGAATGCATGCATGCTTTTTAGTGAAGGGTATAAATGTCTTCTTATGAAATGTGTTTTATTAACTATTGATTTTCATCCACTCACAGCTTTTAAAGCTTTTAATGCCCTTCAGGTTGATCATGAATGCGGGCTGTAGCAGAGACAGAGACATCACCCTCCTCCATCAATCCTAGCGCGCTCTGGAAGCCCCTGTTGGGCTGTGGTTTTTAGCTATCCCTTGTCTGACACTTCGTATCAAACAGGAGCATGACACATCTCGTGTTAATACCAGGGGGGATTGAAATGGGTCGTGTCATGATGTATCCCTGGGTGGCCACTTAGACATCAAACTCGGCTCCGTAGTTCCCGAGTGGTTATATGATATGATGTTGGCCTACTGGTATTTATGTATAATTATGTGTGTGACACCTAGATGATGTATCCCTGGGTGGGCACTCGGATGTTGTATCCCCGAGTGGTTAAGATGTGTGATTAGCTCTCATATGCTCTATCCCTATGCGAACATTCAGATGTTGTATCCGTGAGTGGTATGTTGGCCAATAGTATAGTGATAACCCGAGAAATGAATTTTGAATGATGCACTACGCGTAGTGATATCATGTATTGAGTTGAGTAGGTGAATACTTGATTGGTCACCTTGGTTAAAGGGTCAAAACGTGACGATGAAATATGAAAGATGGGATCGGTACGTGTAACAGCCCGGAATGTTGAAACGGGAAAAAATGTAAATTCGGAAACTTTTATGTAAAAATGACATTATTACCCTTGTGAATAGTGTGGTTAAAGTTTACTTTTTACATGACATGCGTTTTTCACGTAATTCATTACATCACGGTTTTGGCAGAGTCTACAAGAAGCATTTGGGACAAAGCTACATTTTAGCACTGCTTTCCATCCACAGACCAATGGGCAATCAGAACGGACCATTCAAATTTTGGAGGATATGATACGAGCCTGTGTGTTGCAATTTCAAGATACTTGGGAGTCACATCTAGCACTAATGGAGTTTGCATATAATAATAGCTACCAGGCGAGCATTGGAATGGCCCCTTATGAAGCTTTCTATGGACGACAGTGCAGAACAGCCTTGTGTTGGACTGAAGTGGGTGAAAGGAAATTGTCAACCTCAGAACTAGTAGACCTTACCAAGAAAAAGGTTGCACTCATCCGAGACAGACTCAAAGCAGCCCAGGATCGACAAAAGAGCTATGCCGATCGTCGAATCAGAGATCTTGAGTTTGAAGTGGGGGATTAGGTCTTCTTAAAATTATCCCCTCGGAATGGTATTGTGTGGTTCGGCAAACGAGGGAAGTTAAGTCCACGATACATTGGACCCTATGAAATTCTGGAGAGGATTGGCCTTGTTGCATATCGGTTAGCGTTACCATCAGATCTTGCTAAGGTACACAATGTCTTTCATGTGTCTATGCTTCGAAAGTATGTACATGATGATTCTCATATATTGGAAACACAACCTATTGAGCTCAAAGAAGATTTAAGTTTTGAAGAGTAGCCTATACAGATTTTGGATCATAAAGACAAGGTGCTTCGACGAAAGACTACTCATCTGGTCAAGGTACTGTGGAGGAATCAAAATGTGAAGGAAGCAACTTGGGAGCCCGAGGCACGAATGCATGAGCAGTACCCTTATTTGTTTCATTAAATTTCGAGGACGAAAATTTTGTACGGGGGTAGATTGTAACGGCCCGGAATGTTGAAAAGGAAAAAAATGTAAATTCAAAAACTTTTATGTTAAGAGACATTATTACCCTTGTGAATAGTGTGGTCAAAGTTGACTTTTTACATGATATCCATTTTTCACATAATTCAAGGACCATTAGGTAGGTCATGATTCCCTGAATCCGTAAACAAGTGGCACGCTGAAAACGGACTTCGGATGAATAAGGTATGAGTCTAGGACGATGAAGGGCATTTTGGTAATTGTGTTAAGGAGGGGTAAAATGGTCATTTGCACAGCCGCGGATTAAGCCGTGATATTACGCTGTCCTTCAGTCCCTAAGTGACACATGTCACCAGAAAGAACAGATGAGTGGCTGTCGGCCGTGGGTGAGTGTGTGCACAGGTATGTGTGTGTTTCAAAACAGAGCACCGTTTCAATTTCAAACGGTGAGTATTTTCCACTTTATGATTGAATTGATAAGAATTAAACCACCGTGAGGGACTCAGTAAACAGAGACACTGGAGAGAATTGAGAGACTGAGATAGAAAGGAAAACCAAGAACAGAGAGAGACCCATAATCGTGAAAACTGGAAAATTGGAGTGAAAATTCGAACTTCAATTTGTTAGCTGAGTGCATCCAAATTGAGATTAGAAACAGCTTCCTAAGACCATTTCGAATCGATCCACATCAAAATAGAAGGAATTAGACATCGTTTCGATCAAGACCCGAAGCTCCAAGTTCTTCGAAAAATCGAGCTTGAGTTCGAACGATTGGAGGCCAGAACATTCCTGAGGAGTCCGGGGAACGTGCAGGACAAAATTGACGCGTTTGGACTTAGTGAGTGGACTTTTGTTTTCTAACCCAGCATGCATAACTGTTTTTACATCCTTATTATATGTTTCAAAATATAATTCATGCTTCTTATCATGGTTATTATGATTTCCATGATTTCACATATGCAATGTGATTTATCAAATTTATACGTATTTTGAGAATATGGTTTCTACTATACATTTGCTGGAAGATTTTATGCTGTTTATATGCATTCTATTTTGATAATGATTTGTGGATATAATTTTGGGATTTGAAAGTGAATTCGGGATCGAGTCCCGTTTCGATTAAATATGATTTCGAATTTCAGTTTTACGATATTTTTTGGGTTTGGATTTGAGACTTCA
The DNA here is from genome assembly GCA_032719365.1 of Prinsepia uniflora. NCBI lineage: Eukaryota > Viridiplantae > Streptophyta > Magnoliopsida > Rosales > Rosaceae > Prinsepia > Prinsepia uniflora. The sequence continues at coordinate 50,432,252 of CM064862.1, forward strand.
AAGGAAGGTTTCGAATTTGGATTCGGAAATGGATTTATGGATGAGAATTGATAATGTGGTTTTAATTGGATTTTCTGGATCTGGTATTGGGTTTAAAGACCCAGATATGATATGTGATGGGGGCGGGCCCGGATATGTGATTTTGGGTTTAAAGACCCGGTGAGTTTAAAGACTCGGATATTGTGATTTCCCCTGTAGGCCTTTTGAGTTTAAAGACTCGGGAGTCTAAAAACTCGGATTATTGATATGGCCTGATTGAGTTTAAAGACTCAGAGTGATATTGAGTTTAAAGACTCGCATAGATCCAGCAGGTTCGATTTATTGATGTTATGTTCAGACTTACATGATTCGTGATTGTTTTCCATAAATATGGTTATATCGTTTATATTGTGGTTTTCATCTACTTGGTTATGCATGCATGTTTGAAAAAAGGAGGGTGAACTTGATTTTCCATGAAACTGTTTTTCTTAACTAATATTTTTAGTCCACTCACACTTTTATGTTTTTAACACCCTTCAGGTCGTGGTGCAAATTTTTGGGGCTAACGTCGTGGCAGAGGCATAAAGCCTTCCCGTTGCGTGTGTAGTTAGCTCACAGAGTAGGGTTTTATTCTTATCTTGTACAGTTAACCATGCTCTGTGATACTGTTGACTTATTGTACAGTATGGTGTATCGTAACTTCTTCCTTGTCTGACAATGTATGTTTCGTGGTTATTATGGTTATTTTGGTCATTTGTGTTCGATTGTCAGACGAGAGCAGGGTTCTTCCCGATTATCGAGGTAATAATCGGGGTGGGTCCTGTCAGTACGCTTAGGGGAAAATGACATAAAGCAAGTTTACCTGGATATAGTAGAGATTGATTCCCAGCATATTAGAATTTTCCTTCACTATGAAAACCTTGTTGAGATATTTGTTTTTGTGGGAACTTGTGTGAAGGTTATCTGTTATGCTTGTGATATGTTTGGTTTGAAACTAGATTCCTAGTTCTGCATATTATCTTTGGGCTTTAGCATTTTTTTTTATCAAAGCGTTCCCATTGTGATGATTATGGATAACCCTCCTTAAGGAGTTTACGAGTTAGTAGTCTTAGATGTCAAGCCAGAGGCTCCAGATCCTGAGTTGTGTGCTTATCGGTAGGGTAATGGACATAGTGATTGATATTGTGCAATCGAGATGGGTTGGATAAGGATTGGATGTGTAGGATTGAATGTGTGAGTGGGGTTTTTTTTCCCTTAACTATAATTCTTGCTTACGTATGCGATTTAAATAGTTTTCTATATGATTGCATGGATGTTTGAGTGATTGGAAAGTTTATATGATTTTGACGATATTTACGGAAATTTTGTTATTTCACATTTTTCAAGGTTATCTTTTCCGGATTTCCGTTTTGATTATAGATTTGGGCTAAACAAGGTCTGTGTTACGAAATACTGTGATTTTGGAATATTTATGAGATGCATATGATTTCTAGTCTGTCTTACTGATGTTTTGTTAATGTCACATTTTACAAGATTGATGTCTAAGCTATGGTTTTGGGCATAGGTCGATGTTTTGATCATGGTTTCGAATTCTCAGTAATTGTGGTATGTGAAAAGTTGGGATGACTGTCTGGATGATGTGCGTATTGAATTTGGATTTTTAAAAATGGTTATGGAGATGGCTTACGCATATTGTCGCCATGTGAATTAATTGATTCTTGAGAATGTAATGGGATGAATTTGAATATGAATTGGTGAAATGAGAAAGATTATAAGGAATCCTAATATTGTTAATGTTTAAATAGAACTGGAAATTAGTAAGCCATTTCGCTATTTTAGTGTGAGTGCCTAATTAAGTGATAGGGTGTGAGTATTAAAATATTAACTTGATTACAATTTTACATGATACTTATGGAAAATATTGGGATGGTTGGATCGTATATGACACCTTAGTTATTGTATGGTGATTAAGTTTGGTGGTACTTGGTATTCTTGTATTTCATAGTATGATTAATTTCTTCTGAGAAATTCAATATTGCGTATGAAACAAGACTAAAATTGCACCGAAAATTTTGAGAACGAATTTATTTTTTTAGGGGGGAAGATTGTAACACCCCAGATATTCGAGAAAATGAAAATTGACCATTTTGCCACTGAGAGTAAAAAAATAAAAATTTCTTTTGACCAAAAAGTCAAAATGTTAACTTTTGATTGGGGCATCTTTTAGAAATTTCGAAAAGACCGTTACGAAGGCCTCAGTCTCCTGCGTGCATGGACAGGCGGTAGGACAAAAATGGAGTACAAACGAAATATCTTGGGTCAAGAATAAACTAGGGGCATTTAAGGGTATTTCAATAATTTTTCCTACATGTACTAGAGAATTCTAGAGAAATCTTTATTTCTCTTTCCATTTCTTCTCCCACTGGCATGTTTGATTATTTAAGGAGTGTTGTGCGTCACAAGGGGAGTTTGGTGCTTGGCAACCAAAAGAGAGAAAAGGAGAGGAAATGGTGAAAACCGAGAAAAATGGCACCAACCAAGAAGGAAAGGAAAAATGGGAGAATATAAGGGAGAGTAAGGGTGAGTAGATGAGAAAACTAGGAAGATTGAAGGAGGAAAACCCATAAAACAACGAAGGTAAGGTAGAACCCGTGAAGCTCCTACATCGTGTTTCGGGTTCTAGGCCAAGAAATACGAAGATAATGATGCCAACATCCTCTTGAGGGTCTTGTGATCATCCTAGGACAAAAAGGGACACTGAAAAGGGGGCTAGATAGTGGGTGGGATGCCTTGGCCGAAAGGTTGTGAATGTCGAACGACGCGATATGGTAAGTATTTCTCGTTTTTAATCTCATGGATCTTCTCCTTAGATTGTCTAGATGAAGTTTGATGTTTGGAATGATGAAAATGGACGTATAATGGTGGATAAATGACTAGTTCATCGTCGCATTTCTGGCGTCCCGATAACCAGAGAAAGGGGTCTGGAAGACGACCTGTCACTGGCACCTGGCCACCATGCGTAGAGACTTGTGGTGGTGCGTGGCACTTTCGGCTTTTTCTGGGAAAGGTTCCAACATGTAAAATGTTTATAATTTTATTCTGAGAATAATGATATCGTATTTGAGTTAATTTGACTCTATTTGTATTCATTACCGAATTTGTTGATTAATAGTTTATATTTAACAATTATTAAGTATATTAAGCCTAGTCTAAGAGGGATTGTGAGAATTAACTGCCCTATTAAAGGTATAATGATGTTATGAAGGGTTTATTGAGATATATTAGGAAAGGTTATTGTGTATGGTGTAGTTGGTGATTCAAGTAATATGTTTGTTAAGTTAGAACTTGAATTATGGATTTCTTTGTGTTTGTACATTAGTTAACACTCTCTCTGAGAGTAGTAGTAATTACTTCGTAATCTAAGTTTTAGGCATACCTTAATAACATATAAGATAACATGTCATAAAATAAGTGATCATGAGATGGTATGTGTTATTGTGAGACTATAGTCATGGTGGTGATGTGTATAACTAGTGGTGTAAATGATTAAATTGTACATATATATCCTCTTCGTATATTAAGAATTTATAACAACTATGACTAATATTGAACCTTGTTACATGACTACTATAGGAAATAAACTTGGGATAATAAGTTTGTCCTACTATATATATATATATATATATATGCATTTACTTATACTTGTTGGTTTCCCAACTACGGTTTGAGCAAGGGAAGAATAGGATGAATAGTTTTGAGGAATTTAAAAATAAATTGATTTGTTTTGCTCTAGTTCTGGAGTACAGTGAAATGATGGGTAATTGCTAATGACCAAATTATGCGATTAGTGTGCAAATAATGTTAACTATAGATTTGCCTTTACTATTTATTTTCGTAGGTGAATTCTTAGGAACTTAAAAAAAGAGACGGAAATACTATAAGATATTGTTAAAATATAGAAAGGCTAAATGGAGACCCTAATAACTTTTGTTGCTTGACGGAGAGTGGGTGGTGCTCCGCAAGAAATGAAGGTTATTTGGTAAAGGATTAATTAGGGTCAAATTTGGGAGAATCCCTAGTCTGATGGGATTTGTCAGACGGTAGCAAGGCCTAAGTATTGTTACGAGGTATTTATAGGAATGGGTAATGCCACATGATGAAAGTGATAGTGATATATATGATGATATATACGATAATCTGATGATATGATGCCATGATGTGATGATATGGGTTTATATGATGTCATGAGTTGTGTTTTGGGCTTAGACCCTCAATCGTGGTTTTAGTTTGTAATATGGAAATGTGAATTCTCAGTATTCGTGATATAGACTTTTGTGCTGATTGTGATGATTAGGCACAACCCTCCTTAGATTACACTCGGATATTGTATCCCCGAGTGGCTATGTGAGATATGATTGGTACTCAGAAATCGAGAATGGGTTGATTATATATAGTTACTGTGATAAATATGTGTGTATGGTTGTGTTGATAATGTTTCGGAGACCAATATGTGATAAATATGTGTGTACTGTTCTCGGATTGGACTCATTATTGGATTATGGTGATGGCCTATGTGTAGTGTCGTTGTGTGATAAGTGATGTGGATAGTACTTGAAATAGTACTTAGTTAAGTTTGATTATGGATTGATGAAATATGTTAAGATCATACGGGATCCCAGTATTGCCTAAATCTTAATAAAGGCTATGAGTGGATGTTTATTTTCATTAAACCTTATGCACGCATATCCATTTTAAATGATTTTTTATGAGTTTTTGATGATGTGTGGTTGATTAGGATTCTTATAATTTTGATGATTTATTTGATTATCGTACTATTGCACGTTTTACGAGGTTTGGTATAAAGTATGTTTTGGGCCTCGAGCCTGATTTTTAAACATGACTTTGATTATGAATATGATGTATGACATGTTTGGATGATTCGTGGGTATGTGATTTTGGTATATGTGCTTGTGATATGAATTGTTATGTGTAAATAATATTGCATAACGAGGATAAATTCGGTTTGGTTCTAAAATTTTGAGGACAAAACTTTTTTAGGGGGGAGATTGTAACACCACAGATATTCGAGAAATTGAAAAATGACCATTTTCCTCTTAAAAGTAAAAGTGTTGAATTTTGATTGGGGGATCTTCTAGAGCATTGAAAATGACCGTTACAAAGGTTTCGGCCTTCTAACGACCGGAAATTTGGAAAGAAAAGAAAATTTGGAAAAAATAAGGAAGATTGACCGTTTTGCCCTTTAAGGTCAATTATTTGACTTTTCAACTTGGATATTGGTTGGACCTTCCGTAAAGACCATTGTGAAGGTCTCAGAGTCTTAATTTCATAAGAAGGAAGTACGTTGAAATCAGAGATCATATGAGGGTGATATGGGTCAGAAAGGTGAATGGCAAAATGGTAAATTTGCCACCAAGGGCATTTTGGTCATTTTTCAAGAGGCCTAGAGTCTTCTAGAGAAGTCTTTATTTTTCCTTATCCTTCCATTCTACCGACTTGGTGCCATATTTATATGCTGCCTTTATCAAGTGAAAATTGGACCAGAGGGAGCCGAAAAATGAAGAAAAAAATGAGAAAACAAGAGCTAAAGAGGAATGAGAGAACCCAGGGTACTAGGAGGAGGGGTGAGACTCAGAGAAAAAGTAAGGGAGGTAGAATAAGAAGAGAGAACATGCTGGTTAAGAAGAGGAAGTACTGAGAAGGAGGAGAAACTCCATGACCGAGAAACTCAAAAATGGTCGCAGGTTGCCATATTGACCTGCGATGTTGTGGTACCTATCTGGGGTCCTAGAAGGTGAAGAAAGTTCCTAGGACCATTTTGGTGTGAGAAATCAAGAGGTTAGGCGCGGGAAACACCTCTGTACAAGTTGGGAAAATTGGTTGAAACATCAAGGTAAGAGTCCTTGATTTTTAAAACTTTTTACTTAATTCTGTTGTGATGGATCTCTTCTTGGGATCATGTAGAGTAGATTGGACGAAGAAAAAAAAATTGGGTTTTAAGGGAAAAATCGCAGGGTCTGGTCGCCGGGTCGGGCGACCCGAGTTGCAGACCTGGCTTGAGGTAGCTCTTAACAGTCCACTCGTGAGGCACACGTGCAGAGACCTCTAAGCGGCACGTGGGCGCGCATGCAGCCGTTCTTGGTAATCCGATCAACATGAAAGTTACTCCTTGTTCAATTTTGGGTCTAACAGTATAACATTCGAGTTAATTGGACATGATTTGGTTATGATTTTGATAATCAACATATTATGGTTGTATTGTAAACATGAAGTTTTTATTTGCCAAAATCAGAAGTTTTAGGCTTATGGTCAAATTAGAGTACAATGATTCTTAAATGGGAGAATCTGAAGAATATTAATTGATGGACAGATAATAAACCAAGTGTGTAGATTTGTGTTTTTTTATTTGTTTCAAATGTTATGCATATGGTCTATGGTTATAAATTTGGATTATGTTTGAGATTAACAATCAATAAAACGGAAATTTAAGTATATAAATTGAAGATCAAATTGATCATCAAAGTATTGGAAATATAAGCATATATGTTCATTTTATAATGATATGTTGATATGTAGTTTACTTGATGAAATATGATGATACTATGAATATGGTCGTGGTACGTAGTGTTGTGAAGATGCGATGTTGTAAATAATTTGAAATATGGTGATGAAAATGAGGCTTGAGAATTGGATAATAAAGATGATGAGAATTTGTGATTTTTTTAGTAATAAAAATAATGAGGGTTAAGTAGCCAAAAAGAAATTGATTATGCTCTACAAAGTGAATATAATGAATATATGAACAAAAGTTGAAGTCATATTTTCTACTACTCGTCGGGGTTAGCGGGTCGGACGTGAGTGGTAACCCCAAAAGGGTAGACTTAATTTGGCTAGTTAAAAAAGTTTTGGCTTCACTAAAACTTAGAAATCCCTTGTCCAACAAGGGTTATCAAACGGGAACGATTCGCATCGCTGATGTCCAAGTAACCCTTTGAGGGAAATAGGACAGGTCCTGTCAAGGGTTGTGCGATTCGGATCGCTGATGTCCATGTAACCCTTCGTGTCAAACACATGATAATAATGCCTTAGACTAGCTTCCTAATGCTCTATGGGACGCCGCTTCAACCTGTAGAAAAACATTGGACAATCCTTAGCGGAATAAGGCAATGGGGGTTGGAGCATAAGTTGGTTCCCTGGAACAATCCTATTGACAAACTGGGAACTTTGCGGTGGAGCTGATGGATGGACCAATTCGACCATACTTGAATCATCCATAGTGGGCTGTTTAGGGGCTGTCTCGATCCCGGATAACAGATAATGATGTGCAAAATGTTGTACATTTGGGCAAGGATGATTGACCCTAATGACATGCTCTTGCGTGAAGCCAAGGCCTCAGCCAAAGGGACTCATTCTTACATTATGCATTTAGAGGAATTTGTTAAGACAAAGCAGTCCAGCCAGAAATGGAAGAACTCAAATTTCTCATGATCCGACCCCAGATAGTTGCCATTTATCCCTAATTTTCTAAAATCGGATTCGGGCCTGAGTCACATCGCTGAGTCAAAAGGGTAAAAGGCATCGAGGAAAATAGAAAAGGTATTGAATTTTTAAGGGAGAATCCTAGCCATCGCAGGATCCCCGCAATAGAAGAATATGGATCAGTATACAAGCTCGTAAAATCAGCGATTTGGCCTGAATGACAACCAGGTCAAGCAGGGTAAGAGTCATAGGACCAATACCGAAATCAATGTATTAGTAGTAATATTCCAGAAAAAGATTGCAGCACTAAGCAGATTTATATCAAGAGAGATAGGTAAATCAGATAGAGTCACCAGGTGAAGCACCCTGTTAAGCTAGAGGCCATTATAGTACAACCATTTCATCCACATGACACACTTCAGGAAGCGGTTGGAGATTTTTGATTTACTGCAAATAGGAAATAAGTGAGCCCATCCTGAATAAACGTCACGCCAATGGAAGGATGGTCGTTGGTAAATGGTGGATGATTGGAACCCTGATAAGTCGTCGTATATCGAGTTAGCCTTTTGGGCACCTGACCACACCAGCATGACCCTATAACATAATGATGGTCAAAAACTTGCAGGGAGAAAAGGACCGAAGGCAACATGGTGCTCTCCTTCACATGTATCAAGAACATCCCTGGCAGGCGAGTGAAAATTTTCAAAGTTTTCTCTGGATATCCATGGTGTCCTCGGAGAAGGTACGATGTCGCGTACGTAAGCAGATGTGGAGGATTCGGTGGGGACCTTCACTTTCTGGGATTTCTTGGGATCCATGTATCTCAGAAGGATTCGGCGAATGGAGAGGGTTTGCGAGAAATCAGAAAGGACAAGGCAGCAACTTGTTCAAAGAAAGGGACTGCGAACGAAGTAAACCGCCAAAGAACCTGAGTTGGCTTCAAATGAGGTGTGACGTGTGCAAAGAAAGGGCTAAAGATGCGATCGTGTCAATTTAAAATGTTTTATAACTAAAGAATTTCAAATTCAAGGGGCAATTTTTACACCCGAAAAATCCCCTTTGGGCCGAAGACGTAGCTCGCGGAAAAATTAAAGGCCCAAAACGATTCCTGGCCCAAGCCCGAGCAACTTGAGTGTGGAGAGGAAAAAAGATATGGATGGTGCTAACAAAGTACGATGAAAACAGAGGCAAGGGAGAAGTATCCGAATAGAAAAAAAGGAATGTAGGACTTGCATAGGCCCCGATTCAACAAGTTGAAAGCTCCCTCCATCATCTACACATAGAGAGTGACTCAGTTTCTCAAAGTTGAAAGCTCCCTCCATCATCTACACATAGAGAGTGACTCAACTTCTCCAATTTGAAAGCTCCCTCTATCATCTATAATACGTTTAACCACAGTTTCATGGGTTAAAAACAACGGACCCTTGTGGCAAAAATTGCTTTTTTTGACCTTGGAAATTAAGATGCATTTTCTCCTTACCCCTTTCGAGACATTTATGCAACTGCCTAACCGTCTTTCTGATCGCTCAAGCAGCAATGTCATAAGGTTAAGATTCATTTCCTGCACAAACCTTCTTTCTAACCACTCAGTGTCATAAAGGTTTCCTTCATCCTGACTAACTGGTTCATGGATCTTCAGTTGAGGTTCACAGAAGATCGACATTCTTTCTGACCATCCAGTGTCAGGACCCGACCCTTCTCGGTCAGGACCCGACTCTAGCACGATGTTTTCCGCTTTAGGCCTCCTCGCCCTCACGGTTTTGTTTTCAGGAGCTCACGGTACAACTTCTCGGGGGTCACCCATCATGGGATTGCACCAGTCTCAACTCGCTTAACTTTGGAGTTCCAATCGAAACCAAAGCCACTGAGCTCCCAAACGCCTCTTGCTAGATAGGTGTGTTCCTACACATTTAAGGCACACCACCATTCCCCTCCCAAACCATTCCATTCCCAGACCATTCCCCTCACAAGAATGTGAGATCGTTCACTATTCCCTCCATGACACGGGCATTTACATCCAGTGTCATAAGCGTTGATATTATCAACTATCGGCTCACGAAAAGTCATCCAGACTATTGGCTCATGGATAGTACCCGGCCACCTTTTCAAGGAAAGCCATCCGGATTACTAGCTCAAGGAAAGTAATCTCAACTATTGGTTACACGAAAGGTTATCCTACTCGCTAATTCATAGCCAATAACTGAGGAACTCAAACATCTTTTTCAACGTCTCGCCATTGCATTTGAGTGCTTTACCATCTAATGGCATGATTTTGGACAGATAATCATTCCAAAGTGCTTTTACATTCCTATATTTGTACTTCCACATCCATTTCAATATACAACCAGATTTTCTTAAGTAAGTAATTGGTACTCGGAATACACCATCCGAGCATGGTTTTCGACTTACCAATCGGGACACCACCTCCGTGCATAGGTTCAACTACTTTGATTTCGACTCGAGAATACCTGGGACCACTAACAATCCATTTTTAAAACCGAAATAACAACATCACCAACCTGAATATCATGGGAAAATGAAAACTTAAGAATTTGGGCAACGCTAGAGAATATCTCAAGTCCTTGAAAATGGCACAGAAAAGAATAGTGCATGAGATTTCTTGTCTGCCTGCCTCACAATCATATTAATTATAGGAAAAGTTCTTGGACTGAAAACGGAAACTATCCACATTGTCTACTAGTAGTCTCTCTACGAGTGGCACGTATCCACCTGAGTTCAAAAGGCATATTCGCTTTCTAGTATGCCCATCTAGGGATTGACCGTGACTTAAGGTCTGTTACTCTTAGCCCATCCAGCATATCTAAACCTCAATATTAATAACAAGGAGATTCCCATGAGGGGTCTACCCCTCCGCTTCTGTAGACAAGGTTCTGCGCGGAGGCCTAACAAGGGTCCCCACAGGACACTCGACTCGTAATACGAAAAAAAAACATTTTGGGCAGGAACACCATCCTTGTATGCATTTAGATATATATATATATATATATATATATTCATATTAATCACACTTAACATGGGATGAGGTCTGTAATGACCCGGAAATTCAAAAAAGGTAATTTCGGGAATTTAATAAGGGAATTGATGATTTTGCCCTTATAGGTCCAAAGTTGACTTTTTGCTCAGAATACTTTTTGGACGTTTCGTGAGGACCGTTAGACCTCGGAATCCTAAATATGTAGACAAAGACATGTTGAAATCAAAGACTATATAAGTTTGATACGGATCTTAATTAATAGGGGTATTTTGGTAATTTTGATATTGAGGGCATTTTGGTATTTTGATAAAAGGAGATATCCCTCTATGATGGTCATAAATGTCCTTATCCCTTCCCACCCCCTCCCCTTATCCCTTGTGTGGACCGACTTAGTGGGTGTGTGTTTGTGCGTGAGTATATGTTATGTGTGTGTTTTGTTGGATCTGATGACAAGACTCATCCCAATCCCCCTTCTCCGGGGACTATCGTGGGACGTGCCCTGCTCCATTCTAACAAGTAAACTCAAATATCAAAATACCCTCAAGGGGTTTCATAATACACAACAGAGTTTTACAGACAAGGGATATGAGCATAATGTCCGTTAAAAAGAAAATACACAACAACTTACCCTCTAAGGGTGATCAGGCACGCAGTGGTACTATTTATGCCTCAACCCCGAAATCAGTCCCTGCCTCAGTATCTCGGCCTAGAGGGTCAATAAAACAATGGAAGTATGAGTGAACCAAAAATCAATAAGTCATACACTCATCTCAGGTAGTGCACTGTGACTAATCCAAGATCCTAGACGTCTGGAGGAGACTCAATAATACATAAAAAAAGGTATATGTGGAAACATGTATCAGGTTTGTTTAGCATTGTTTGAAACCATTTATAGGAGTCCCTTTTCTTAAAATCCGATCATGCCATATCGCTTTTCAAATCCAAACAAAAAACTTTTTCTTTTAAATCCCTGTTTACCCCAAAATCCGGTTAAACGGTATCCAAACAAGTCTCAAACCCCAAAAAAAAATTTCACGCAAATCTGTAAAATGGTCCATGACCGATGATTTAAGCTTAGAAATACCCTAATATCAAATTTTTTAACTTAAGTCATATAATAAGACACGTAAAACAGTTATGCATGCATTTCAGTTATAAAACAAACGGCCCACTCAAACTCGGTCCACGCTGCACGCTAAACCTCAGGGTTTAATCTATCAACGAGCTAGTCCACTATCTTCGAGCCTCTCGAAAACATGTCTAAGGGTCACTAACATGTTATACAAGTTCATATTCTAAACCTCCACAAAGCCTGATACCGAAAACTGGTCCCAAACACGCATCCCAAGGCTTAAAACCCGTATTTGAGCAATATTTCAGGTCGATCAGAGATCCTTGATAGGTCTTTTACGGGTATGATCGGTTTTACCTCAAATATTGCTCACGTGCCCCCATGCGCGGGTCGCTCAGAGATCGTTTCATAGGTCTTTTACGGGTCATCACCGCCATTGGATTCGGATTGTCGAAACCTTTCGGGTATGATCGATTTTACCTCAAATATTGCTCACGGCCCCCATGCGCGGGTCAACGGTCTGGTCAACGCTCGTCAAAGTCAACGGTCAACAAAGACAACACTAACGTCAGCGGTCAACAGTCAAAGTCAATGCTAACGTTAGGTCTGACACGTGTCAGGTTTGATACATGTCAGATTGGAAAATGCCACGTGTTAGCTCACCATTGGTCCACGTTTCTAACACCTGACATGTTGACTGGACCTAACCGTATGCCACATGTCACTCGTTGATTGGGCCATGCGTCTAACAGCTCTAACAAGCGATGACGTCAGCGATGACGTTATCATCGTCTTCCTCTAGCCGGGTCAATTCGGCCCTCTACAACGGGTTAACCAGACCCGCGACCCGACCCAGTTTTATGTATTGCATTTCTAATCCGTTTTCGATGCTGTTTGATCCTACATGATCGTCTGGGCCCCTAAAGAGGATCTATGGTTTCAAAAACACTAAAAACATGTTACAAAGTTACCTTCAATCTATGAACAGTGAAGCTTGATCCTCAAGCTTAGTTTCCAGCCTACCTCAGCCACTTCAGTCCTCAAAAATGACTTCCCAGAGTTCGTCCTAGGCCCAAGAACATTTCTCAATCAATAAAATGTCCCAAAAGACCCTTAAAACCAAAACTCAAATTTGAACCCGAAAATGCTTACCTACGGGTTTCCAGCCACCGTGCTCTGCCATCCTTGTTGTTAACACTGCCGTGCTCATCTCAAGGTCCTCTCTCACTTTCCCTTTCACAAAACTTGTAGAGGATGAAGATATGGGATGGTGTGGATTTTTTTGTGTTTGTGGGTTGCACGGTTCGTAAAATGTGAACCGTTCCCAATCAATAATAATGCCACCTACCTCATTCCTCGTAAAATATGAATAATTCTGATTACTTTCCGTAACCCGTAACTTTCCCATTGAACCTCCAATTTTGACATGCCATGGACTCGTGACTTCCCGAGCTACGTAACGAACCTTGGTTAAAGTCAAAATAGTATCCCGGATCAAAAGTCAACAATCTTCCCCTTTTCAAGGGAAAATAGTCATTTTACATATAGTTTCTGAATTACAAAATAATTAATGGTCCAGGGCGTTACAATCTACCAACCTTACAAAATTTCGTCCCCAAAATTTACTCAAATAAATAAGGATGTTGTTCTCGAATTAAGGCTTCAGGTTCCCATGTGGACTCTTCCATATTATGGTTTCTCCATAACAATTTCACTAAGGGAATTGTCTTATTCTGCAAGACCTTCTATTTCCAATCCAATATCTGTACCGGTCGCTCCTCGAAACTCAAATCCGTCCTGAGTTCCACGGGCTGCTCTGCCAAGACATGCGATTCCTCATGCACATACTTCTGAAGCATCGAAACGTGGAATACATCGTGTACTCTTGCAAGCTCTGGGGTTAAGGCTAGTCTGTATGCCACAACACCAACTCTCTCTGTAATCTCATACGGTCCAATGTATCATGGACTTAGTTTCCCTCGTCAGCCAAATCTGACGATGCCTTTCCATAGCGACAGTTTCAAGAAAACCTAGTCTCCTACTGCGAACTCAAGATCTCGGATCTGTCGATTAGCATAACTCTTCTGATAGTCCTGATGATTTTGACCTTTTCCTAGGTCATGTCCATGAGATCTGGCATTAAAACCGTCGTCTTGCCTACCTCGGTCTAGCACAACGGCGTCCTGTACTATCGTCCATAGAGTGGCTCAAATGGTGCTATCCCAATACTCGCCTGATAACTGTTATTGTAGGAAAACTCCGTCAAAGGTAGGAGTGCTTCCTAACTATCAAGGAACTGTAGTACACAGGTTCTCATCATATCCTCCAGGGTCTGAATAGTCATCTCTAACTGTCCATCAGTTTGAGGATGAAATACAGTGCTAAAATACAGCCTCGTACCGAGGACTCTTTGCAGACTCTGCCAAAATCTCAATGTGAACTGGGGATCTCAATCCGATACTATCCACTCTGGTGTACAGTGTAACCTGATGATCTCTTCCACGAACAACTGAGCTAGCTGGTTTGGTTTAAAGGTTTCACGCACTGGCAGAAAATGCGCTGACTTCGTAAGTCTGTCGACAATCACCCATATTCCATCAAATCCGCTTCATTTTCTAGGCAGTTTGAACATGAAGTCCATGGTGATATGATCCCACTTCCATTCAAGGACCAGAAGTGGTTGCATCGTTCCATATGGTCTCTGTCTCTCAGCTTTGACCTGTTGACACATCAAACATCGGCTAACATACTCAGTGATTTCTCTTTTCATACCTGCCCATTAGTAATGCTCTTTAAGCATCCGATACATCTTGGTTCCACCTGCATGTATGGCATTCGCTAACTTGTGAGCCTCATCGAGAATTTCTGTCCCTCAACTCTACATCTGCAGGTACATATAACCAACCATTTTTTTGTAAGGCTCCATTGTCATTGATCGAGAAATCCTACCTGTCACTTTCTTCAACTTTCATCCTACAAACACACAATGTAGGATCTTGAAGTTGAGCCCCAACAATTTGGTCTATCAAAAGGGGTCTCACATGGAAGCTAGCCAGAAAAGCTCCCTCGCCATTTAGCCCAAGAATAACTCCGGATCGTCGGAGTTCCACCAATAGTGGTAAGTACACCACCCCTAGATGAGCTATCAAACTTGCAGACTTCCTGCTTAAGGCGTCCACTACCACATTTTCCCTTTCGGGGTGATATTCGATCGTGCAGTCATAGTCTTTGATCAGCTCCAACCATCGCCTCTGTCTCAGGTTTAATTCCTTCTAAGTGAAAAGATGTTTTAAACTTTGATGGTCAGTGAAGATCCTGCACGTCTCTCCATACAAGTAATGTCTCCAAATTTTTAGTGCATGGACTACTATTGCTAACTCTAAATCATGTGTAGGGTAATTCACCTCATATGGCTTCAACTACCGAGAGGCATACCCGATAACTTTCTCGTGCTGCATCAACACGCAACCCAAGCCCTACAATGATGCATCATTGTATACCTCGAACTCTCCACTATTATCTAGAAGAGCTAACACTGGCGCAGTAGTGAGTGGTCTTTTCAGTTCTTGGAAACTTCGTTCACAGTGTTCAATCGAAACGAACTTAACCCCTGTCCTAATCAAGCGGTTTAATAGAGCAGCAATCTTAGAAAAAACCTCTACGAACCATCGGTAATATCCGGCTAAACCAACAAAACTTCAGACCTTAGTAAAGGTCTTCGGCTGTTCCCAGCCTGTCACTGCTTCTATCTTTTGGGGGTCCACACTAATCCCCTCAGCCGATATGACATGGCCCAAAAATCCAATACTATTCAACCAAATCTGACACTTGCTCAGCTTGGCAAACAGCTGGTTCCTCCTCAACCTGTTCAATACCAACCTCAGATGTTTCTTGTGCGCTTTGGCACTCCTTGAGTAAACCAGAATGTCGTCGATGAACACAATCACAAACCTATCTAGTTATGACCTAAACACTCGGTTCATCAAATCCATGAATACAGTTGTTGCATTCGTCAGTCCAAACGGCATTACCAAGAACTCATAATGCTTGTACCTTATCCGAAAAGCAGTCTTCAGAACGTCCCTCTCAGCAATCCTCAACTGGTGGTATCCAGATCGAAGATTAATCTTCGAAAAGTACTTAGCTCCCCTTAACTGATTGAACAAGTTGTCGATCCTGTGTAATGGATACTTGTTCCTCAGCGTTACTTTATTAAGTTATCTGTAGTTTATGCACAATCGCGGGCTACCATCCTTCTTCCTTACAAACAATACCGGAGCTCCCCATGGGGAAGTACTAGGTTAGATGAATCCCATTTCCACCAACTCTTGTAACCGAACCTTTAGTTCTCTCAATTCGGCTGGTGCCATACGATATGTTGTTTGTGAAATAGGTCTCATACCTGGAAAAAGCTCAATGGTAAACTCGATCTCTCGATGTGGTGGTAGCCCTGAAAAATGTTCTAGAAACACATCTGGAAATTCACACACCATCGGTATATCCTTAGCTCTCTCCAGCATAGCCTGACTATCCCTGACATGGGCCAAATAACCTTGACAACCCTTCGTTAGCAGCTTGTTAGCTATAAGAGCCGAAATTACTCTAGGTGGCGAACCTCCAAGATCTCCCTGGAAAGTCACTCCAAGATCTCCCTGGAAAGTCACTTCAGGTAGGCCTGGACACCGAATGGTCACCCACCTATTGCAGCAGTCAACAATGGAATAGTGCTCCAACAGCCAAACCATTCCAAGTATGACATCAAGGTCGTGCAAATTCAAGAGTATCAAATCCGCAACCAAGTCCACCATTCCTACCCTCACAGGGAAGTCTCTCAACACTTGGTTCACAACGTAAACGTCTCCAATTGGTGTACCCACACCCAAATCACACTCAAGGGCAGATACCACTCTACCCAACAAATAACAACAACTACACGAAATGAAAGAATGTGTGGCACCAGGGTCCATCAACATACGTACAGCAAGATCTGAAATAGTAAGTGTACCTGTCACTATTCTCGGAGCTACCCTGACCTTCTGCCAGGTTACTGCAAATGCTCGGGTCTGTGTCCATCTGCTCGACCATGCCCTCATGATCCTCTGTATCCTCCTCTGGCTCCTCGACCACTTGTTGCATCTTAAGCGGTGATCGAAGTCTATACTGCAGCAATGCTACTCGTCCACTGCAGGCACTCGCTCTTTAAATGACTCGGCTCCCCGCACACATAGCAAGCCAATGGCCTCGACCTGCCCGTCGTCCTTTCCAAAGTACCACTGGCCTAAGAAGACTGTGGTGCTCTGGAACCGAACCTCTTTGTACTCCAGTACCTGCCGGATAGACCGCTGCCCGAAGATGATGCTCCACCACTGAACCGACCTCCCTTCGGGGCCCTCTGGTTCAAAGGTCCGGTAAATGAATAGTCTATGCGTCGTCCATCCCAGGAAGGCTGCTGCCGGGCTGACCAGCCCTCCTTTACTCTCATCGCAGTATCTATCAGTTCCTTGAACAAATGTAAAGGAGCCGGAAGTAATCATAGCCTGAATTTCTCCTCGCAAGCCCAACTCAAACCTACGAAACTTGTCAGCCTCTATCCCAACAAATGCAGCTACGAACCGAGATAACCTCTGAAAATGCTGCTCATACTCAACGACTGTCATGCTTCCTTGCTGGAGCTGCAGGAACTTGGCCTTTCTGGCGTCTCTGAACGAACGGGGGTAATACTGCTCCAAGAACCTTTCCTTGAACACCTCACATGTCACCATTGTAGAGTCCCAACCAGACAGCTCTAGTGTATACCACCACTTATCGGCATCACCATCTAGTAGAAAGGTGGTCAGCATAACACGATCCCATGGAAGACATGTCATCATAGCAAAAAAAATTCCAACCGAAGGATCCATCGATGAGCATCCTCAGGAGAATACTCACCACTAAAAACTGTCGCACCCAAGCAATGTGCTAATCCGATACTAGAACTCCCCGTAGCCCCAATAGGATTGCCCTCAGGCTATGGAGGGGGTACTCGTCTCGGAGGCATAATATACGTTAAGAGACATAAATCAGTACGATTAGTATGACATTTTACGTGCATCAATGTACAAGGTACAATACGCTATCCTAATGCTCTGCTCTGATACTAACTTGACAAAACCTATCCCAATCCCCCCTTAGGGACCACCGTGGGGCGTGCCTTACTGTCGTCTGACAAGTAAACTCAAATACCAAAATACCTTAACAGGGTTCATAATACAGAACATAGTTTTACAGACAAGAGATATGAGCATAATGTCCGTACAAAAAAAAATACACAGCAACCTACCCTCTAAGGGTGATTAGGCTCGCAGTGGTACTACTTATGCCTCAGCTCCAGAATCAGTCCCTGCCTCAGTATCTCAGCTAGGAGGGTCAATAAAACAATGCAAGTGTGAGTGGACCAAAAATCAATAAGTCATAAACTCATTTAAGAAACATATACAGTTTAACCCTCCTTTTTATATACATGCATGCATATAATTGAAAACGAATGGAAATGAAACAAATCGTATAAGAAAGTAACCACCTGAACACATACATGAGTAACACACAATATAACCTATCCTTGGACATTTGTGATGTCCATAACCAATACCCGTCACGATCTACAAATGTTCATAACCAATACCCGTCACGATCTAAAAGGCTACGTGTACCACTCAGGGTCTCATTTCCGAGCACTCTCCAAGATACAACTCAAGACGTCCGAGGTTATATCAACTTGGGGTGCCTGGCCTAGATCTACCACGTCTAGGACGATATCAATCATACCGCACTCTTGAGCCTGAGCCTCTCCTCAGAGTCACTCATCCCAGGCAGTACACCGTGACTACTCCAGGATCCTAGACGATTGGAAGAGACTCAATAATACATACAGGAAGGTATATGTGGAAACATGTATCAGGTTCATTTAGCACTATTTGAAATCATTTATAGGACTCCTTTTCTTAAAACCCGATCGTGCCAGATTTCTTTGCAAATCCAAACAAATTTATTTTCCTTTAAATCCTTGTTACCCCCAAAATTCGGTCAAACGGTATCCAAACGGGTCTCAAGCCCAAAACCACGTTTTCACGCAAATTCGTAAAATGGTCCATGATTGATGATTTAAGCTTAGAAATACCCTACTACAAAATCTTTTCACTTAAATCATATAATAATACATGTAAACCAGTTATGCATGCATTTCATTTATAAAACAAACGACCCACTCATACTTGGTCTACGCTGTACGCTAAACCTCAACGTTTAATCTATCACTGAGCTAGTCCACTATCTTCGAGTCTTTCCTAAACATGTCTAAGGGTCACTAACATGCTATACAAGTTCATACTCTAAACCTCCACAAAGCACGATACTAGAAATGCGTCTCGAACACGCTTCCCAAGGCTTTAAACCCCTAAAAGACCTATCAAACAATCTCTGATCGACTCGAAATCACTGCCATTAGATTCGAATTGTCGAAACCTTTTGGGTATGATCGGTTATACCTCAAAAATCATGCCCACATACCCCCACGCGCGGGTCAAGGCTGGTCAAAGTCAACAGCCAACAGTCAACATTGACATCAGCGGTCAACAGTCAAACTCAACGCTGACGCCTGACATGATCATGCTGACTGGACCACTTATCAAAGTCCAGTTAGCATGTCAAGTGTCAGCTCGCTATTGGTCCACGTGTCTGACACCTGACTGGACCTGATAGCATACCACGTGTCACTCGCTGATTGTGTAACGCGTCTAACAGATCTGACAGGCGATGATGTCATTGTCGACTTCTTCTCGCCGGTTCAACCCTGCCCTCTACAACGGGTCGACTAGACCCAGACCCGGCCCGATTTTATCTCATGCATTTCTAATCCGTTTTCGATGTCGTTTGATCCTACATGATCATCTAGGTCCCTAAAGAGGATCTATGGTTTCAAAAACACTAAAAACATGCTACAAAGTTACCTTTGATCAATGAACGGTGAAGCTTGATCTTCAAGTTTAGTTTTCGACCTACTTTAACCACTTCAGCCCTCAAAAATGACTTCCATGAGTTTGTACTAGGCCCAGGAACATTTCCCAATCAATAAAATGTCTAAACAGACCATTAAAACCAAAACATGAATTTGAACCCGAAAATGCTTACCTACGGGTTTCCAGCCACCATGCTTTGCCGTCCTCGCCGTTAGCATCGTCGTTCTCATCTCGATGTCCTCTCTCACTTTCCCTTTCACACAACTAGCAGAGGATGAAGATATGGGGTGGTGTGGGTGTTTGTGTGTTTGTGGGTTGCGAGGTTCGAATGAAGAAGGAAGGAAAATGTGAGATACATTAACCCAATTATTTGGGGTCCTGGGCCAGTTAGATGAGTGTCTCTTGTCACTCATCTAATTAGTCCACTGACACAACTGACCAATCTAATAATGCCACTTACCCCATTCTCATAAAATGTGAATAGTTCTAATTTCTTTCCGTGACCCGTAACTTTCCCGTCGAATGTCTGATTTCAACGTGCCGCCTGTTCACAGACTCGTGACGTCTCGATCTACATAACGGACCTTGGTCAAAGCCAAAACAGTGTCCCGGGTCAAGAGTCAACAATTTTCCCCTTTTTCAGAGGTAAAATGGTAATTTTATATATAATTTCTGAATTACAAAATAATTAATGGTCCGGGGCGTTACATCTGAGAATGAGAAGATGAAACTGAAAGGGGAAAAGCGAAGAAAACCAAAAAGAAAATGAGGAGATGAGGAAAACCCGAGAGCTCGAACAACTCAAAAAATTGAAAATTTGATGTTTGAATCGTTTGAAACTTCTAAGCTTTCAATAAAGATTTTCAAGCTCTTATTTGTGTCTTTGTGATCATCTCAAGCTAGAAACTTGAGGATTTTGACATTGGAAAGCCTAGAAGATAAGCTTGAAGATTTGCCGAATATGCCGATACTTTTTCTGAAAAATCGGGGTGAGTTCTTTTTGTTTTAACATCATAGATCTCTTCCTACCATTGTTTTGGTGAATTTTGATTATTGGAACACGAAAAACGGACAAGAAACAAGTGAGTTTGAACTATGTCACCCTGTCGGGTCGGGTTGGAATTGCAAACTCGAGGGTTAAGAGAAAGAAGATGACCCTATAGCAGGGCATGTGATGCCCACATGCAGAGAGCTTGGGCGGCACGTGGGGACGCGTGCCTCACCATCTCGCCGTCTGATCAACACGATTTATTATGTAATCGATATTACGAACATTTTGGCACAGGTTTTAAGTCGAACAAGCATCGTTTCGGGTTAGTTTTCAGTGTTCAAAGTGTTATGCTTAGGTTTTTATTTCGTATTTAACCTCGGATATGAGGGGATTTTAATGGGAGGCAGTGACATGTAGTGGTGATTTTGACAAGTTAGATGGTTTCTGAAAGCGTATAGTGCGGAATTAAGTCGCTTGGACAGTTAATGAGTAGACTTTACTTTTGTAAATTATGAAGCATGCATAGTTAAAATTTTTAATTATTTTATTGTATGATTTATATTGCAATGATTTGAATTTGATTTTGAAATGATTATTTGATAATTTTCTAGATTTGTTTATTGGTTCTAGACACATATTTTATGGTATTGTAGGAACAATGTTTGGGCTCAAGCCCGGTTTGAAAAATAGTATTTCGACTTGAATGTAAGTCAAGAGTTTTGTGTTGAAAGTAAAGTTTGAGATTTAATCCACGAATTATGTCCATTGTTGTTGTGATGAGTTCCCCGATAGTCGAAGCTAAGAGTGTTTTCCCAAACGGCCGAAACTCAGGGTTAGTGTTTCCCACGCAGCCAAGGTTAGGGTTGTTCCCAAACGGCTGATACTTGGGGTGGTTTTTATTGCGTTTGTTCCCAGCCAGCAGAAGATAGGGGTATTCTTAGGCGGCTGATGCTCAGAGTTATTGTTATAGTTATTGTGTTTCTTTCCCAAGCAACCGAAGCTAGGGTTGTTCCGAGACGGCTGATACTCAAGCTTACCATTATTGTTATTGTGATTATTCTCAGGTAGCCGAAGCTAAGGGTGTTTAAGGGACTCGATGATTAGTTGTTGATTGACTTTTCATTGGTTATGGATATTAGTGTCACGGTTTTAACACATGGTTTTATAAACAGGGATTTCAAGGAAATGTGAGCCACGTGCTATTTATTTGTATTCATGATTGTTATGGTCTCACAGTTTATGGTTTATTATTTTTCTGATATGCATACATGTTTTAGAAAGTGGAAGATAAATGTTTGTGTTTCCTCGGAAAATGTGCTTCAAAATATTTATTTTTTGTCCACTCACACTTTTAATGGTTTTATTGACCTTTTAGACCGTTACATGTAGATCAGGTTGATCGAGAGACGAAGGCATGAGCGGTACATTAGTAGGAATATCCCTTATTTGACAAATGTTGAGAATAGTTTCGGTACCTTGGATTGCTTGTTAGACGAGAATAGGATTAGGCACGGTTATCAAAGAATTTTAGAAACGGGTCCTGTCGTGGCCTTTGGATTTTTCTTCCTTAGATTCCTCACAATAATCCCATAACCTTGAATACAATTCTTTGAATGTGCATTAATCAACTTGAAGGCTGCATATCTGGGCCTATTTACTTGTTTTATAGAAACTCCAATATTATAATCTTTCTGAAAGATTTCCATAAAAGAATTTACTGGCCAGGTAGGATTGGTGTTGAATGCTTCCAAATATTTTTGGGTTAACCAAGGAGTTTTGACCGAGGGGTTCTCCCAAAGCCTTCCACAAGTGTGTTCTCATGCTGCATCTTGGTAGCATATATCATCCATTCACAATTTGAAAGACTACAAACCCCATTTAACTTCCAAGTCTCATTTATCACAAATAAAACATCTTTGCACCTTAAAATAAAGTGTTCTCTCATAGCAGCCCTAAAGACTCTGCAGTCACTGAACTTCATGCCAATCTCAAATTGTGGATTTGTCACGGCTGTAACTGGATTGAATTCAGGCCATTTATCAAATTCCTCTTCATCATCTGAATTATCATCATCTGAATCAACATCATCACAATCAAAAGCATTCACCTCGCGGTTGCTCACCATCATTATGCACTGATCTAACCCATTCAACTAGTGAATCCACACATTGTTCAAAGACACCATCATCATCTTCATCACTATACTGTGAGTCTACATAATCTGAGTCCTGTGAATCAGCAGATTTGAAAGCCTCATCATGATTTACGGCTCAACCCTGTATTTTTCTTCCATTTCTTGTTTTCATTCCATGCCAAGACCTACTGGCATGCTGAAATCCTTCGCAACTTTCTTTTGAAACTTCGGTATCAACCAAACGCTCATTTATAGGTGTCTTCCTTAGGCCCTTACATTTTCGTTTACCAAAAGCAGCTGCGTGTCTTTTTCCCAAAAGGCAAATCAGCTTATTTCCCTATGCTTTTATCATGACTTATTGCTTTACTGTTCCCTTTGTCAACATAAGCACCAATCCAAGCATGACAACATTTTTTGATATTCTCAGGAAATATACCATTTTGGCCTCCCACATCACGATCAAGCTCTTCAATCACTACCCCTATGTTTCCCACCGCTCCATCATTCAAATTAGGAAAGGGAGTATCAAAGGAAAGACATGCATGCAAAAAAATCATCGTCCATAGGTGTCCCATGGTCAAAAATTATGTTAATCACCCTAGTATCTGGCACAAATACTAGTATGTTTGTTACATCTTCGTCTGTTCTAACCTTAACAAGGCCAATATCGCTCCTAAGCCCAAGAATATTTTACCAATATTTAATGCCTCCATTGCGCCCCAACTCCTTTACCATATTATCTATCTCACGCTTTGACATTCTATCTTTGTCACAACAAATTATTTATTCATATTTTATTACCCAAACGCATGAAAACATATATAGGTTGCGGTTAAAACCTCCATTTTAGCTCAATAAGGCGTAAAACCTCACTATTTTGAAAATAATGGTATAATATGCAAACTTCCAGATCTTCGAAGAAGAACAAAAAAAGACAACTTACGATATAGAGGGGGGCCATCGGCTCTTCCAACTCGCATCGTCCAGTACATTTTGTCATAAATCTCATATGGCCGGTCTCCAGATTTCATTCTTTGTACCGTTTACTTTATTTCACCTCGCTTTTTCAGAGAAATTTGGAAGTGCAGAGCTTCTTTACTATGAGTTAGGGCTGATTTTAGGGTGGAGTTGAAGTTTAAGAACCATAGCAAAAAAGGGCTCGCGAAATATTCTTGGCGGTTTTTTTTCATTTTTCTTGAATACCCAAAGTATCATTGATGTAAATGGATCATAATCATTCCAGGCCATCACTTAACTATTGATTTAATGGTGGAGATTTAATGGTGGAGTTAATAGAGGGAGTAAACTTATATTATATCAAAATCATATGGAGTAAAATGATAGAATTGAAATCTTGTGCACCATGTTGATAAGGACCCCCAAACCTTAGGGTCAAATTAAAGTTTGCCCTAAATATTAATATTTTCAAAGATTAATCAATAAATAGCTCAAATGTAAGTGAAGTTCAAGCCAAGCCTGACCAAGAATTTTAAGAAATCAGAAAAATAAAATATAAAGGAAAGAAAATTACTCTATCAATATTTAACACCTTATTTTAAAATTTTATGGTGTGATTTTAAAGAGGCCCTCATAAACACCTTGTTTTCTTCCTCACCTTGCATTTTCAATAATACTCTGTTTAGGGCTAACTTGCATTTTTGTATATTACTCCATATATGTTATGAATTTAACTTAAAGACTCTGTGAATCTATGATGATGATAGATTGTTGCATTGATCATTTTAAATGTTCTTTGATTGATATAAAATGAGTTCCTCGTTAATGTAAAATAAAAAATAAAAAATTTCCCTCTCTCTCTCCCGTAGACTTTCTATGCATTTGAAATCAAATTTGCTGCAAATTAAGAAGGGACATGAAATGGTCACTTTCGTTTCCTTGCTTTTGAGTTTCACAACTTGAGCAAACTATTGGTCGCTTTTCTCTGAGGATTGTAAAATGGGTGTTTTAAGGGTATAGATAATGCCCATACCCAATAAGGATATAGATGAGTATATACATTGTATAATATACCCATGTACAATCTATTTTCAATTTTTTTTTAAAATAAACTCATACCTTACCCAATAAATGATAGATACACATTGTTACAAATCGTCTTGTAAAAGGAAAATTGAATTTTATAACTTACTAAAATACCCCATTTGGGTGTGAGGTAGACCTTCGTTTCTCCCTCATCACCTTCATGCTCTCAATGTTTTTACCTTTGAAATAGAGACTAAACGACAGGACTCGCCCTGAATTTTGCAAAAATTGGACCAGTGCTGCTCCCTTCTGACAATTCTTATTAGACAAGGGATTTTACCAGTTTTAATCATATTCAAACCTTAATAATTTAACCAAAATAAATTCACCATTGCAAGGTTATCCTTGACATTTAACCCCCTAACCCCACCAAGAGGTGAAGATTCTCTAATTTTTATTAATTCAAAACTTATAAAGATTGATAAACACGAAACTATGATTTCCTTATTAACATATAATTATATCTTTACTTAAGACACATTATTCATAATAACCTCTTTATATATATATATATATATATTCATACGATTTCCTTGATTGTAAGCCTTACTCTCCTAGGGTTACTAGTACTTACATTTCATAGGCACACACAATGACATACGTTCCTTGTTCTCAATTCCTTATATTCCCAAAATCTCTTGCAAAACAACAATTGTGGTAATACAATAATATAATCTCCAATATAAATTTCTAACTTATACATAATATTAACTTTTATAGGCCTTTATATACATAAGTCCTTTTCCATATGTAACCATAGAGTGCATAACAAAATACTCACATATAATTTTGCCCTTGTTACCATTATCATCAACTTTATCACTATACTAACCATAACATATTCGACCAAACATAAACCGCTATTCAACTCTCGTCACACTCACCATCAACCTAAACATTATCAACACCAAGTAACCTCACACTAGCAACTATTGATAAGAATATGTACACGATATCCACATTTAGCACTTCTTACATAATAATGAAATTATGTATTGACCATATAACAATTCCTTATTCCCTTCAAGAATATACTTGTTTTGTAAGACCCGTGTCTTGGAAAGAACGGTGAACAATCCCACATCCATCGGGGAGGGAAAGGTGAAGTGCCTTATATGTGTAAACATGTATCTTCCTAACACGATGCCTTTTGGTAGCTCACTGGCTTTGGATTTGGTTGAAACTCTAATGTTAAGCGAGATTGGGCTTGAGAAATGTGCCAGAAGTGTGCCAGCGAGGACGCTAGGCCTTAAGAGGGTGGATTGTAAGACCTGTGTCTTGGGAAGAACGATAAACAATCCCACATCGCTCGGGGAGGGAAAGGTGAAGTGCCTTATATGTGTAGGCATGTATCTTCCTTGCACGAGGCCTTTTGGGAGCTTACTAGCTTTGGGTTTGGTTAGAACTCCAAAATTAAGTGAGATTGGATTGGAGCAATTCTAAAATGAGTGACCCACTGTAAAGTTGTGCATGAGTTCCCAATTTCCCAATTTCTTCCTCTCTTTCTCTTCTTCTTCTTTTTTTCTTCGTACTTCCTTCCCTCTCTTGTTTCCCTTTCTTCCCTCCACGTTTTTCTTTATGGTTTTTGACTCTTGGGTGGACGTTGTGCATAGCATCGGCCATGTTCCATCGAACCCTTTTTCTTTTCCAATCATTCCACATATATATATATATATAAGTGTGACATGTCGATGAGGGAAAGTGGCAAAATTTTAAGGATTCTTCTAGACCTGCCCATGTGATTCACATGTCTAAATTTGAAATTACGAAATTAACCTTTAGGCCATAATTACCATTATGCGCGTACTCATTCCCTACTTATAACATACTTATTCAAACTCCATTTTCGTCGTGCTGCCTTTCTACTTGCTCAGAGGTTCGAGACCTTCGTAACGGTCCTCATGATACTTCCAGCAAGTCTCCTGACCAAAAAGTCAACACTTTTAGTCAAAAATCAACTTTTTGACTTATAGGGGCGAAATTGTCATTTTACTTTTCTAGAAGTTTCAGAGCGTTACAACGTACCCCGTTAAAAAAAAACACTATTTAATCAATTTTTATATTATTTCTTTTCCCTCCAATTCACCCTAGCCGTTGGATCATCTACTCAACTGCATCTTGGCCCTTCATTTTCTCTGTTTTTCTGCTTCATGCACGTTCTGTCTTCTGCTCTTTCTTACAAACACACAAACACACACATTCATCCCCTTCATACCCGTGCTTTTCTTCCCCTTTTCTCTCGACCAAGACGATCGAACCAGCCCCTCTCACACCACCAACCGATCACCAGCTGCATCACCATCATCTACTCATCATCCCTGAGCATCACCGGCAGCCACCACCCCTCTTCCCAGCCCTGAAAATCCCGTCCAAAACACGACCCGGAAAACCTCAAGGAAACCGATCAAGGAAGCAAACCTCCATAACCACCTCACCTCGACGCGGGAGGAGCTCCAGTCTGCACCGTGGGGATTCTAGGAGCCTAACTGGACGACGGCGAGGGCCACGGCGGCGTGACGGCGGCGGTAAGACCCAAAACCCGATAAGCCCGTTTTCCTTCCCTGTTCGACCCGATCGTGTTTAATGCTTAGAAATGGATTGTTAGGTGATAGACATGTCCTAGGGTGAGTGACGAGTCGTTTGGGACCGGGTTGGACGACGGAGACGCCGTGGATCACCGGAGAAGACAACCGGACCGTGACCGTGAGTTTCAGAGATATTCTGGTGAGTTTTCTTCCACTTTCTTCGTGTTTTGAGGTTGTAGAACCGTAGGACAGACCTAGACGATCCCATAGGGATCAACCCCGTCGAAAATGGTGGCCGGAATTGTGTGATGGAATCGGGTCAAACCGTGGGTCGACGGCGACCCGGTTCCAATCAAACGGGTCGACCCGGTACTGTAGCATGATGACGTCATCATGCTGATGTCACTTCTGACGTCATGATGACGTCATCCTGTCAGATGTTGTCAGACCAGGGACCAATCAGAACGTGCCACGTGTCACCTGACAAGTGTCAGTGATGACGTCATGCTGACGTCAGCATGACGTCACTGCTGACGTCAGCGGTACTGTAGCAGCGTTGACCCACGCGTTGACCAGGCGCGTGGGGGCGCGTGTGAACAGTAATTTTGGTGGGGCCGGTACCATTTTCAAGGTTTCGACGATACGGATCCAATGGCGGTGGTTTCGTGTCGATCGGAGATCGTTAAGTTGGTCAAAAGGGGGTTTGAAGCACCGGGACTAGTGCTCGGGACGCGTTTTTGAGGCGGATCTGTTCTAGGGTCTTGGTATTGTTATTGTAGGGTCCTTAAGTAACCCTCAGGAATACTAATACAGGTTTATAGAGATCGTTGAGCAGCAAGGACCGAGCGTGAGTGGGCTGTTTGATTTATAAAAGGCTTGCATGCATAAACTGTTTTACTATTTCCACTGATGAGTCTTATAAACTGCTTATATATGTTATTACAATGTTTTGGGCATGAGACCCGTCTGGATTATATGTGGATTTTGTTTGGGATGTCCGGGGGACATAGGGTAAACTATACTGTTATTGTACTGTACTTTCCTACCTGTGTATATAGTCTCCTCCAGGGAGGGTCGTTGGCCTGGGTGGACCCTGGAGTAGTCACGGGGCTCTGACTGAGTGGAGTTGACCCCCGTTGGGCTGCTTACTCTCAGGAAGGCATGTTCATATACCTCGGGCAGTGACCGGGATACCGGGAGCTGATGTACCTAGAGAGTCTCGGGTGTGAGACCCTGAGTGGCAACGCGTAGCCTTAGAACCGTGACATCATTTGGGTTGGGTTTTTACAGTGCACTGATATGTTAGTTTCACCTTACGATTATTATTGTGGTTTATTGGTTTATATATTATGTTTTCACTGCATGCAAGATTTGGAAAACGGAGGGGTAAAACTGTATGATTATTTTATTATTAAGTTGATTTCTAAACTGTTATTTTTGGCCCACTCACCCTTGTTTTACTGACCCCTCCAGACCCTGACACGGCCATAGAGGAGGAGGATCCGGAGGAGGAGGCAGAGGTTTAGTTTGCCTAGCTGTGCACCTGTACACCCACTTGTGGGTAGGTTGAGCACCGAATAAATGTACTCTGACTAGTGTGCTCACATGTTGTATTTTACTTTCCCTTGTCTGACAGTATCACTTTAAACACTGTGGTTGTACATTATTTATCTATGTGAGTCTTCGGTTTTTATTTAAGGGTACTTTTGGTATGTTTAGAGTCATTGTCAGACGGGAGCGGGTCACGTCCCCGGGTGGTCCCAGGTGGGATTGGGACGGGTCCTGTCAGCTTGGTATCAGAGCATTAGGATTAGTGGTCAGAGTACTAGGTTAGCGGTTTGTACTTTGTACATAGTCGCTTTCGATGTCTTTTAACCTGTTTGCCTCTTCACAGTTGGATATGCCTCCCCGACGTGAACCCCGTGCACGTGTTGACGAGGGCAACGGAGGAAATGGAGACACTGCGAGCATTGAGCGGGCTCAGCGCCTGGGTGCTACGCACTTCAGTGGGGGAACCGACCCTGAGGAAGCACACCAGTGGATTGACCGCTGGGAGAGGATTTTCGAGGTCATGCACTGTCCTCCGGAGGAGCGTGTCATACTGGCGACTTTCCTATTGGATGGGAGCGCTTACCGATGGTGGCACAACCTTGTTTTGGCCGGCTGTACTGTTCACACCATCCCATGGGAGACCTTCCGAGAGCGGTTTCTCAACCAGTTCTATCCGCGGTCGTTCCGCAACGCCCGTGAGGCGGAGTTTCTGCAACTCCGGCAGGGGGATCAGACTGTAGCAGAGTACGAGGAGACCTTCTTGATGTTGTCTCGCTTTGCTGAGAACTTCGTGATCACCGAGGCAGACCGATGTCGCAGATTTGAGTGGGGCTTGCGACCGGAGATTCAGGCGATGGTGACCGCAACACCCTTTGCTTCCATGAGGGATCTGACTGATGCGGCGACCAGGGTTGAGAACAGTATCCTGGCTCGTCAGCGAGCTGAGGGGGAGACTCGGCGACGTGATCGCCCACACGTGGGATTTTCGGGCCGTCATGGCTCGAAGGGAGGACATTCTGGTGGATCTTCGTCTTCTGGCAGCCGAGGACGTTCTGGTCAGTTCAGGAGTCCTCAGAGGTCTGGACAGCGTTCTGGAGCTTGGCAGCGGTCTTACTCACCGATGAGCATCTCACCGGGAGGATACTCGGGTCGACCTAGGGAGGTCACATGCTTCGCTTGTGGGGAGCCGGGGCATTATGCTTCTGAGTGTCCACTGATTCGCGGCAGTACTGCGCCAGCACAGAGCACAGCATCCCAGACTGACAGCAGCCGGACACGCGGTGTTGTGCGTGGCCGTGATCGAGGGGCTAGAGGACGGGGACGACCTGCAGAGTCTATGGCTCGTGTTTATGCTGTTACCCAGCAGCAGGCCAGATCCATTCCGGGAGTGTTGACAGGTACTGTACATATTTATGGCATGGTTGTTCGTGCATTGATGGATTCGGGGGCAACTCATTCTTTTATTTCACCGCGTTGTGCGAGTTTGTTGGGCCGTGAGGTGACCGCACTTGAGCACGAGATGGGAGTGGGGACACCGATGGGTGTGACCTACCGGGTGAACCAGGAGATACGAGCTTGTCCTGTGGAGATTGAGGGAGTCGAATTTCCGGCAGACTTAATCCTGATGAATGTTCACGATTTCGATGTGATACTTGGAGTCGATTGGTTGTCGGAGTACAATTCACTCATCGACTGTAGTAACATGCGGTTGACTTTGAGAGGTCCAGGATTACCGGAAGTAATATTTCAGGGAGAGTGTGGAGATGCATCACCCAAGGTAATATCTGCACTCACAGCTACTAAACTCTTACAGAAGGGGTGTCAGGGTTATCTTGCATATGTGGTAGAGTCTACGGATGAATCTTTACGTATTGAGGATATTCCGATTGTGCGGGAATTTCCTGATGTCTTTCTAGGAGATTTACCTGGATTACCACCACCCAGGGAGATCGACTTTACGATCGAGTTACTCCCCGGGACTCGACCGATTTCACAAGCACCGTACCGTATGGCACCGGCGGAGCTACGGGAATTGAAAATCCAATTACAGGAATTGGTGGATCTAGGGTTTATCCGACCCAGTACATCACCATGGGGAGCGCCGGTCTTATTTGTGAAAAAGAAGGAGGGTAGTTTACGGTTGTGTGTGGATTATCGGCAGTTGAACAAGGCTACGGTAAGGAATCAGTATCCCTTACCCAGGATCGATGATTTGTTCGATCAGTTACGAGGAGCGCGATATTTCTCCAAGATAGATCTGAGGTCAGGATACCATCAACTGAGAATAGCCGAGGGGGATGTTCAGAAAACAGCTTTTCGAACGAGGTATGGGCATTATGAGTTCTTGGTGATGCCCTTTGGATTGACGAATGCACCAGCGGCATTCATGGACTTGATGAATCGAGTCTTTCGAGCATACTTGGATAAATTTGTGATCGTGTTTATCGACGACATCTTGGTGTATTCCAAGAGTGTCAGGGCTCATGAGGAGCACTTACGAAGGGTATTGGGTAAACTACGACAGGAGCAGCTGTATGCTAAGTTAAGCAAGTGTCAGTTTTGGCTAAATAGTATTGGATTCTTAGGTCACATTATATCACCCGAGGGGATAAGTGTGGATCCTCAGAAAACAGAGGCTGTGACAAATTGGCCAAGACCGACCACGGTGACGGAAGTGCGAAGTTTTGTTGGGTTAGCAGGCTATTATCGGAGATTCGTAGAGGGTTTCTCGCAGATTGCCGCACCATTGACTCGGTTAACCCGAAAAGGGGTGAAGTTCGTATGGGACGATCTGTGTGAACAGAGTTTTCAGGAATTAAAGTTCCGATTAACCACTGCACCTGTCCTTGCATTACCGGACAGTAGTGGAGAGTTCGTGGTATATAGTGATGCATCGCTGCAGGGTTTGGGTTGTGTATTGATGCAGAATGGAAAAGTGATTGCTTACGCATCCCGGCAGCTGAAGACGCACGAGTTGAACTACCCTACTCATGATTTGGAATTGGCGGCGGTGGTTCATGCTCTAAAGATCTGGAGACATCATTTGTTCGGTGTGACATGCCGAATATTTACCGATCACCAGAGTCTTAAACATTTGTTCACTCAGAAGGAACTCAACATGAGACAGCGGAGATGGTTGGAGTTGTTGAAGGATTATGATTGTACCATCGAGTACCATCCTGGCAAGGCAAATGTTGTAGCTGATGCACTTAGCAGGAAGTCGGCGGGATCAGTTGCGCATTTGAGATTGGTGTATCTTCCTTTGCTAGTGGAACTCCGGAAGAGCGGAGTTATGTTAGAGATGGACGATCAGGGAGCCTTGTTGGCTAGCTTTCATGTGCGACCCGTGTTGGTCGACAGGATCATCGAAGCTCAACTACAGGACCAGATACTTTGTGATTACAGGAACGAGGTTGAATCCGGACAGAGACAAGATTTCTCCGTCAGGGGCGATGGAGCATTAGTGAAGCTTGGGAGATTGTGTGTACCTGCGGTACCAGAGTTGAGGAGAGAGATTTTAGACGAGGCCCACAGTTCGGCCTATGCTATGCATCCAGGAGGGACAAAGATGTACCGTACCCTCCGGGACTATTATTGGTGGCCAGGGATGAAGAGGGAGATAGCTGAGTTTATCAGCAAATGTTTGATCTGTCAGCAGGTCAAAGCAGAACGGCAGCGTCCGTATGGGGCTATGCAGCCACTTCCAATTCCACAATGGAAGTGGGATCATATTACAATGGACTTTGTCTTCAAGTTACCGAAGACAAGGAGTGGCGTTGATGGAGCCTGGGTAATAGTGGACCGGTTGACTAAATCAGCACATTTTCTGCCTGTACGTGAGACGTACAAGCTCAACCGTTTGGCCCAGTTATTCATTAATGAGATCATCCGACTACACGGTACCCCAGAGTCGATCGTGTCGGATCGGGATCCGCGTTTCACATCCAGATTTTGGAGGAGTCTGCAAACTGCCTTAGGTACGAAATTGCATTTCAGTACGGCATTCCATCCTCAGACCGACGGGCAGTCTGAAAGGACGATACAGACTCTCGAAGACATGATGAGAGCTTGTGTATTGCAATTCCAGGATTCGTGGGCTGATCGATTGCCATTGATGGAGTTTGCCTACAATAACAGCTACCATGCGAGTATAGGGATGGCACCATATGAGGCACTGTATGGTCGACAGTGCAGAACACCGGTATGCTAGATGGAGATCGGAGAAAGAACCGCAGTGGGGCCGGATCTGATGGATATGACCCAGGAGACAGTTCGGGTTATTCGGGAGAGATTGAAGGCGGCCCAGGATCGTCAGAAAAGCTATGCAGATCGACGGATCCGAGATTTAGAGTTCGAGGTTGGTGACTTTGTCTTTTTAAAGTTATCGCCGTGGAAAGGGATTCTTCGATTTGGACGACGTGGGAGATTGAGTCCTCGTTATATCGGACCATATGAGATTGTCGAGAGGATTGGTCCGGTGGCTTACCGTTTAGCACTACCTTCGGAGCTTTCCCGAGTACATGATGTGTTTCATGTATCGATGCTACGGAAGTATCTTCGGGATGACTCTCATGCACTGCCAGAGCAACCACTGGAACTGATGACCGATTTGAGTTTCGAAGAACGGCCAGTGCAGATTCTGGATAGGAAGGAAAAGGTCTTAAGGAACAAGACGATTTCTTTGGTTAAAGTACTATGGCGGAACCACGAGGTGGAGGAAGCGACATGGGAACCCGAGGAATTGATGAGAGGGCAGTACCCATACTTGTTTGAGTAAATTTCGAGGACGAAATTTCTGTAAGGAGGGTAGGTTGTAACGACCCGAACCGAAAATAATAATATTTTAATGTAAAAAGACTGTTTTACCCTTGGGGGGAAACTTTGACTTTTTCTCGGGAAATAATTTGGACTTTGACCCATGACTATGACGTAGATCGGGACGTCACGAATCCGTAGACAGGCGGCACGCCGAAATCGGAGTTCGTATGAAGAAGTTATGGTCAAGGAAGCGTTTTAGCGGAATTTACGAACCGAGAACAACGGAATAAAATATTAATTAATTACGGGAATCCGTGCCAAATTAATATTTAAATCGAACCGCTGGATTGGTGACAAGTGTCACCCATCCAAAGGCTTACTATTCCAATAAAGCAATTAACACTATTTAATCAATTTTTATATTATTTCTTTTCCCTCCAATTCACCCTAGCCGTTGGATCATCTACTCAACTGCATCTTGGCCCTTCATTTTCTCTGTTTTTCTGCTTCATGCACGTTCTGTCTTCTGCTCTTTCTTACAAACACACAAACACACACATTCATCCCCTTCATACCCGTGCTTTTCTTCCCCTTTTCTCTCGACCAAGACGATCGAACCAGCCCCTCTCACACCACCAACCGATCACCAGCTGCATCACCATCATCTACTCATCATCCCTGAGCATCACCGGCAGCCACCACCCCTCTTCCCAGCCCTGAAAATCCCGTCCAAAACACGACCCGGAAAACCTCAAGGAAACCGATCCAGGAAGCAAACCTCCATAACCACCTCACCTCGACGCGGGAGGAGCTCCAGTCTGCACCGTGGGGATTCTAGGAGCCTAACTAGACGACGGCGAGGGCCACGGCGGCGTGACGGCGGCGGTAAGACCCAAAACCCGATAAGCCCGTTTTCCTTCCCTGTTCGACCCGATCGTGTTTAATGCTTAGAAATGGATTGTTAGGTGATAGACATGTCCTAGGGTGAGTGACGAGTCGTTTGGGACCGGGTTGGACGACGGAGACGCCGTGGATCACCGGAGAAGACAACCGGACCGTGACCGTGAGTTTCAGAGATATTCTGGTGAGTTTTCTTCCACTTTCTTCGTGTTTTGAGGTTGTAGAACCGTAGGACAGACCTAGACGATCCCATAGGGATCAACCCCGTCGAAAATGGTGGCCGGAATTGTGTGATGGAATCGGGTCAAACCGTGGGTCGACGGCGACCCGGTTCCAATCAAACGGGTCGACCCGGTACTGTAGCATGATGACGTCATCATGCTGATGTCACTTCTGACGTCATGATGACGTCATCCTGTCAGATGTTGTCAGACCAGGGACCAATCAGAACGTGCCACGTGTCACCTGACAAGTGTCAGTGATGACGTCATGCTGACGTCAGCATGACGTCACTGCTGACGTCAGCGGTACTGTAGCAGCGTTGACCCACGCGTTGACCAGGCGCGTGGGGGCGCGTGTGAACAGTAATTTTGGTGGGGCCGGTACCATTTTCAAGGTTTCGACGATACGGATCCAATGGCGGTGGTTTCGTGTCGATCGGAGATCGTTAAGTTGGTCAAAAGGGGGTTTGAAGCACCGGGACTAGTGCTCGGGACGCGTTTTTGAGGCGGATCTGTTCTAGGGTCTTGGTATTGTTATTGTAGGGTCCTTAAGTAACCCTCAGGAATACTAATACAGGTTTATAGAGATCGTTGAGCAGCAAGGACCGAGCGTGAGTGGGCTGTTTGATTTATAAAAGGCTTGCATGCATAAACTGTTTTACTATTTCCACTGATGAGTCTTATAAACTGCTTATATATGTTATTACAATGTTTTGGGCATGAGACCCGTCTGGATTATATGTGGATTTTGTTTGGGATGTCCGGGGGACATAGGGTAAACTATACTGTTATTGTACTGTACTTTCCTACCTGTGTATATAGTCTCCTCCAGGGAGGGTCGTTGGCCTGGGTGGACCCTGGAGTAGTCACGGGGCTCTGACTGAGTGGAGTTGACCCCCGTTGGGCTGCTTACTCTCAGGAAGGCATGTTCATATACCTCGGGCAGTGACCGGGATACCGGGAGCTGATGTACCTAGAGAGTCTCGGGTGTGAGACCCTGAGTGGCAACGCGTAGCCTTAGAACCGTGACATCATTTGGGTTGGGTTTTTACAGTGCACTGATATGTTAGTTTCACCTTACGATTATTATTGTGGTTTATTGGTTTATATATTATGTTTTCACTGCATGCAAGATTTGGAAAACGGAGGGGTAAAACTGTATGATTATTTTATTATTAAGTTGATTTCTAAACTGTTATTTTTGGCCCACTCACCCTTGTTTTACTGACCCCTCCAGACCCTGACACGGCCATAGAGGAGGAGGATCCGGAGGAGGAGGCAGAGGTTTAGTTTGCCTAGCTGTGCACCTGTACACCCACTTGTGGGTAGGTTGAGCACCGAATAAATGTACTCTGACTAGTGTGCTCACATGTTGTATTTTACTTTCCCTTGTCTGACAGTATCACTTTAAACACTGTGGTTGTACATTATTTATCTATGTGAGTCTTCGGTTTTTATTTAAGGGTACTTTTGGTATGTTTAGAGTCATTGTCAGACGGGAGCGGGTCACGTCCCCAGGTGGTCCCAGGTGGGATTGGGACGGGTCCTGTCATTGTCCTTGAAATTTTAAAACAAATCCTAACCATTTGTTCCAAATTAAAATGCTTAAAAGACATCAATCCTCCGTGTGACGACCCGGAAATTCGAAAAAGGAAAAATTTGAAGGAAATGATGATTTTGCCACTAGGTAGAAGGGCCAAAAGTTGACTTTTTGATCGGGACATTTTTTGGACTTTTCGGAAGGACCGTTGGATAGGTCTCAGGACGCTGAATCCGTAGGCAGGCGGCAGGCGACATGCGTCAATCGGAGGTCAGATGTGAAAGTTATGGGTCTAGATACCTGAAGGCATTTTGGTAATTTATCAAAGAAGGGTAAAATGGTAATTTGAATGGACTTTTGATGAGTTAGTACGATTATGACTCACCTAGGTTGGTAAGTGACATCTGTCACCTTGTTAAGGGAGATTAGTTGTAACGACCCGTCCCGTAAATCGGGATTAGATTAGTGCCCACTCAGAGATGTACAGGTCAGGGATGACGAAGGGAAAAATGGTAATTTGTCCTTGAGGGGCATTTTGGACATTTCTTGCGTTGGGATCTGTGCCCACTCAGAGATGGACACTTGGCTTTTGTTGAAAATGGTGACCATAGGATTTTTTACGCGTGGCCCTCTTTGGATGGCCTTAGAACCATCTCTCACCACCATTACCCGTTTAAACTAAGTGTGTGTGCACGGTGGAAAACATAAAAACAGGGCTTGAAAAAGTCTCCCCCTTTTCCTTCGATCTTCAACATTTTTTTTTTCTAATGAATGAGCGTAGAGGTGAGAGACAGGGGGATGGGGGAAGTGGTGGTGCCACCGTGAACAACCGTCGTGGACGATGGTTTTCCAATCGGGAAAAACAGAGGGCATCGCATGCTTTGACCATGAATTCCATTCTCTTTGCCTTCCATCTTTTGCCCATGGTTTGTGCATCAAAAAGAGAGTGAAAGTCGAGAGGAAGGTGGTGGTATCCACGGAGGAGCTCACGGCGGACAGTAAGGTCATATTCTCGAATTAAGTTAGTTTGAAATCAATTATGGCAAATGAAGAATTCTTGGTTATCGAGAGGTTGTGACGATTTAAAAGTGTTTCTAGGGACTCCAGAAGATGTTTAGGATCAAAACCAGAGATGAATGATGGCTGGAACCATGAAACCGTATGGAGAAACTGGACCGATTCTAGAAAAACGATTGAAGGTATGATGATATAGCTTGGTTTTCCCACCCTGAGCTCATGGATCTTTTAGAAACATTGAAATAAGATTAAAGAATTAATTAGGGTTGAAAATGGACAAAACTGGATAGGATAGACTCGTGAACCGGCCACGCCGGTTTGGGCTGAACTGTGAACCAGTCGGACCGGGTTTACCCGAGGAAGAAGATGACTGCACTGAGGCGCGTGAGGCCCACGCGCAGCCCCTTTGGGAGGCGCGTGGGGGCACGTGGTACAGTATCTAGGGGAGTTTTCAATATGAATTTTTATCGTATCGATGTAACGAACATTTTAAGACTGGTTTCGAGTCAATTGGACATCGTCTCGATAGTTTTAGGGATGTTCGAAGGTTTTAGGTCTCAATTAAAAATAGTTAAAAATTCGGGAAAATTACGGGGCTTTAGTATGATCATTGTGAAGTAGTTAGTAACCGTATTATGGGTTTTGGACAGGTTCGGGGAAGCCGAGGTTAGTGGAACGGCCAGGAACGGCTTAAGCGCGTGTATTGAGGCGACGTCAGAATGGTCTATGACTGGACTTTTCTTTCTAACTTATGATGCATGCATATATGTTTTAATATGTTTTCATATGTGATTCTATGATTTGCTTTATGATCTTGATGTTTTACAGTTTTGCACATTTTTCGAGGTATTTTACGGAATTTCACGTTTACGAGATTTAGTCCGACCTTGTGATTTGACTGTGGTTTTAATGATTGGATTTCGGGATTTGAAATATGATTTGATTCCAATGATTTGAAATGGATTTTGGAAAAGTGATTTCGGGCTTGGAGCCCTATTCATGAGCTTTCGATTTTGAATTGGATTTCGGAAATGAATCGGGATTTGGGTTAAGGATGATGGTTCCGGATGCTAGCTTACAGAATCATCGTTGCGAATTCGGATAAGGATTTTTTGTGGTTTTCACTGTTGTTTGAAAAATGGTTTTGGGTTTAAAGACCCAGAAAAAGAGAAAAATTCACTGGATCTGGTTTTGAGTTTAAAGACTCGGATTGATTGACGGGGGGAGGGCCCTGGATTGATATATTTTGAGTTTAAAGACTCGGTTATGATACCCCCCGAGGCTTGTGATTGTGTTTTGAGTTTAAAGACTCGTTGATATCTCGGGAAGGCCTGGTTATTGCGCATTGTGTTTTGAGTTTCAAGACTCGGGCGCACTTGAGATCCAGTAAACTTGTATGATTGATATTTTCATTGGTTTTATGATGTTTTGGGCAGTGGCCCGGATGAAGTGGATTGACGAGTGTTGGGACTGAGTTCCCGGATTTTAGATTGATTTGTGATTTGAGGCTGAGGCCTGGATTTTAATAACGGTTTTGATACGGGTTTTCAAATGGTTTTTCTTGGATGGTTTTTGATATGAGTGGTTTCATGACTTGGATTTGATATGCATGCATTGGTTTTTGCGTGGAGGTAAAATGTACTTGTTTTAATGAACTGTTTTTTGAACCCATTACTTTATTTATGTCCACTCACAGTCTTTTGTGTTTTTGATACCCTCCAAGTTGTTGCGGTGCGGGCTGTTGGTCGAGAGTGACGGAGGCATCACACCCAAGATCCACAGTAGTTTCAGCGCACTCTGGGAAGTTCGGACACTTTGAAGACGGTTGAATTGAGAATCCCTTGTCCGACTTACGTGTCACATGGAGGTTGGACGTCAGTTTAGCCTTCATGGCATTCATAAGTTAGACGGGATCAAGATTTAGCCCTTAATCTTGGGGGATTAGGGGTGGGTCCTGACATGTATCATATCCGGGTCTTTAAACCCAATAACCAGATCCATCAAATCAAATCCAAAACCATTTTAAAACCATTTCCAAATCTATGTCCAAATCCGAATTCGAAATCATCATTTCGAATTCCCAGCCGAATCCGAAATCAACATCCCGAATCCAAATCCAGAATCATATCCATACTACATTTCCAAATCTGAATCTGAAACCATCATTCTGTAAGCTAGCATCCGGAATAACCATTTCGAACCCAAATCCGGAAATTCACTTTCAAGTTCCAAAATCGAATCCCGAATCGTCATCCTGAAATCCGATTCCAAAACCCGAAATCACGTTTATTGAAACCACTTTTATGCACTGGGCCTCAAGCCTGAAATCACTTTTCCGAAATCCATTTTAAATTATTGAAATCAAATCATATTTCAATTCCCAAAATCATAGTATCAAAACCCATATCAAATCATAGCATAAAAGCATATCTCGTAAAACATGCAATTCTCGAAATACGTGCAAAACCGTAAATCATTAAGAGCATATCATAAACACAGAAATCACGTATAGAAACATATAAAACATATATGTATGCAACATAAGTTCGAAAGAAAAGTCCACTCACAGACCATTAATGCCGCTACCTCGATACGAGCGCAAGTACGCTTTTTTGGCCAATCCACTATCACCGGCTTTCCCGAACCTGTCCAAATCCCATAATAAGATCACTAACTACTTCATAAAGCTTATACTAAAGCCCATAATTTTTCTGAAATTTTAACTATTTTTAACCGAGCCTTAAAACTTTCAGACAGATAGAAATATATCGAGACGATGTCCGATCGACTCGAAACTAGTGCCAAAATGTTCATTACATCGAATACTTTAAAAGTCGTGTTAGAAACTTCCCCAAAGGGGGCCCTACGCGCCCTCACGCGCCACCCAAGGGGGATGCGCGTGGTAGCCACGCCCCTATTGTTTATTGTCCCCTACCTCAGGTGAATTCGGTTCAGACCGATCCAGACCGGCCCGGTCCAGACCCGAACCAGTGTTCGCGGGTTTTGTCCATTTAGCCTATTTTTAATCCTAATTTCACCATTAATGTCGTCTAAGCTTTTCCATTTTAACCTCGTTTTCAAAACTCACAAATAAGGTCTGTAGGGTACCTTCCCGATCAAATTTCATTCCTTCTAATTTCTCCTCTCTGTTTTCATGGCTCCGGCCATCACTTTCCTTAATTCCTCGTCCATAATCCTCCTTTTGATGTCCAAAACCTCAACCAAATAACCATTTCAATTATCAGTCATCACTAAGGATGAAAATATCGATATCGACGGATATATCGCTAGTTAAATTTATGGATATCTCGCTCCAAATATCGGTATCGATATCGATATCGTTTACGGTCAACAAAAATGATGGAAATTCGGTATAAAAGTTGGAAATTTGGAATGAAACTTTGGGAAAATCTTAAGTATCCAATAATGGTTATATAGGACTAATAAAAACTATAAAATGATTTTTTATATAATAAATATATGACAATTGTTTGATATAATATGATTTTGCCGATTACTAATAATATAAATATCAAATATAAATATAAATTGAATGTTAAAAGGTTAAAAACATAACAATAAACATACAAAAATTCAATGTAAAAAAATGATAAAATAAGTTTAAATATATTTAATATTGAAAAAAAAAATGAAAAAATAGGGTCAAATTTTGTTTAAAAAATTGGAAGTAATGGATTATATAAAATTGAACAAAAAATGGAAGAAAAAAAAAAAACCAACCTTTGAAAAATTGGAATAAATGAATAAAAAAGGAAAAAAAAAATAACCATTAATGGCAGCCAGGGGGGTCGAACCCAAGACCCCCCAAATGAATCCAAAAACCCAAACTAACTCTGCTGGGCTGGATTTTGTTAAATTATATAACGTCAATTATATAAGTATACATATTAACCGGCTAGCAACAGTCTCCCCCTACCTCCCGCCGAGTCTGTAACTCGGGTTTTTCGACCCGGCGGCATGACCCAACGATATATCCTTCGATTTAAGTCCGATTTTTACGAATTAATAGTGCATTTTCATCGTTTTGATCCTAGGAAAGGATCAGTGTACTCACATCATGTCAATTGTTCGATATTTCGGTGAATTTCTTTCCCCTCCCCCTCTTCTTATATGCCGCCGGCCCAAAATACCGAAATTTCGGCGACATTCACCGATATTTTCATCAATGGTCATCACAACCTAAGTTGCCATGTTCGAAATCAAAGGAAAGTTTCATGGAAGGTTCACTTACCTTCCAACTCTGGCCTCGAAAACAGGCTCTATTCGTTCCTTACAACTTTTGGATCATTAACCTAGTAATCCATTTGAGTATTAACGGTTAAAACGCGGTTCTCCATGTTCAATTGAAAACAAGGCTCGCACGGGTTTTTACCTTTATTCTCCATCACGAACACTGCCGTTCACCGCCATGGTCATCAAGGGAATCCTCTAACCTTCCTCTCTCATTCTCATTCAGTAAGTACGAGCAATAAGGACGTTTGCAAGTGATTGTAGGGCTTA
This sequence comes from Prinsepia uniflora, assembly GCA_032719365.1. NCBI lineage: Eukaryota > Viridiplantae > Streptophyta > Magnoliopsida > Rosales > Rosaceae > Prinsepia > Prinsepia uniflora. Next base: position 50,473,990 of record CM064862.1, read on the forward strand.
ATATTCAAGGTGTCACTGAGCCTCTGTTTTCCTCTCTAACACGTGCTGCAAACATGTTTTAAAATAGAAATGTGTGGCGGTGGGGAGAGCCTTCCACAGCCTTCCAGTGAGGGACATGTGTCCCAATCTGAGTGGGCACCAATCCTGAGCCAGCCAAGTGTCCCCTGATCACTGGGCACCAATCCCAATGCAAGGACAATTGACCAAAATGCCTTTGAATGGCAAATTGCCATTTTACCCTTCGTGTGTTTAGACTTATAACGAAACCGTCTAACGTCTGATGACAGCATGCCACCTGTCGTTGTACTCAGGGAATCGAGACCTACCTAACGATCCTCGAAATACGTGACAAGACCATGCCATATGAAAAGTCAACAAATTGCCCATTTTTAACTAAATTACCAAATTACCCTTGAACTTCTGAACGTCATAACATTCTCCTTGAATGTCAAAATCGGACGTGCCACCTGTCTATGAACTCGTGACGTCCCGAACTACATCACAGTCATCGGTCAAAGTTCATTTGACTGCCGAACAAAAAGTCAACTGTTTGCCCAATTCTAGGGGGCAAAATCGTTATTTCGCACCGTCCGTCTGAAATCAGCCAACTAATCACCGATTAACTTCACTAATCTGTCATTAACCATTAATATAATCCCAGTTTACGGGACGGGTTCTTACACGGTGTAAAATGACCGTTTTGCCCCTAGTCGTGGTCAAAATGTTGACTTTTGACTCGGGGAGTCAAACATACGAGGACCGATGATCGTGACGTAGTTCGAGACGTCACGAGTCCGTAGACAAGCGGTACGTCGAAATCAGACGTCGGACAAAAAAGTTATGGTCACGGGATCGAAATCGGGGGATTTACGTCTCGGGATCCGATTAAAATCTGATTAGGAAGATATTTATGTGGGACCCCTGGATGAGTGACAAGTGTCGCTCATCTCATTGGTCATTAACCCTAAAAAGTAGATCTAAATAATTAAAATAATATTATCCTAATTATTTTATAATTAATCTCACCCACTTTCCATCTCCACCTTTCATCTCTACCTTCGCCTCTCATCTCCACCTTCCATCTCTCCCTCATCTGATCATTAGTTATCATCTTCTTTTATTTTTCATTTCCAAACCCGATCACCATCTTCTTTCTCTCTAAACCAATAAACAACACACATATCATCTCACCACCATGACTATCTTGTGTTCGTGTGAGAGAACGTGAGTGAGGGAGTGATCAGAAGGGCTGAGAGACGATGGGACACGGAGGTCCATGACGGAGGTAAGTTGACCCGAGAACCCGTCTGTTTTCAAAAATTGGAAGTTGATTTTTGGATGTCATTTTGAATTCCTTTTGATCCTAACACGACCTAGGGACTAGGACGACTCGATGGGGATCAATTTCGAAGGAAATGGATGACTAGAAGGACGGGAAACTGAGCTTGAAGGTCAAGCTCACTGTTTGATCATGGGTGGTATGTTTTCGTTTGTCTTTCACGTGTTTTGAGTGACTAGATCGATAAGAAATGAGAGTAGAGGAAGGTTTAGGAATCGAAAGGGACAAAAATGGATTGAAAATGAGAGGGTTAGAGCACTAAACCGGTCACGCCGGTGCATTCCGGTCGAAACGAGTGAACCCGGGTCTGTTGGAGGTTAGGGGTGATGAACAGTGCAGGCCCTTGGGCTTCACACGCAGCCCCTTTGGGCAACGCATGAGGGCGCATTGGGGGGTATTTTGGGGATGACTTCAACATGACTTTTAATCTATTCGATGTAACGAACATTTGGTACTGGTTTCGTGTCCATCGGACATCGTTTCGATATAGTTCGGGATGTCCGAAGGTTTAGGATCAAGTTTAAAAATAGTTAAAAATTCGGGAAAATTTTGGGACTTCAATAATAAGGTAGTTAGTAACCCTTTAGTATGATTTGGACAGGTTTGGGAGTCCCAGTGACGGTGATTAGCTCGGGGAGGCTTATAACACGTAAATCGAGACGGCAGCTTAGGACGGTCTTTGAGTGGACCTTGATTTCTAAACTGTGATGCATGTGTAAATGTTTTATGTGTTTTATAGATATGATTTCTATCATGATGATTATGGACTTGGTGATTTACATGATTTCACGTATTTCGAGGCAATTTACGTATTTGTACATATATCGAGGTTTACGATTTTACGTTGTGATTATACGTGCTTATGGTTTTGGTAATGATTTAATGAAATGGTTTTAGATTTGAAAAGGGAAACTTGGGCACGAGACCCATTTGTTTTAGAAACTTTCGGACTTGAAGTCCAATTAGTTACGTTATCGGGCTAGAGGCCTAATTGGTTCGTGAATTGATTTCGGATTTGAAAATATGGAATCAGGTACGAGGCCCATTTGATTTACGAACTCTTGGACTTAAAGTCCATTTGATTTAACAAGACATTGGGCCGAAGGGCTAGTTGGTTTACGTATCAGGCTCGAGGCCTAGTTGATTTACGTTTCGGGCTCGAGGCCCAGTTGATTTGGCCTGGGGCCTAGTTGGGTTACGAAATTAGGCACGTGGCCTATTTGGTTTATGAAATCGGGCATGAGGCCTAATTGGCTTACGAAATCGGGCATGAGGCCCAATTGGTTTATGAATTCGGGCTTGGCGCCTAGTTATGGTTTACGATTGTGATTTCGGGTCGGGGATCCATAAATGGATTCTGGTTCACGACTGTTTATGGGGACCGGGCATGAACCTTTGAAAGGTTTTGAGAATGATTTCAAAATGGTTTTTCATATACCATCCTTATATATTTATGGATTATCTCTTCCAGGGAGGGTCTTTGGCCTGGGTGTACCCCGGAGTAGTCACGGAGCACTAACTGAGTGGAGTCGCCCCCGTTGGATACCTTACTATCAGGAAGGCTATTATGGATTATAACCCCCAGGGAGGGTCATTGATCTGTGGACATTGACCTGGGTGGACCTTGGGAAGACTTGGGATTTGAGACCCCGAGTAGCACGCGCGTAGCTTTAGAAACCGTGACAGGATTGGTTATATGATATTGGTGAACATGATTTCTTGGAATTTTTGAAATTGTGTTTTGAGAATATTAAATGGATTTGGACAATGAACCACATATTCAGATTTTTGGTTTTAGGGTGAGTTCCCACATATGGCTATTATGTCAGGGCCCACCCCTAATCCCCCGGGATTAGGGGCTAAACCCCGCTCCCGTCTAGCTTGCGCATGACACGAGGGCCAAACAGACGCCTAACCTCCCTGTGACACGTAAGTCGGACAAGGGAGTTCCGATCCAACCATCTCAACAACTTCGAACTTTCCAGAGTGCGCAGAGTCTACTGTGGATTGTGCGTGTGATGTCTCCATCTCTCTCGACCGACAGCCCGCACTGCAGCAACCTGGAGGGTATCGAAAACACGAAAAGACTGTGAGTGGACAAAAATAAAGTTTAAGTTCAAAAACAGTTATCAGAAAACACATACATTTATACCCTCCGCATAAAAACCAATGCATGTATATCAATTTCATGTCATAAAACCGTGTACGAAAAACTAAACACATTTTTCTTTTTCCAACTCTCGGGCCTCCGCCCAAAACCGTCAAAAACCGTTTCATCCGGGCCACTTCCCAAAACATCATCATCATCAAGTCTCAGTGAAAACCCAAAACACATTTAAAACCACATTCTCATCCATCGAACCTGTTGGATCTATCAGAGTCTTTAAACTCCCGAGTCTTTAAACTCAATCTAGGCCTCTATAATATCCGAGTCTTTAAACTCCCGAGTCTTTAAACTCAACAGGCCTACGGGGGAAATATCCATATATCCGAGTCTTTAAACTCCCAAGTCTTTAAACTTAATCCGGGCCCGTCCCCCGTCAATCAATATCCGGGTCTTTAAACCCAATAACCAGATCCAGCAAATCCAATTAAAACCATTTGAAAACCATTTTCCATTTCCATATCCAAACCCGAATCTGAAATCACTAGTCGGATGCCCTTCCGGAATCCATAACCGTTATTCCGAATCCAGACCAAGCATTCATTTCCTTCTCATTTCCAGATCCGAGTCCGCAACCATCATTCCGTAAGCCGGCATCCGGAATAATCATTCCGAACCCAAACCCGAAAATCCATTTCCAAAACCACTTTTCTGAAATCCTTTTTCCTTTGAAATCAACTCGTATTTCGAATCCCAAAATCAGTTCAGAAAAACCAGGTTCAAATTGCGATACTTATCAAAACCTCGTAAAACGTGAAAACCGTCTTTTTTCTCGATAAACGTGCAAAAACCATCAACCATCACAAGCATAAATCGAATCATAAAATCAAGTATAGAAAACATATAAAAACACATATGCATGCATCAAGAGTTAGAAAGCAAAGTCCACTCACAGACCATTTCAGCGTCGCCTCGATACACGCGCACTTACGCCGTCCCCGGCCATTCGCTATCCTCGGCTTTCTCGAACCTGTCCAAATCCCAATATAAGGTTACTACTACTTCACGATACTCATACTAAAATCCCATAATTTCCCCGAACTTCTAAGCGTACTTCAAACGGGACCCTAGACCTTCGACCTCGCGGAACTAACCTCAAACGACGTCCGATTAACCCGGAACCAATTCCAATAGACTCATCACAACCCCTAGACCAAAAACCATGTTGACGGTTTTACCAACCGCTGCCACACGCGCCCCCACGCGCCGCCCAAAGTGGCTGCACGTGGGCCTCACGCGCTAGCTACAGTACCATCATCTACCTCGAGTCGACCTGGTCGAACCGGTCTCTGCAACTTGAACCGGCGAGAACGGTTCAACGCCGTGCCTGCACCGTCCAATCATGAGCAATCCAGTCCCCTCACTCAAACACCTCGACACCGTCCCTAACCCGTCGACTCGAGCTCAAAACCAAAACCCAAACTGTCCCCTGTTTTCTACTCCGGCCACCCAGGTCTTCTCCCGTCACAATAACCACCCTAGACGGCGCCTAGGACCTCCCTAAGCCTCGTACCACTCACCATAACCGTCGACTCAACCCCAGACTGCACGACTTTCCGTTTGAACATCGCATCAAAATAGAGTATGCACATGGGAAAAACAATTACCTGCCTGTCGATCACCGCCGTGCACACCGTCGCGCTCCCTGGAGTCCGCAGAGTCGCCTGAGCTACCCTTCGAGTCCAATTAAAGAAACACACAGCCACACCACCACTATGATCTCTCACCCCTTCTCTGTTTCCCTGCGAACTCAAACCTTCCACTCCCCTGATTATCTTTCACGAATTTCCCTCACTTCTCACTCACTGTCTCTCACTCGATCTTCAGTCTCTCATCCACTCAACAGAACACACAACACTCCTTGCACTTGATCGATTTTCTCTCCAACTCACCCTCTGTTTCTCTTGTTCGAACACGACTACACACGACTGCACAAATTAAACACACACCGTGCACGGCCTAGAAGCCACTACACACACTACACGTGTCACCAATCCCTCAAGCCTCACACAAAAATCTCCTCTCTGCTCAGGACACTTGTCCCAATCCGGTTGAACCATACCCAGAGTACCAAAAGACCAAAATGCCCCTTTTTGACTCCAAAATTACCATTTTACCCTTACCGTTTTAGACCCATAACTTACACATCCTAACTCCGGGAAACACGTGCCGCCTGTCATTGAATTCAGGACGAAGAGATCTATCTAACGGTCCTAGGTCAACGTGTCAAAACCCGATCATCCAATAAGTCAACTTTTCCCCATAGTTTAACCAAATTACGAAAGTGCCCTCAAACTTCTGAACATCATAACTTCCTCCTCGGATGTCAGAATCGGGCGTGCCACCTGTCTACGGATTCGTGACGTCCTATACCATGTCACAGTCATCGGTCAAAATCCAATTGACCGCCCGAACTAAAAGACGGGTCGTTACATATTATGTTATGGATTTGAGTAAATTGTTTTGGATAGGGGCCCGTATGTTTTGGATTACGGAAATTGGGGCTGCGACCTAATAATGTTTATTTGAATATGTGGTTTGATAAACGGTTTTCCTATGCATGCATGCTTTTTAGTGAAGGGCATAAATATCTTTTATGAAATGTGTTTTATTAAACTATTGCTTTTTGTCCACTCATAGTTTTTTCTAGTTTTTAATGCGCTTCAGGTTGATCACGGGTGCGGACTGTAGTAAAGACCGAGACATCACACTCTTCCATCGGATCCTGGCGCATTTAGGAAGCCAGTCGGGCTGATGGTTTCAATTTATTCCCTTGTTTGACACTTCGTGTCAGACGGGATCATGACGCATCCCATGTTAATCCCGGGGGGATTAGGATGGGTCGTGTCATCAAGAGTCTCCCTTACCTCTCCATTCCCCAAAACCTGACGAGGGAGAATAATTTCAACCCGGGTTTGGGTCAAGTTTTGGTCTCATGGTCCAAGTCTTAGATGGCTCTTGCAGTAGTGACTAGGTTCCAAAAATCTCGTGAGTTGATAAGATGCTACTAGTGTCATCTAGACCATGGAGACACCAATTGGGGAAAAATGCCATTCATAGTCGAGCTTAGTGAACCGCACGGCCTAGCATCTCCCTAGATTTTCATTACCAAAACTAGCCACAACAAAAGACAACCATTAATCCTCACGATTGCATCTCATGAGTCCTGAGAAATATTATATGCAATTGAATCCATATCTGGAAGAATTAGAGGTCGACCGAGAGCTCTTAGCTCTATTGAGGTTCTTCCTCTCCAAGCTTCCCTCACGATGGCATTCGACGATATGCGTGATGGTTTTGGGTTTGCTTTGTGAAGAGAAGTTATGGGTTACAATCTGACGTCCAAGATGATCGAGGACGGTGTCGAAGAGGGCTAGTAACACTGTTCTGTTCGTCGGTCAATTCTCGATCATCCTTAAAGAATTGAAAGGTCGCGGAAGGAGATGAAAGGTTGATGACACGACCCATCCCAATCCCCCGGGGATTAACACGGGATGTGTCGTGATCCCGTCTGACACGAAGTGTCAGACAAGGTATAAATTAAAACCTTTAGCCCTGCCGGCTTCTAGAGCGCGCCAGGATCCGGTGGAGGAGTGTGATGTCTCGGTCTCTATTACAGTCTGCATCCGAGATCAACCTGAAGGGCATTGAAAACTAGAAAATACTGTGAGTGGACAAAAAGCAATAAGTTTTATAAAACACATTTCATAAAAGACCTTTATGCCCTTCACTAAAAAGCACGCATGCATAGGAAAACCATTTATCAAACCACATGTGTTTCAATAACCATTAATAGGGTCTCAGCCCCAAATTCCGTAAATTCAAGTCATACGGGCCCTTGCCCAAATCCATTTACACAAATCCTTAAATATCAAAAATATGTGGGAACTCAGCCCAAATTCATTTATTATCCACAAAACACACTTTCGCAAAACCAAGAAATCATGTTTATCAATGTCATATAACCAATCATGTCATGGTATCTAAAGCTACGCGCGTGCTACCTGGGGTCTCAAATCCCAAGTCTCCCCAAGGTCCACCTAGGTCAATGTCCGTAGATCAATAACCATCCCTGGGGATTTTAATCCATAATAGCCTTCTTGAGAGTAAGGTACCCAACGGGGGCGACTCCACTCAGTTAGTGCTCCGTGACTACTCCGGGATCCACCCAGGCCAACGACCCTCCCCGGAGGAGACAATCCATAAATATAAAGGATGATATATGAAAAACCATTTTGAAATCATTCTCAAAACTTTTCAAGGGTTCATGCCCGGTCCCCATAAATCGTCATGAACCAGAAATCCATGTATGGGTCCCCGACTCGAAATCACAATCGTAAACCATAACTGGGCCCTAAGCCCGAATTCATATACCAACTGGGCCTCCCGGCCCGATTCGTAAACCAATTGACCCTCGTGCCTGATTTCATAAACCAAATGGCCCTCGTGCTCGATATCGTAAACCAAATGGGCCTCGTGCCCGAATTTGTAAGTCAATTGGGCCTCGAGCCCGATATGCAAACCAACTGGGCCTCGAGCCCGATACATAAACCAACTGGGCTTCCAGCCCGATGCCTTGTTAAATCAAATAGACTTAAAGTCCGAGAGTTCGTAAATCAAATGGGTCTCGTGCCCGATTCCATATTTCCAAATCCGAAATCAGTTCACGAATCAATTGGGCCCCTTGCCCGATAACGTGATTAAAAGGGAGTTCGAGTCCGAGGGTTTCCAAAACAAATGGGTATCATGCCCAAGTTTACCTTTCCAAACCCAAAACCATTTCATTAAACCATACCCAAAACCATAAGCACGTATAATGAGTGCAAAACCGTAAACCTCAATTTACGTGCAAACACGTAAATCGCCTCGAAATGCGTGAAGTCATGTAAATCACTAACATCCAAATCATCATCATAGAATCACATCAATAAACCATATAAAACATTTATGCATACATCACAGTTTAGAAATCAAGGTCCACTCCCAGACTGTCCTAAGTTGTCGCCCCTATTTGCGTGTTGTAAGCCTCCTCGGGCTAATCACTGTCACCGGGACTCCCAAACCTATCCAAACAACTTTGAGGGTTACTAACTACCTCATTAACCTCTTGTTGAAGTACCGTAATTTTCCTGAATTTTTAACTATTTTTAAACTCGATCCTAAAACTTCGGATGTCCCGAATAATATCGAAACGGTGTCCGATTGACACAAAACAAGTCCCAAATGTTTGTTACATCGAATAGGTTAAAATTCATGTTGAAGTCATCCCCAAAGGACCCCTCAAGCACCACCAAGCGCCGCCAAAAGGGGCTACTCGTGAAGCCCACGTGCCTACTGTTCATCACCCGTAATGTATCGACCCGTCCCGGAACTCGGGATTAGTGAAGTGATTAGTAACGGATTAGGGAGTTTAATCGGTGGTTAGTTGGTTACTGTTAGACTTTGGGCGTAGAATGACAATTTTACCCCTAGTTTGGGAAAAAAGTTAACTTTTAGTTCGGACGATCAATTGGGCATTGACCGATGACTGTGACATAGTTTGGGACGTCACGAGTCCGTAGACAGGTGGCACACCCGATTCCGACATCCGAGGAGGAAGTTATGATGTTCGGAAGGTTGAGGGCATTACCGTAATTTGGTTAAAATAGGGGGGAAAGTTGACTTTTCGCACGATAAGGTTTTTATACGTAAACCGAGGACCGTTAGGTAGATCTCGTCGTCCTGAGTTCAACGATAGGCGGCATACTTACATTGGACGTCGGACGAGCGAGATACGGGTCTAGAACGGTGAGGGGCAAAATGGTAATTTGGACTCACAAGGGGCATTTTGGTCTTTCTGGTGCCTTGGGAATTGTGAAATCTGATAAGGACAAGTGTATAGGTTTTATTGGATAGTTTGGGCTTGGGACCACCAGGTGTTTGACACCTGGCTGGATTCCAGTGGGTTCTAGTCTACACGGTTGCACGTTTAAATGGTTTTTGTTGATCGATTAAGAAAACAGAGAGACTGACCGTGAGAGAATCGACCATCCCCTCCCCCCCCCCCCCCCCCTCCCCAAGTCTGATCCGTGTGTGTGATCTTTGTGGTGTGTTTAGAGACTAACTGATAGAGTGGCGAGTGTTTCTGGGTGAAGGTTGGTGGGAGAGGAAACAGTTGGGAATGTGGGGGGGGGGGGGGGGGGGGGAACACAGTGAAAACAGAGAACCACCGTGCAAGGCTAAGAGGACAACTGATCAAACCAATCGAGTCTGGGAGTGTGTGAGTGTGATCAGAGGAAGGTTGAGAGTGTGTAATTGTGTTTGTGAGGATTTGGGAGTGACTGTGTGTGTGAAGTGAGGAGCAGACAAGAGAAACAGAGAGGGAGTTTGGTGGTGGTGCTACCGTGTTTTGATTAATCGTGGCTGCTGGTGGTGTTCAGAGGACGGAGGAGGAGCTGAGGAGTCGAGTGGACCCAAGGGAACGCGGCGGCGAGCACGGAGGAGACTAGAACGACGGTAAGGTTTCCTTATCCCCTGTTTTCCGTTTAATTTCAAAGTTAAAGTCGTGGCTTTTGGGGCTGAGTCGAGGGATTTTGTGAGTTCTATGAGGCTTAGTAGGGTCCTAGGAATCATTTAAACTCGAAGCCGTGATGGGGGATTGCTTGGTTGGCCAGGAACCGAAACAGAGGTTTCAAACAGTTTTGGTTCGAGCTTGAGGACGACGGGTTGGAGGCTGTAATGTCTAGTTTTTAGGATTGGGATTAGTTGCTAGGATAAGGATGAAGCTATTGGTGGAAAAAGGGACAAAAACGGTTGCAGGAAGGCGGGGAATCGGTCACGCCGGTTCAGACCGGTCTGACCATTGAGGAAGAAGATGAACAGTGTTCTGTGTGCAGGCGTGTGAGGCCCACGCGCAGCCACTTTGGACGACGCGTGGGGGCGCGTGCGGCAATTTTCGGGGAAGTGTCTAACTAGTTTTTTACTTTACTTGTTGTAACAAATATTTTGGGATATGTTTCGGGACGATTGGACGTTGTTTCGGGTTAGTTCTGCGGGATCGAAGGTTTAGAGTTCCGTTTAGAGTACGCTTAGAAGTTCGGGAAAATTATGGGACTTGAGTAGGACTTTTGTGACGTAGTTAGTAACCTCGTTATGGGCTTTGGACAGGTTCGGGAAAGCCGAGGATAGCGAAATGGCCGGGGACAGTGTAAGTGCGTGCGTATCGAGGGTATACATGTAATTGTTTTATTGAACTATTTTTTAACTATACTTTCTTTTTGTCCACTCACAGTCTTTTCGTGTTTTCGATACCCTCTAGGTTGTGCGGCGCGGGCTGTTAGTCGAGAGAGACGGAGACATCACACGTACGATCCACAGTAGACTTTGCGCACTCTGGAAGTTCGGAAGTTTTTGGATGGTCGGATCGAGAATCCCTTGTCCGACTTACGTGTAACATGAAGGTTGTACGTCAGTTTAGCCTTCGTGTCATGCGTAAGTTAGACGGGATCGGGATTTAGCCCTTAATCTCGGGGGATTAGGGGTGGGTCCTGACAATTTGGTATTAGAGCAAGGTTCCGTATGTTCTGCACGAGGTTTTGTGTGTTCTGCTCGAGGTGTGGCTCCCAGAGTCATTGGTTCGTCGACTTGGGTGGTGTGATGCTACTGTGGATGTGATGTCTCGACGCGGAACAGGCCGTCAGCAACCTGGATACGATAGTGATAGTACGTTCGAGGTGGTTAGATAGCAGCGATTGAGGGTGTAAGTCGCTCGATACGCGGTGCGAGGTAAGACGTATGTCGGCTTAGGGCCGGAAGGTATTGGTGTTACTTGATGGATGGACCATAGGGTCGGAGATACGCTAGCAGAAGTAACCTGGAAGGTAGCCGGTGAGCTACAGATGAGTAGGTTTGTCGGCCTGAGGGGCCTGAGAGTAGCTCGTTGAGTTAGTGAGATACGTAGGCCGAGGAGGCCGATTGATGGTGGCCGGTTGGGCCGGATGGCGTTTGGATGTTGATCGGATGGATTGGTAACCTTTGATCAGTTGGGTTGAGTTTGGAATTGTGCGCCTACGAGTAGCCGGATGCCTTGATGGCAGGGTCTAGGAACTACTGTGCGACTCGAGGGATTGTTCCCCCTAGTGATGAGCTTAGTCGGGTGTGACGACTCGCGTGGAAAGTCTGTAGTGAACCAGTGGCAATTGCGGGTTTGGGTAACCTGGACGACGGGGATGATTTGAGAAACCCCGTGGGATTACTAGAGTGTAGTGAGAAGTACCTGAGGGAAACTGTGAGTTGGGGTTTGTGGTATCATAGTCCTTGTGGTTTGGGCCGACTTACGGCTGGATTGGAGACGGTGTTGCTAGGTGCAGCCGAAGTAGTGGTTGCCTGGTGGATGACTCTGAACGAGGGTTCGTATGCCGAGCAAGGTAAGGATGACCATGGGTAGGTCATGAACCAGGACGAACGGTCAGGATGTCATGGGTTGATCAGAGTAGCGCAGCGGAAGCGTGGTTGTGATCTGTAGAAGATGAGGAGCCCTATGGCTAGTAGATTTGAGTTAGGAAACTTGTGGTTGAAATAATTGGATTTGTAACCTCCCTTAACTTGTAGTGTGTTCTAAAGTAGAGCAGTACTTTGTGACGCCGAGTGTAGCGAGTGTTATGGTGAGTTCCGTTGAAGGATGATGGAAGGAATTGGAAAGGAGTGACTATAACTGATCGATATGAGGTTATTGAGAGAATCCACAATTCAGGAGTGCCTTTAGGACTTGGTTGATTTATCCCGACAGTGTGGTCAGAACAGTTGGTGTTGGCGAGAGAGTCGACCACCGGGTAGGAGACCCCACACCTGAGGTACGAGATGTGGAATTTCGGGACGAAATTCCTTTTAGAGGGGTAGATTGTAACGACCCGTCCCGGAAGTCGGGATTAGTGAAGTGATTAGTAACGGATTAGAGAGTTTAATCGGTGGTTAGTTGGTTACTGTTCGACTTTGGGCGTAGAATGACGATTTTGCCCCTAGTTTGGGCAAAAAGCTGACTGTTAGTTCGGACGATCAATTGGGCATTGACCGGTGACTGTGACATAGTTTGGGACGTCACGAGTCCGTAGACAGGTGGCACACCCGATTCCGACATCCGAGGAGGAAGTTATGATGTTCGGAAGGTTGAGGGCATTACTGTAATTTGGTTAAAATAGGGGGGAAAGTTGACTCTTCGCACGATAAGGTTTTTATACGTAGACCGAGGACCGTTAGGTAGATCTCGTCGTTCTGAGTTCAACGACAGGCGGCATGCTTTCATTGGACGTCGGACGAGCGAGATACGGGTCTAGAACGGTGAGGGGCAAAATGGTAATTTGGACTCACAAGGGGCATTTTGGTCTTTCTGGTGCCTTGGGAATTGTAAAATCTGATAAGGACAAGTGTATAGGTTTTATTGGATAGTTTGGGCTTGGGACCACCAGTGTTTGGCACCTGGCTGGATTCCAGTGGGTTCTAGTCTACACGGTTGCACGTTTAAATGGTTTATGTTGATCGATTAAGAAAACAGAGAGACTGCCCGTGAGAGAATCGACCATCCCCCCCAAGTCTGATCCGTGTGTGTGATCTTTGTGATGTGTTTAGAGAATAACTGAGAGAGTGGTGAGTGTTTCTGGGTGAAGGTTGGGAGAGGAAACAGTTGGGAATGGGGGGGAACACAGTGAAAACAGAGAACCACCGTGCAAGGCTGAGAGGACAACTGATCAACCCAATCGAGTCTGGGAGTGTGTGAGTGTGATCAAAGGGTACTTGCCCTAGTCAAAACGACATCGGGAAACTCATAGCCCCTTGCAACTTTGTCCGAGAACGACCACTATTGTCTCACCTCGCACTAGAAATTCAGACAATCAACCAAAAGGACATTCAAAAAACTAACTACTACTGGTAATTATGATCAAAAGTCTCCCTTACCTCTCCATTCCCTAAAACCCGACGAGGGAGAACAGTTTCAACACAAGTCTGCATTAGTGTCGTGGTCCAGGTCCTAGATGGCTCTTGCAACAGTGACCAAGTTACAGAAATCTCGTAAGGTAAAAAGACACTACTAGCGTCGTCTCGGTCGTGGTCACACCAATTGGGAAAAAATTACATTCACTATTGAATCTGGTGAACCACACGACCAAGCTTCTCCCTAGTTTTTCATTGCCAAAACTTGCCACAACAAAAGACAACCCATTAATCCTCACAACAGCATCTCACGAGTCCTGAGAAATATTAGACGTAATTGAATCCATACCTGGAAGAATCAGAGCTCAACCGAGAGCTCTCGATTCCGTCGAGGTTTGTCCCCTCCGAGCTTCCCTCACGGTGGCCATCGGCTATATGGGTGATGGTTTTGGGTTTGCTTCGTTAAGGGGAAGTTATGGCTTATAATCTGAGGTCCAAAATGATCGAGGACAATGTCGAAGAAGGCTGGTAACACTGCTCTATTCATCGGGCAATTCTCTATCATCCTCGAAGAATTGAGAGGTTGCGGACGGAGACAGAGGGTTGAGGAGAGCTTGAGGCTTGGATAAAGTTTGGCAGCCCCTTGTCAAGCCAATAGTGTACACGAAGTGTTGGTAATGGCGTCGTTCAGGTGTGAGTGTGAGCAAGCGAAAAGGAAATTGGCAGATGTTGCCATTTTGGTTCCATTTTGGTGGTAGGCCCTCAAACTCTTGCAGCTTCAAGAGTGAAGGAGATGGTACTGGGATCTCTAATGCATGTGCAAGAAAAAGATAAACTTGATGGGTCATGGGTCATGGCCCTGCTTACTCTCATTGGTCATACACTCCACTTAGGAAGGCGTGGGCCGAATCATAGTCATTTGGATGTCCTAAGGTGTGCTTGGGTCAAAATGAGGGCAATTGAAATGGATTAGCTACTTGAGGAGAAAGGCTTGGGTTCCCATTTGGGCTCCAGTTACCTTGGGCTTTCAAAATGTACTGGACCCACTAGACAATCCGTCCTACAACAAACGAGCCCCAACGATGCTCGTAGGGGTAAAAAGGAAATTTTCATTATTTTTTTCTAAATTCCGGTACGGGATGTATCACTCGGGGGTACAACATCCGAGTATAATCTGAGAAAGGTTATTCCCAATCATCACAATCATATCAAAATTCCAAATATCACAAGTATAACCTCGGACCTAAGCCCAAAATACAACTCAGATTCAAACCTTGTAAAATGTGCCATCAAAATAACTTTCATAAAATTATCTAGAAATCATACAAAACTTACCAATAATTCAACGGAAATCTCGTGAAACGTGCAATATAACACTTTTCATATAATCGTTGACTCGCAATGAACCCCTTAGAAAAAGTTAAATCATTAAAGTTTAAACTCGACATAATCTCCATAAAAATCTCGTAAATATATTCTTAAAAGCATTAATAGTCATTTTCACATAAGTTCGTAGATAATCACAACTCTTACTTCAAATTTTTCAAACTGGACATTAGTCCCCAAACAATGGTTATAATAAACCTTGTAACACGTGAAATTCAAATATTTCCATAAGATTTTCAAATGCTCTTCAAATCAGTATCGACCAAAATTAAATTGTGAAGTAAAACTTTTAAAATTTTCAAATAATTATCTGAAAATAAAATTCAATTGGTTTTCAAGAGCCAACTCTCCAAATTAGCAATCACCATTTCGAACCCAAATTCAAATCGTTGTCACATAAATCGTTTAATAACCCAAGACTCGTATTGTAACGACCCGTCCCTAAGTTTGAGGATTAATTAAGGCTAATTACGGACTAGTGAGGCTAATCAGGGATTAGCCGAGGATTAACGGATGTTCAGGGCGAAATTATGATTTTGCCCCAGACGAGGGCAAAAAGTTGACTTTTGACCCTGGAGGTCCAACGAACGAGAGCCGAGGACCGTTACGTAGATCGGGTCAATACGAGTCCATAGACATGCGGCACATTGAAATCTGACTTTCGACGGAAAAGTTACCGTTCACGGAAGTTGTAAGGCACTATTGCTCGAATTACGAGACCAGTGCCAATTTTCATTAATGGGGCCCAGATATTTTGTTTCTGGCCCAATGGATGAGTGACAAGTGTCACTCATCCATTGCCCACTTCTTACATACATGCACCCAATCCCCCTCTGTTTCATTGGATCGACCATCCAAACCCATTACCATCAAAACCCACAAATTTGAATCTGTGTGAGGCCAAGAGAGGAATTGAGGGTGAGTGATGGACCAGAGGCGGTGGTGGCAGGCTGCTGGACCGCCGTAGTCGGCGGTGAAATGCACGACAAAGGTAAACTCGTAACCCTTTTAATTTTCAAATTTCGAATTTGTGTCTTGGATGTTAGGAATGTTTTCTAGGGACTAGTTAAGGATTGTTGGGGTTGTATGAGTCATGTAGGATAGAAATTGGTGGCTGAGGACAGCTGTGCAGCCCGGAACGGTTGTTGGGAGGAATTCGATGGCTGTCCACCGAATTCATTTTAAGGCCAACTTAACCCAAATCAAACCTCCAAACCTGTTTTTAAGGTTCCAAGAAGCTAAATGGGACCCTTAGGATTGAGTTTGGGGCATTGGTTATGCCCTGAACATAGAATGGAAGTTTTTGGTTAAAATGGATTTTTGAACCAATAGGTCATAGGATTGTTTCCATTGATTTTATTGCATAGAACAATCCCTAGGATGACTTAGAGTAGATTGGTGGAAAGAAGGAAGAAAAAGAAAAAAAATGAGAAGGTAGGAGCTTGAACCGGTCACGCCGTTCCGGTTGGACCAGCCAAACTGCTGGATCGGCCAGACCGGCCGTCACAGGGAAGAAGACGACACTATGTTGGGTGTGTGGCTCCCACGCGTAGGGGGTTTGGGTAGAGAGTGGGGGTGCATGGTCCATCTTTTGGGGATGTGTTCAATATACGAAATCATCATTTCGATGTAACGAACATTTTGAGGCTGGTTTCGAGTCGATCGGACATCATTTTGATATAGTTCGGGATGTCCAAAGGTTTAGGGTCGAGCTTAAAAATAGTTAAAAATTCAGGAAAATTACGGGACTTCAATGAGGTGTTATTTAAGTAGTTAGTAACCCTCTAAAATGAATTGGAAAGGTTTGGGAACCCAGCGACGATGATTGGCCCGCGAGAGGCGTATGGCGCACTTATCGAGGCGACAGCTCGGACAAGTAACCAGGAGAGTGGTACTTGTCAACTAGATCCTGAGGTGGACCGATCGATGGATGTTGCATGTTGCGTGATTGGTACTGGCGGTGAGTTAACCGCATGGAGTTGGGAGTCTCGATAGCGGAATGCTTCTGAGATTGGTCTGCACGCGGTTGTGGCAAATGCTGCTATCGATGCCCTTTGATGCGACGTATCGAGTGGGAAAGGCTTGTGGTACCGCGACAACTGGGACGATGGGGTTTCGTCGGTCGTGACGAGGATACGGATGTGCGTGAGCGACGCACAGTACGACTCGTTGTTTTAGGGAGGTTGCTCAGTTACGACTAAGTGTGATCACCAAAAGAGATGAGCTTTGGGCGTTGGTAAAGTGTGCCATGCTATCTTTGTGGAGGTGACTGTGATACGTGGGACATACTTGGATGAGTGACAGGTGCCCTAGATATCCGTGGATGCTACCTCTCATTTTCTGCTCTTTAGCATATGGTGCTTGGTGTCGTAGGATGACATAGGATGGATTTTGATGTCATCATCTTAGATTCTCCTTGATTCTTCCCTAGGTGGGAAGACGAGGAGTGATATGACAGCTATAGGGTTCAAAGAGGGTGTAAGAACTGATGTATTGACCCGTCCCGAATATCGGGATTGAATATTAATTAATCATGATTTAGAATGACTAATCGGGGATTAGTTGAGTGAAATCGGACGAAACGTGCAAAATGACCGTTTTGCCCCTGGCGTGGGCAAAATGTTGACTTTTAGTTCGGGCGGTCAAACGGACTTTGACCGATGACTATGACGTAGTTCGGGACGTCACGAGTTCATAGACAGGTGGCACGTTCGATTCCGACATTCGTAGTGAAAGTTATGATGATCGGAAGATGAGGGGTATATTGGTAATTTGGCATGGTAGGGGCCAAATGTTGACTTTTTGATCAGGAGGTCCGATGGACGAGGGCCAAGGACCGTTACGTAGGTCTCGTCGATACGATTCCAACGACAGGCGGCATGCCGAAATCGGAGATTCGACGACGAAGTTATGGTCACGGAATCAGGCTCGATTAACCGAACGAACCGGGAATAAAATAATATTTTAATAAGAACAGTACCCGGTGACTGGACACACTTGGATGAGTGACAAGTGTCACTCATCCCTTAAAATCAGGCACAAAACATGGATCCATGATTTTGGGGGAGACCAAATGATGATGTTTTGTTATTATTTTAATTACTTGATTAATCTTTTATTTCCTCCATTATTTCTCTTCAGTTTCTCCAAACCGTGTTCAACCATTATCCAATTTTCTTCCTTCCTTCATTCCTCTCCATCAGCTGAGCTTGAGAGTGCAAATTGTGAGTTAATTGAGAGTGATTCGAACTGGGAAACACGAGAGATTAACTGAGAACGGAGGACTGAGAATTCGGGTTTTAGAAAATTTGGGAGGAAAATCGAATTGGACGAATTGAGCCTTGTTGATCGAAATTGGGTTCAGTTTTAGTCTTCTGGGATTGCTACGATCAATGTTGAAGAAGGAACTAAGTCGAATTGAGGTCGATTTGAGGTGGAACTGAGGAAGGAAGCTTTCAGAAATTTCGAGCTTGAGTCGTGATCATTGAGTGATCATACGACGCAATTGATGGAGGGGAAATGTTTCTCTTAGTCCATTGAAGCTTACTGGTGGATCAATTGAACGAAATCGTGAAGGTTTGATGATTTTCGAAGGATGAACAATGGCCGGAGCTCCTTCGAATGATCAATTGTGATCGTGGGGTTATAGGTAATGTCGTTTGTAATTAAGACCACAGACCTCTAATTAGACTTGTAACTAAGCTGTGTGAATGTTCAATTGAAGGATTTAACGTCGAATTGGTAGGATTTGAACCGGGTCTGCTCGCGGGTTAAACGACCCGTTTACCAGACAAACGGGTGAGGGAGACAGCACTGTAGCTGGCGCGTGGGTTTCACGCGCAGCCACTCACGGCGGCACGTGGGGGCGCGTCCGGCCTAGTCTCAAGGTGAGGTCAACATGACTTTTGATCCTCTCAGTGTAACGAACATTTTGACGTTGATTTCGATGAAATCGGATATTGTTTCGTTAATGTTCCGCGTATCCGAAGTTTTGTATTACGTTAAAAATACGTATTTAAATCCCGGAAAAATTGGGGAAAATTATATGATGTATTTTGAGATGTTAGTAACCCTCTATAATGGTTTTGGACAGGAGTTGTGATTTCCAGATTTTACGGAAAAACGTGCAGCTCGGAAACGGACCGTTTTGGACGGTGTGTGTGAGTGGACTTTGTTTTCTAACCGTGATGCATGCATATATGATTTAAATGCCTTATTATATGATTTTATATGCTTGGGCATGATTTGTGTTTCAATCCAGTAATTTCTCGGTTTTGTGATTATTATATGATTATTTTGAGCGATTTTCGAGAAATTACGAAATATGGTAAAAATGATGTTTGGACTTGGTTTATGAGTCCGGGATTGAAACTGATTGAAAATAATGGCTGGACTCGGATTATTGAGTCATGGATTGGAAATGATATTTGGACTTGGGTTATGAGTCAGTGATTGACTTTGTGGATTTACGTGAAAATGGCAACGGAGGTTGCAACGCATGGATTTGCGTGATAATGTTATTTTGGGCATGAGAACCCAAGTGAATAGTGATTTTGACTCCGATTTGGAGTCATTTGTGAAATTGTGAAATTAATGATTTATTGGGATTTTATGATTATTTTAATCAGTCTTTCGGGCACGTTTTACGAGGAATGTGCAGATGATGTTTTGGGCTAGGCCCGGAGTTTAAATGATTTCTAAAATAATATTTTGACTTGGTTGGTGAGTCAATGATGATTTTCGGATTATTCTATTGATTTAAATGTGATTTTAACGGTTTATGTGTAAAAGGTATTTTGGGCTTGAGACCCAGTTGAGAATGACCTTGACTTGGTATGAAGTCAAGATTTGATTGAAATGTTTTGGGATGTAATTCCCGGGATGGTTTTCATTGCGATTGTGATACTCCCAGACGGTCGGTGCTTGGGGGGATTACCCAGACGACCGGAGCTTGGGGGATGTGATTGTAGGATCGGGAGTTGATCCTATGGTAGTCAGCTTCTCGGATGATACTGAGCCTGGATGTACCACTCGGAAGTGTCTGATCCTGGGGATGTGTTCGCCCAGAGGGTGACTGAGCCCGAGGGGGTTGAGCCCAGAGGTGTTTATTCCCGAGAGAGTGACTGGATATTGGCCTACGCGTAGTGCAGTACTTGTGAGTAATGCAGTTTGATTGATTGTGCACTTGTGAGTAGTGCAGATGTGATGGGTGATATTTTATGCACTCGTGAGTAGTGCGGATTGATTGGATTGATATATTTATTGTGCACTGGTAAGTAATACTGATTGGTATTGAGTACGGGTTTTTCGGTCCTTGTGGCCAGGTGATTATGTTTTCACATGTTTTGGCCTGAGAGCCGGGATTTGATGTTTTATAACATGAACTGAATTGGTAATCATGAGTTTTATGGACCATGGGAAAATATGTTTTGATTTTATCGGTCACTCATGTTTTACGATATGCATGCAAGTTTGTGAAAACTGGAGGGTAAGATTGTATTTTGATAAATGTTTTTATAAGAGGTCATTTTTGTCCACTCACACCATTTCTGTTTTGTGACCCTCCAGGCCGTGGTACGACGTTCGGGATTGATCGTGAGGTAGTGACAGCAACAGAAATCCGCGCAAACATCCCTTGTCTGGCAAGCACTGAAGGGGAGTTTCGGACCTTTAGTTGACTTGTCAGACGGGAGCAGGACCGGGTACGGTTTTTGACGTCCAGTTGGGACGGGTCCTGTCAACTGAACACCTAGATTGTGGGACAAATTTTTTTTGACTCGAAAAACAGATGATACTAGGCGTCACTAGATGTGACAAAAGAGTGTCTGAGGTAGTGAACCCGTGTTGGTATGATGGGTCATCTTACGTCGACCGAGAAAGCTGACAATGGATCCTAGGCGGATCGAGTAGTGTGGTGACTATCTAGTCGATTGAGATGACTGAGATGATTGTGGCGACCGTGAGTTGAGTTGACCGAGGTCCGGTCTTCATTGGGGAGAATTGCCTTGCTGATTTTACGAAGCTAAGAGCAGAGAAGAATCATATTGTGAGACAGCTGAAGAATCTTTGGAATGGTTGGTGAGATGACAAGACAGAGGCCCGAGCCATGTTTGGAGCGCGGACAGTAGTGCGTGGTTGGATGTTACCAGAGTGCAGTACTTGAGCAAGCCGAGTAGTGCCTTGGTGATGGATATGATGGGGGTTCACCGGTGTGTTTTGCACGTTGGACGATGAGCTTGACCCCGGTCAATCGGTCTGTCTGGTGTAGAGTTCCCTAAGAGTATGAGTGTTTTGTTGAAGGGATGGAGTCCTAGATGGACATAAGATGGCGATCGGATTAGATCTGATAGTGACAGTTCGATTGGGATTATGATCGGATGTGTTCCGACATGATGATTTGATGACTAGAGGTCGACTACTATGTGCTCGAGCAGAGTGTATTGGTAGGGTTCAGTGATTAATGTGAGCGGGGGCTCAAGTCGTGGATGATTAAGGGAACCCTACAGTGCAGAAGTTTTATCTCTGCGGAGACAAGTATTCAATTGGGATCCAGATACACACAGGATGGGTACGATGTCGAATGTTTCGACAGGATACGTGATGTGACGGTTTGGGACTCGAGTGAGTCAATATTCCAGCATCGGTTGCTGAGTGACACGAGGTACGATATGAGGACTAGAGAGCGAGTCGAGATCAAAGTAGCACAACGAAAGCGCAGTGAAGTTGGCAGTTACTGGCTGGTCACGATGGTTGTGACCTATGGTGGGAATGGGATGGATCGGTATTCGATAGTTGCGGATTGGTATGCAAGCGATGGGACCCAAGGAGAGTCATTATGGGTTTGAGAAAACGAGAGTGTTGGCTGATATGATTACCAAGGTCGGTAAATGGCATAGGTTTGAGTATGGTCTACGAGGTGTGATTCGTGCCATTGTGATGGCAGGATCTAGAGGATGTTTTCCTGGTTGGATGCTGAGCTGGATGCCAGCTTGGATGTGATGACCCTTAGTGAGAGTACGTATTTCAGCCTGACGACTGAAAGTTGGAAAGTGTCAAAGCGGTAGACTGAGAAGTTGACTACGATGTCAACTTGGGTTGTCAAAAGAGGAGAACCATCAGACTGAAAAGCCGACTTGATGTCAGCTTGGTATTGCTGACCTGTCAGAGTGAGCGACAAGCGAGATCGATGAGTGTTGACATCTCGAGTGAGACTTACGAGCTGACTTGTGGCTTCTCGAGGGTTGAGTTAGAGCTTTGGAAACTTTGATGACTGTACGTACTGTCGAGTACGGCATTGTGTCGGACGTGTACTTTTACACGAGAGTGCCCGAGCTGGGGACATGATTGGATCTTGACTGTTTAGTTGTGGAATTGGGTCAATTGGAATTTCGAGGATGAAATTCTTTAAGGAGGGGAGTTTGTAACGACCCGTCCCTAAGTTTGAGGATTAATTAAGACTAATTACAGATTAGTGAGGCTAATCAAGGATTAACCGAGGATTTACGGAGGCAGAAAGTTGACTTTTGACCCTGGAGGTCCGACGCACGAGGGTCGAGAACCGTTACGTAGATCAGGTCGATACGAGTCCGTAGACAGGCGGAACGTCAAAATCGGACGTTCGACGGAAAAGTTACAATTGGCTCACGGAAGTTCCAATGCACTATTGCACGAATTACGCTACGAGTGCCAATTATCATTAATGGGCCCCAGATATTTTGTTTATGGCCCAATGGATGAGTGACAAGTGTCACTCCGGTCACGCCGGTCCAGTTGGACCAGCCGAATCGATGCACCAGCCTGATCGACCGTCGCAGGGAAGAAAACGACACTGTGATGGGCGCGTGGCCCCCCACGCGCAGGGGCTTTGGACGTTGCATGGGCTCACATGGTCCATCTTTTGGGGATGTGTTCAACATCTGAAATCATCATTTCGATGTAACGAACATTTTGAGACTGGTTTCGAGTCGATTGGGCATCGTTTCGATATAGTTCGAGATGTCCGAACGAGCTTAAAAATAGTTAAAACTTTGGAAAAATTATGGGACTTCAATGAGGGGTTATATAAGTAGTTAGTAACCCTTTAAAATGATTTGGACTAGTTTGGGAACCGACGGTGATTGGCTCGGGAAGGGCGTATGGCACGCGTATCGAGGCGCGACTTTGGACGGTCTGTGAGTGGAACTTGTGTTTCTAAATTGATGCATGCATAAATGTTTTATATGAGCTTATGAACATGTTTTTTTATGCCATGAGTGCATTTGATTGTTGTAGTTAGTATTTACGTATTTGCACGTATTTTGTGATTTTTCAGTTTTATACGGTTCTTATACGTGTTGTGCTTTCTATGATGGTTTAATGAAACGATTTTGGATTTGGAAACATGTGAATTGGGCATGAGATCCATTTGATTGGAAACATCAGACTTAGAGTCCATTTGATTTGATGAGAAATCGGGCTGGAGGCCCATTTGAGATATACGATCGGGTTGGGGGCCCCGTTTGTTTATGAATTTGGGCTTGAGCCCCAGTTGGTTATGATATCGGGCAATGAGGCCCAGTTATGATTTATAAACATGATTTCAGGTCGGGGACCCATATTTGGATTTGTGACGGTTTTATGCAAAACCTGGGCATAGCCCTTTGAATGGTTTGAAACGATTTTTTGTATACCATCTTCATGAACGGATGCCCTCCAGACGTCTCGTAGTATCCTTGAGTGGCGGGTTGTCTCCTCACACGTCTCATAGTATCCTTGGAGTAGTCACGGGGCATTGCTTGCGAGGGGTCATTGCACGGAGCGACCGATCCGTATAGTGACTCGGGAGCAGGGATTGCCAAAGGTTAAAACCTCCCCCCAGGGAGGGTCATTAATCTACGGGCCATTGACCTGGGTAGACCCTGGGGAGACTTGGGATTTGAGACCCCGGGTAGCACGCGTAGCTTGGAACCGTGACAGGATTGATTGTGACATCTCGGATGTCAGACATCAGGGATGTCGAGGATTTTTTTTGGGCTGAGACCTACTTGTATTGGTTTTAGGCTGAGACCCATATGTGTCGGATTTGGGTTGAGTCCTTATGGATTTGATTTTGGGCTGAGTTCCCACTGGTATTGGTTTTGGGCTGAGTTCTGACCTGGTTTGATTTACTGGTTTTGGCTAAGGCCCTAACAGTTTAATGATTTGAGAAATGGTTTAATAAATGGTTTTCGAATGCATGCATGCTTTTTAGTGAAGGGCATAAATGTCTTCTTTTCGATAAATGAATTTTATAAACTGTTGTTTCGTCCACTCATAGCTTTCAATGGTTATAATGCCCTTCAGGTTGATCGCGGATGTGGGCTGTAGCGGGGACCGAGACATCACACTCCTCCTCCGGATCCTAACACACTCTAGAAGCCCCGGTGGGGCTAAAATTGGAATTATCCCTTGTCTGACACGTATTTCAAGTCAAACCCAACATCCAATACGGAACATGTATTTCCAAATAATTCCATAAAAGTGTCAAATATACCGCATAAAATGTGTACAAACATACTTCCATAAAATCGAATCACCAACAATCCAACATCACAATTTCCCATGTCATAAGCCATATGCAACCCAAAACCATAATCAAAACGAAATTCAATAACGAAATCTCAAGAAACCTTGTAGAACGTGCATAACACAATTTTCATAAGATTGTCAAAGATCATATATGCTAAATTCATTCAAACTCCCTATAAGTCATCAAGAGTCATTTGCAAACCAATGTTTAAATTAGTACCTATAGCATTTTCTCATATTGATAAGTCACCAATTGAGCATTATTTCGATGATATTTATAATCCCTTTTACTTATCTTTTTATTATAATCATTCAAACAACAAGAGAAAATTATATCTTTTGTGATGTTTGTGGTTTAAATTGTATTTTGCAATGAAATGTGATCTTTCCAAGGCTAGATATTCAAGAACTCATCAAGGCTCAGAAAGGATCATATCACCTTCCATTTGCACATCCAAGATCCCCCAAGATCCAAGAAATTACGGCTAGTCCCCCAAAGTTCTCAAAATTGCAGCTAAGGGTGTTTAGGGTGCTTACTTGTGCATCAAGTAGCCTTTGGACGAATTTGAAATCCCTTCTCAATGAGGAATGACGTGGATTGACTTGGATAAGGAAGCTTAAAGATGTCGTAATCAGATCTTGAAGTTAAAGAGGCAAAAAACAAGGAAAAGGAAGTTTCTTGGAAATCAAGAAACCATCTTGTACACGGCTAGGGTTAATTAACTTCCCTAGCCGCAAATTTTATTCCTTTCCTTTATTTTAGGGCTTTGTAATCTGATTTAGGATAGCATTAATTAAAATCCTAGTCAAAGATGAAGTGAATAAGTGGAAAGAAAGAAGGAAAAGGCTTCCTTATTCAAAGAGGACCCCAAAATGCGGCTACCTCCCTTTTTCACGGCTACAAGGGTTTTTCTGCTTGTTTTGGGGGCTGTTTTCCCTTTCTTTTAGGGAGACGATAGGGCAGGTGTTAGGGGATATAAATAGTTATTTTCTCATTGTTTTTGTACAGCCAATTTACCTCTTAAGATTGGGGGGACTCTTATTTGTAATCTAAACTCATGACCCTTAGGATTGCACATTACTTTGCTAGGGACAATGTAGTGTCATTAAATCTTATTCATGTTTCATGCATTATCACGCATCATCGGTAATAGTTTTTTAAGGGCGGGTACATCACGCTTAAACATGCAATCTAAGAGAATATAATATTTGTTGGGTGAGCCTTAGCCAGACCCCTGCACGGGCACTTAATTCAGATACATTCATATCAATCTAATCAACGAAATTTAAGGAGAACTATAATTGGCAAAGGTGGATAACATGTCCTAATTCATCTTAATCAATCAATCAACATTCAATCTTGTTTTCATAACTTTACTTTGTGTTTTTTATCATTTAATTTCGTGTGCATCATCACTGAAAACTCCCCAACGTTTGTGTGCTTCTTAATCAAGTTACTCAATTCTAAACTAAGTGGATTCACGTTGAACAAGTCCTCGAGGGATCGACCTTTGCAAACCTACTATACTCGTGATACGATTTTGTGCACTTGCGAAGTATTACAATAGGAGTTTATCATTCATAATTTCTTGATTGATAAATCTTCTATCACATATGACATAACACTTCATATAACGTTCATATCTTAAGAAAAAATATCCATTATCCTAGCTCTGATACCACGTTGATAGGACCCGTCCCTGAATTTTGTAAAAACCGGATCGGTCCTGCTCTCGTTTGACAATTCTTGTAAGACATGAGATCTTACCAGTTTTAATCATATTCAGGATTTAGTAATTTAACCAAAATAAATCTACCCTTGCGGGGTTACCGTCCACATCCAACCCACTAACCCCACCAAGAGGGGGAGATTTTATAATTTTTATTAATTCAAAACTTATAAAGATTGACCAACAATATGGGAAACTATGATTTCCTTATTAACATATAACTACATCTTTACTTAAGACACTATTCATAATAACCAATTTATATATATATATATATATAATCATACAATTTCCTTGATTGTAAGCCTTATTATAGGGTTACTAGTATAAAACTATATCTAATTAGTGTCCAATATGGTCATATATTATATGGTTGAATTCAGAAAGTTAGAAGGAAAAATATTTCGTGTTTACCAGACCGCCCAACTCTGCTACACGGGCCGCCACGCGTCGGTGGCCTCTCTGCGTGTGGGCTTCACGCGCATGGCAGGAACTGTCGCGGCATACTCACCGTCGTCCTCGAGACGGACCTGCAACTCAGGTCGCTAGACCCAACGACCAGACCCGGTGCCAAATCCCTCATTTCTTATCTGTTTTCAACCATTCAATGTCCATTCGACTCATATCCGACACTAGAGGAGATCTATTACCTTAATATGGAAAGAATGTACCTAAAAATTATTGTCCAAAACTCAGAGCATCTCGACCATGGGGCCTAGAGGCTTCTCAGCCCTTTTCCATGACCATCATCCTTCCTCCTTCCTCTGGGAAGTCTGTATGAGGACCTTGGTAAAAAATTCAACCCTTTGACTTTGGGTGGTCAAAAATTAGACCCTTTGACTTCGGGGGAAAATGATCATTTTTCTTCTTTTTGAACATCTGAGTTGTTACACAAAATGCCCAATCCTAAATCCTTTACTCTAATCCAAAATACCCACCCTATATCCCACCAAAACATTGTTATTATCACAACCTTCCAGCCAACCCTCACATATTATATAGACACTCACTAACATCCACTTTCAAGAGATTCGCAGTTTCTAAAGCAAACGCCTAAGAAAATTTAAAAATTTCCAATTGCAACGCATTGAACACAATCACCAACAAAAACACTGAATCGTTGTACCAAATATGCCAATTAACTTCCAAAACAATTTTAGATTCCAAAATTTCAAAACTCAATCTTACTATGTCGAGGTTGCTATGCACCAGGTTTTTGAGGGATTGTCATCCTCGGTTTCTTCTGCGATACTTGCCTTGTTGTCTGAATCACACCCCCAACAACAATTTACTCGATTGATTCAAGTTTATGCTTCTTCCCTCTTCTCTAAAAATCCTAATTTTCGCCCAACCCTTAAATTTTCCCCAATTTGATTTCACGAAATGGTTCAAGGTGTACGATTCCTGACAGGACCTGTCCCAACTACATTTTGATAACCGTGCCCGGTCCTGCTCCCGTCTGACAAGTCAGCTGAAGTACCGAAACTACCCCTCAACACCTGACAGACAAGGGATAACTGCACTGATTTTCGTTCATGTCTCCGCCTCTCGATCAGCCCCGAACGTCGTGCCACGACCTTTAGGGTCATCAAAACAAAAAAGGCGTGAGTGGACAAAAATAATATCCTTTGAAATACACTTCAAATAGACCATTTTCCCCTCCAGTTATAAAATGATGCATACATAGAGTAAACCATATGAATAACCATCACCGGCTTTCCAGCCAAATCACATGAAAACACTAACCTGGCCCCAAAGACCAAAACTCGTACTCATTACCAGTACGTAAAGAATCAAAATCAAATTAACATCAAACATCACTACTCACAAGTGCACAATCAATCACAACATCACAAAGGCACTACTCGTAGGCCAACTCGGGAACTGTACTCACGCAACATCCGAGTCATGTTTAGGAACTGCACACGCACCATCTAGACGGACCACATACTCGGGGACTGCACTCATGCAACATCCGAGTCACGTCCAGGAACTGCACTCACATCATCCAGACATGTACTAGTATCCACAATCACAAACACAATCCATACCACAAACACATATCAATTCAATCATATATTCACATTTGACTCCAAATCCAAGTCAAACTATTTGTCCAATTGGGTCTCAAGCCCAAAATGTCATTTGCATAATCCCGAAATCATCCTTGACTCACCAACTAAGTTAAAATACCCTTTTTGAAACCTTTTTGACTCAGCCTAGCCCAACACATCAATTGCATTTTCCTCGTAAAACATGCCCAAAAGACCTATTAAAATAATCATTAATCACAATTAATCATGCCAAATCACCATGACAGCATTGAAAATCAAATAATGCAATCAATCATGTAAAACATTTAACTATCACACACCATCCAAACCGCTTGATTCTGAGCTACACGCTTTTCCATAATTTCTGACATTTTCCAGGAATCAAGAATCCTGTCCAAAATCATTATCAAGGGTCACTAATGACTCAATTAATATCATATTAATTTCCCATAATTTTCCAGGAATTAATTACGAATTAAAAACGTAACATAAGCCTTCGGACCCTCGAAGCATTATCG
The DNA here is from genome assembly GCA_032719365.1 of Prinsepia uniflora. Lineage (NCBI taxonomy): Eukaryota > Viridiplantae > Streptophyta > Magnoliopsida > Rosales > Rosaceae > Prinsepia > Prinsepia uniflora. The sequence continues at coordinate 50,502,633 of CM064862.1, forward strand.
AATCGGTGACCGATCGACTCAAAACCTATGCCAAAATGTTTGTTACATCAGAAGGAACAAGTTTCATGTCACCTTGAGATTGGGTCTCACGCGCCTCCACGCGCCTTCGTGAGTGGCTGCGCGTGAAGCCCACGCGCCTGCTACAGTAGTGCACAGTGTCACCAGCTTCACTCAATTTCCCTGCAAAATGGACCCTGAGACCTGCGACTCGACTTGGTTAGAAACCGAGTAATTCAACATCATTTGCAATAATTGAAACGTTCATTTGCATCGTTAAAACCTCAATTAGAGATCTGTGATTTCAGTTACACAATTCCTTACCTCAATCCATTCGATTTGAACTCGAATTTGAAGAACTACCGAATACTGTTCATCATTCAAATTCCCTTAGTTGTATCGGTTTCCTTTCAATTGATTCATCAGGAAGCTTTGTAGGATTCTTCTAAACGTGCTTCGAACGTCAATTTCATCTTTCAATCCCTCCAATTACTCGACTCAAGCTAAAAAATTCGAGAAGCTTTTTTTCTCCATCAATTACCTTCGTTCTTGAGGTGATCCTGATTGAATTAGTCCCAGAAGACTCAAACCAATCTCAGTTTTACTCAACACGGCTGACAAATTTGAATTCGAAATTGGGAGAATTTGAAAGCTCACGGGTTTTGTTTTGGGTTCTGTATGCTTCCTCTCGATTTCGTGGTTTCTTTTTATTCTTCTTTTCCATCTCAATTCTTCTCCAATTCGATCGATCAGGTGAGTATGAAGTCTCTGTTTCGATCAGGTGAGTATGAAGTCTTTAATTTTTTCACCCAACATTATCCATCTTTTCTTTTCATAGTTTAAGGATTAAACGGGGTTGTGCCAATAATTGGCATAATCAAGCGACAGATGTCACTGCCTAAGCTAGGTGAGTCACTAACATGACTGAATCAGCGAATTCCAGCCCAATTTATCATTTTGCCCTTACCTTAAAAATTAGCAAAATGCCCATCGCAGTTCTAGACCCGTCACTTCCACATCCGAACTCCTATCGACGCATGCCGCCTGTCTACGGACTTAGCGTCTCGAGACCTATCCAACGGTCCTTCCGAAAATTTCAAACAAGGTCCTGATTAAAAAGTCAACTTTTGCCCCCATAACCAAGGGCAAAATCGTCATTTCCTTCTAATTTTTTTCCAATTTTTCCTTTTTCGAATTTCCGGATCGTCACCATTCCCACGTCGTTATAGTGCGGACCACGTGTGGACCAATTCCTTGCTACATAGGTACCACATAAACACTCTGAACACAGTTAGTAACGAAAACTAACTTTTGCTGCAACAGACTTGAAAAAATAGGGGTTCTAGGAGAACATTGTTACGATTTGGCCTTGAGGGAGCAAATTGAGATTTAGTATTTGGTTCGTGGAGCATTTTAAGTAATAAGCCTTAACTCTATTGGTGGATCAAAGGTTTTCCTATTGGGATTGGGCACTGGCGAGCCTACTAAAAAGCCACTCTTGCAAGTGGCTCCTTTCTTGCCTTCTATTGCTTGTATTTTCAATAAGGATGTTTTTGATCTTTTTTCTCATTCGAGAATCTCTTCCCTTCTTCCATTTTGTCATTTATTTCATTTTCTTTTGTCAGTTTCAAGAATTATATCGATTTTTTATCATCGACTAGTAGGTGAAATCTATGGTTGGATCATATGAGAAAGCATATGTAAATGAGCTTTTGTTTGATCCTCCAAAGATAAAGGAATAAAATTTCAAGGAAGCATGCAAACAATTGACTCAACATATAGAGGCGGAGCTACAGTTGGGCCAGCGAGGTTATGGCCCCCACTTATTTTGGTATATTTTAATCTAATATATGTGTGTATATATATAATAATAATAATACGCTTTAATTAATTAAAAAATTATTAACAAATGACGATTATTATATAATTATATTCAAGTATATATTTTGTGGCTCCAATCGATTTAGAAATATAATTTCAGGCTCCTAATGGACGCATATATCATTATCATATATAATTTATAAAAGTCCTAGACATATTTTAATATAGAAATATATAGTTTGTATTATTATGTCTTAACTATTTGTTTTTCAATTCTCACAATTCTACGTATATCTATTTTGTTTTAATACTTCAATCATCCATTTTGAGCACGTAATGATTTAAACTGTGAATCTATAAAGGATAACTATTGTTGAAGCGTTAAATGTTCCAACTGTCGAGTACTCCTTGCCCAATCACCAAATGACGTGTGTCCCTCCTGTGACCTGTCAACTCAAGTGGATCGCGGGTTTCCATTAGTATCGGCACTGGTGTGGTGCCGGCCCAAGGCTCTCCGACGATCAAGTCAGTTACTTTGTTCGTAAGAGGAAACAGTAAATGGTAAGTTCGGTAGAGTAATTGTAATAGTAAAACTTAGTTACCTTTATTGGGAAATGTGTACCCTTTATGTATAGGTAGGTGGGATGTTCAATTCCCAAAGTTCCGATGTGGGACAAATGCTTCTCGATTTACGTGCGGACACGTGTTACGTAAATCGAGGGTGAATATGCTTCCACGTGGCATCCTGCATTGGGCCCGGTGTTAGGGCTGTCGTAAGTATGGTACTTTTGGGCCTCGAGCGTTGTCTGGGCTTTAAGTATACGGCCCAGTGGGTCTGGCCAGATATGGTGTCAACAGAAGTCCCCCAAGTCGTTGACTGAGGTGGAATTTCTCGGTCGGGGACTTGTTTCATTCTCCCAGACCCTGGTGGGAAGTATACCTGTAGTCCCCCAAGTCCCCTGGTGGGAGAGTCCGCCGAGACAGTCTCGGTCATGGCGAGGACGTAGCTAGTAGGCGGCCGGTGATAGAGAGCACTCGGTCGGGAAAGCGGCTCAGTCGGTCGCGGTTGTGCGCAGGCGGTCGGTGGTGGCGTCATGGTCGGTGGCAGGAGCCAAAAACAGGGTTGGAGCTGCGGAGACCGAGCGGTGTACATGGGTCGGTAACACGGCCAAAGTTCACTAAACAGTCCCAGGGCACCGAGCGGTGTATACGAGTCGGCGGTGGGGGCCAACGCCTGTGAATCAGTCCTGGACACCGAGCGGTGTACGGAGGTCGGTGTCGAAGTGAGGGAAGACGGTTGGACTTCCTCGGGCAGATGGTTGACAAGTGTTTGGTCAGAATGAGTGGGTGCAACACGTGTCTGTCGCTGAGAGGGGTGACGCCTCGTAGTCTGTGCACCAATGTCTATAAATATGAGGAGCTCGTCACCGATTTCCTCACTTGTGTTTTTGAGAAAAGTTGGGAAACTCTGTCCAACCAAAGAGGCGATTTCCGACTAGCATTTGACGGCGGTGCGTACGGTGTTTGCGATTTCCGACCTAAGGTCCTTCGTGAAAAAACAAGGTAAGCACCTGTCCATGTTTAGTTTTTCGATTAAAGTAGGAGGGTGTGAAGAACTGGCCATGAACGTGGTGAAGGTTGTGGTCAGATCTTCATAGGAACGAGTCGGTCGGCTGAGTTTGGTTTTTTTGTTTTCTTTTGTAGATGTCGGTCGAGGGTGACTCGGTATCTGAGGGTAAATGCTACGACTCACAGGGCGGTGAGTCGTCGGGTAGTAGTGTACAGGTGCCCATTCCCATCTCCGGGAGTGAGGGCGAGGCCCACTCGTACGAGGCACAAAAGAGAGTAGAGGCGGTGCACAGCATGGCCGAGTCGTCCGGTAGGACCACGGACATCGGTTCGGGGGCTGGGCCGACTGGCAGGTCGGGTAGTGGGAATCTGCTGGGAGACGCCGAGACGATAGTATAGGTGGGGGTGCATCGAGCGTTGAAGCTGACCCATGGCCGTGACAAGGGCACAGTGCGGCTGAACAAAGTGAAAACAACCGGGGACGAGTCGGTCCCGGAAGCCGTACCGATTGAGCGGGCAGCCTTCACCGTGGACGAAATGGTGAACAAGCAGACCGAGAAGGGCCTGATGAAGATGAGGATTGAGTTTGGCATTCCCGACTCGGTGACGACAAGGTTACCCACAAGAGAAGAAAGACCGAGCAACCCCCCCAGCCGGTATGGCATTGTTCTATACAGAGCTGATGCACCACGGGGTAAGGCTGCCCCTTCACCCCTGGCTGCGGAGGATGGTGAAGAAGATGGGGGTGGCACTTGGTCAGCTCAATCCGAACGTGTGGATTGTACTCTGCTCGCTCTACACGGCCTTCAGGTGGGCCGAGCAACCGGAGCCGACCTATGCTCAACTGATGTACCTGTACGAGTTCGGGTTCCAGCAGCAGAGTACCGGGTGGGTCTTCGTCCGTCACCGCAAGAAGAGCAAATGGGGGGAGTTCATTCTGGACATACCGACCTTCCAAAAATCGTACAAGACAAAGTTCTGCCTGGTCGGTGGGAACTGGGAGGGGAACACCGAGGGACCCCCGATACAGTCCAAATTCCAGACCCAAGGTTGATAGTTGTAGCATAGGCCGCCCCTTCATGTAAATGTTGATATGTTGTATGCTAAGTAATAGTGTTGTAGCTGACCATTTCTCGGTGTGCAGGTTTGTTCCCAGAAGAAGAAATATCGCCAGAGGAGAAAGCGGTCGTTCACCGAGTAAGGGAGATCTTGGACGAGTTGAATCGGAACCGACGAATCCTTCGGTTACCCGGGTTTCAGTACAAGGCCGGCCTCATCGACACCGACGAGGGTAATTTTGTTTTTGTTGTTGTGGCTTGTTCTTCGCTTTTCTTGTGGCTGACCTATGTCTCGGTGTTGCAGGGCCGTATCATCTCGGGAGTAGGATTTTCAAAGACTGTGAGCAGTTGAGAATGAAGGCCGATCAGGGTTCTGCGGAGCCTGCCCCACTGACGAAGGCTGCCGAGCGCCTGGAGCTCATTCTCAAGAAGAAAAAAGAGAGAGCCGAGAGAGGTCAGTCGGAGCGGTCCGACCGGTCAAAACAGGGCCAAACTTCCAAGCCGAGGCCACCGAGTCCGCGACCTAGGTCTCCCAAGAGGAAACAGAGCGCAATGGACGGAGACCGAGTGCGCTCCCCCAAACCAAGGTGGATGAAGGCGAGGATGGAGGCCGAGACGATCCTGTCGGCACAGGAGGCCATTGGAGGTAAGAGGACCATGGCGGCCCCAGAATTCAATCCTCCACCGTCCCCCCCTCGGCTGGACGTGAGGATAATGGAAATGCTGAAGAGGAGGGGAGACGTGAACCTTGGTGTGTTCACCGATGGAGAGGCGATAGGTGAGGGGTCGAGTGCCGAGGCCACCCTCTGTTGTCCGAGGCAGATGGTTCCCTTGCTCAATGGAGTCTGCCAGGGGGCCTCCACTCCCCTAGAAGAGCTGGCATAGGTGCAGTGCCGGTCGGTGGAGCAAAAGATGGAGAAGGCGTTATTGCTGCTCAGCAATGTAAGTAATTTGTTTTTTGGTTTTTTTTTTATAAGTGGTTTTGTCGTAGGCCGAGTGTCTTACTAATCTGTGTTTGGCGCAGGCCCTCGGTGAAGTCTACTGCCAGTTTGGGAACGCCCAGAAGAGGGTGGCTGGTGCTCGGTGGGAGAAGGACCGACTGAGGAAAAAGCAAGAGGAGCTCACTCCCAAGCTGCAAGAGGCCGAGAGGGCCATGAAGGAGACAGCCGATCTCACCCGCAAGTTGGAAACCGAGAGGTGGAAGACTCAAGAGGCCCTGGCTTCCAGAGATCAGTTGAAGGTCGAGGTGGAGGCCAAGGAGAAGGACATGCTGAAGCATTGGAAGGAGCTCTGTTAGGTGAAGACGACGAGAGAGGCCGACCTGGAAGAGGCGGGGAAAAAGGCGGTGGCGGATTTTAAGGCTTCAGAGGAGTTTGACCAGCTGAAGAACGAGTATGCCGCAGAGTGCGAGCAGGAGTTCTTCCGCAACCTCTTCCTGCATAATCCTGGACTGACCGTGAAGACCCCCTGGCTCGGTCAGGACATTACTGCCGACATGTTTGACGACGAGTCGGGGGAGGAGGATGAGGAGGGTTCCCAGCCGAGTGACCAGCCGGAAGCCGACCAGGTGGAGCCGCAAAAGGAGCCGGAGCCAGAGGTGGAAGGGGTAGTGCAGGCCGAGCAGCAGATGGAGGAGTTAGTGTAGGACACTTGTATTTCCCCTCCATTTTTGTTGTCTTGATTTTTGTTAAGGAGACGACGGAGAAGTCGAGTTTTGTAAAGCTCTTGCAGGCCGAGCATAATAGGTCTGCACGTTTGAAAATAGAAAGTGGATTTTCCTTGAAACAAAAACTGTATACCGAGTAATCCTTCAATTGCTGTTTGTCCGAGTGTTGATGTAGGCCGAGGAATGTTGTGCATTGACTCTAATGTTCGAGTCTAAAAAACAAGTGTTAGGGGGTAGGCCGAGTAAGACCGAACCCCGACTCGTATGTTTGAGTCGTAATGGTAGTGTAAGCCGAGTAGGGCTGTACACCGACTCTAATATTTGATTCAAAATAGCAAGTGTTGGGATGTAGGCCTAGTAAGACCGAACCCCGACTCGTATGTTTGAGTCGTAATGGTAGTGTAAGCCGAGTAAGGCTGTACACCGACTCTAATGTTTGAGTCAAAATAGCAAGTGTTGGGGTGTAGGCCGAGTAAGACCGAACCCCGACTCGTATGTTTGAGTCGTAATGGTAGTGTAAGCCGAGTAAGGATGTACACCGACTCTAATGTTTGAGTCAAAATTGCAAGTGTTGGGGTGTAGGCCGAGTAAGACCGAACCCCAACTCGTATGTTTGAGTCGTAATGGTAGTGTAAGCCGAGTAAGGCTGTACACCGACTCTAATGTTTGAGTCAAAATAGCAAGTGTTGGGGTGTAGGCCGAGTGAGACCGAACCCCGACTCGTGTGTTTGAGTCGTAATGGTAGTGTAAGCCGAGTAGGGCTGTACACTGACTCTAATGTTTGAGTCAAAATAGCAAGTGTTGGGGTGTAGGCCGAGTGAGACCGAACCCCGACTCATATGTTTGAGTCGTAATGGTAGTGTAAGCCGAGTAGGGCTGTACACCGACTCTAATGTTTGATTCAAAATAGCAAGTGTTGGGGTGTAGGCCGAGTAAGACCAAACCCCGACTCGTATGTTTGAGTCGAAATGTTATGTTACAAAGGCTAGACAAATGGAAGAGTTTATAAATAACTGGTGCAAGAACGGGTAAAGTACAGCAAGTCATAAGAAGGGAAAAAATACAGCCTTAAATGTAGTATTTCTTCAAATGATCGGCATTCCATGGGTGGCCCAGCCTTCGCCCATCTGGGTCTTCCAGTTCGTAAGTTCCGAGCCGGCAGATTCTGGTAACCCGATATGGACCCTCCCAATTGGGGCCGAGAGTCCCTGCTGAGCTATCCTTGGTGGCAAGGCTGACTTTTCGGAGGACCCAGTCGCCTTCCTGTAAACTCCGATGTTTGACTCTGGCGTTATGGTAGTTGCAAAGCCGCTGCTTGCAGGCGATGTTTCTGAGGTTGGCCTGCTCCCTGTGCTCCTCGATGAGGTCTAGACTGAGTGCGATCTGACGGTTGTTTTGTTCGGGCTCATAAGACGACACTCGGTAAGAAGTTTCGCTTAGTTCAGCGGGAATGACTGCTTCCATTCCGAAAGTTAGCGAGAAGGGGGTTTCATTTGTAGATGTGCGGTAGGATGTCCGATACGACCAGAGTGCATTGGGGAGAATTTCAGACCACTTGCCCTTGGCCTCGTCCAGCTGCGTTTTCAGTGTATGCTTGATGATTTTGTTCATGGCCTCAACTTGGCCGTTGGACTGAGGGTGAGCTGGTGAGGCGAAGCAAAGGCGGATGTTGTGTCTATCACAAAAGGCACGGAAGCGTGCGTTGTCGAATTGCTTCCCATTGTCCGTGACGATTGTGTGGGGGAGACTAAAACGGCAGATAATGTTCTGGAAGACAAACGTTCCGATCTGGGCCGTGGTGATAGAAGCCAAAGCTTTCGCCTCAACCCACTTTGTGAAGTAATCCACCGCTACCACCGCTACCACCGCATACTCTGTCTTGCCCTTTCCTGCCGGCATTTTCCCAATCAAATCAAGTCCCCACTGCGAGAAGGGCCAGGGGCTGACCATTGGTGTGAGGTTTTCTGGAGGTAGGTGGAAGAGAGGGGCAAACCGTTGACACTTATCGCACCGCTTGGTCAGCTCGGCCGCGTCTCCGTGCATGGTTGGCCAATAAAAACCTTGCCGGAAAGCCTTGTGGGCCAATGACCGTGGTCCAGAATGATTTCCGCAAATACCGGCGTGGATTTCCTCGAGAATAGCTCTGCCTGCCTCCGGGACGAGACACTTCAGGAGGGGCAAAGTGAAGCCCCGTTTGTAGAGTTGGTCGTTGATGAGTGTATAGCGGGCTGCCCGTCTCCGGACCTTTTTGGCGTCGATTTTGTCAGAAGGAAGAGTTCCATCCACGAGGAATCTAATCAGTGGGGCCATCCACATGCCATTAGTGTTGATGGCGTAGACCGCCGAGCATTGTGTACTGGGTTGATCCAGAATTTCGATCAGTACACTTCGACTCTGCTTCTCATCGAGGGAGGATGCGAGCCAGGACAGAGCGTCGGCATGGCTGTTTTCGGAGCGTGGAATCCGAGTGATAGCGTAGCTGCGGAAACTACATAGAAGGGTCTTTGCCAGTGCTCTGTATGCTGCCATGGAAGAGTCTTTCGCCTCATAGGCGTTGTTGATCTGGTTGACGATGAGCTGTGAATCGCTGAAGATCTTAACCTGTTCTGCCTCCATGGTTTTAGCGAGGCGGAGCCCTGCAAGGAGGGCCTCATACTCCGCGGCATTGTTAGAGGCCTTGAATTGGAAACGAAGGGCATACTCCATCTGGACCTTGTCCGGTGTGGTAAGGACAAGACCGGCTCCGGACCCGTTGTGGCAAGCCGACCCGTCGACATGAAGGAGCCAGGTTGGCCGAGTGGGGTCGAGTTGGGGGTTTTCTTCATCCAAAGTATGTGTTATGGACAGAGGGGAAGATGGTGGGACCTCAGCTGTGGCCGTTGTGGGGACGTAGGAGAACTCAGAGATAAAGTCCACCATGGCCTGTCCTTTCTCGGCAGTGCGGGGAATGAAAGTGATGTCGAATTCGCTGAGTTCTATTGCCCATTTCAGTAAACGGCCCGAAGTTTCGGGCTTCTGAAGTACTTGCCGGAGTGGTCTATCGGTTAAGACGATGATAGAATGAGCCTGGAAGTATGGCCTGAGCTTCCGGACGGACATGATGAGGGCGAAAGCGAGCTTCTCTAGGTCAGAGTATCTTGTCTCGGCGTCCTGCAGAGCCTTGCTGACGTAATACACCGGATGTTCGGCGCCGTCCCTACGCTTGACCAAAACTGAACTTGTGGCAGAAGCGGAGACAGATAGATACATGTAAAGGGTTTCCCTGGTGTCTGGTCTTGCTAGCAGCGGCGCTTTTCCCATGTATTCCTTAAGTTCAGTGAAGGCCATGGTGCATTCCTCGGTCCAGGTGATGTGTTTGGACCTGCCCTTTAGGGCCTTGAAGAACGGCACGCACCTGTCTGTGGCCTTGGAGATGAAGCGTGTAAGGGCTGCGACTCGGCCCGTTAAGCTTTGCACTTCTTTCTGGGTTCTTGGGGGCTCCATATCGACCAGGGCCTTGATTTTTTCCGGGTTGGCCTCGATGCCCCTCTGGCTAATCATGAAACCCAGAAATTTTCCAGAGCTGACTCCTAACACGCACTTTGCCAGATTTAACCTCATTCGATACCGTTTGAGGACGTCGAACATTCGCGAGAGATTGGGGATGTGGAGGTCAGCCGATTTACTCTTGACGAGCATGTCGTCGACGTAAACCTCCATGGTTTTCCCAATCTGGTCGGCGAACATGAAGTTCACTAGGCGCTGGTAAGTGGCCCCGGCGTTTTTGAGTCCGAAAGGCATGACATTGTAGCAGTATAACCCCTGATCTGTCCGGAAGGTTGTGTGGATCTGATCTGCCGGATGTATAAAGATTTGGTTGTAGCCCGAGTATGCATCCATAAAACTCAGGAGCCCATGTCCTGCCGTGGCGTCGACCAGTTGGTCAATCTTGGGCAAAGGAAAACTGTCCTTGGGGCAGACCTTGTTAAGGTCAGTAAAATCAATGCACATTCGCCACGCCCCAGAAGGTTTTTTGACGAGTACAACATTGGCAACCCAAGCAGCATAGACGGCCTTCCGGACAAAGTGGATGGTGCCGAGCTTGATGATCTCTGCCTTCATAGCCTCGGTCCTCTCAGCATCGTAGAGGCGGCGTTTCTGTTCGACAGGCTTGTAGGTAGGATCGATACTGAGCCGGTGGCAGATCACGTCGGTGGAGATGCCGGGCATGTCGGCGTACGACCAGGCAAAGACCTCAGAGTTGTCCCTTAATAACCGGATCAGTTGTGAGCGCAGGTCGGGCGAAAGTGTGGTCCCAATCTTTACCTTCCGGTCCGCAAAGTCGTGGGAGAGTACTATCTCTTCGACATCCTCAATGGGCTGTGGATGGGGTGTTGCTGAATGGTCCCGAGGATCTTCGATTGGTTCAGCCCGGATTTTCTGTGCGTCCTGAGGGCTCACGGGGTCGGCCTCGAACGCGGACTCTGATACTGCCATGGTCTTTTTCGGAGGTTGGATGAGGGTGACAGAATTTCAGGCCCTTGCAACCATTTGGTCTCTTTTGACTTGACTAATCCCCATAGGGGTTGGGAACTTTACTAGTAGTAGGTGGGTGGAGACGACTGCCCTCATCTGGTTGAGTATTCCCCGCCCGAGAATGGCGTTGTAGGCCGCGGGGCAGTCTACCACCAAGAAAGGTGCCAGTACGGTTGCCCTCCGTGGGTGTGTTCCGAGGGAGAGGGGGAGAGTGACTGTTCCATGCGGGACAATGGAGTCCCCCGTGAAGCCAAAGAGCAGCGTAGGTGAGCGGTCCAGACTTGCTTCTGGGATGCCCAATTTCTTGAAAGCTCGCATGAAAAGGACGTTGACCGAGCTTCCAGTGTCGACCATTACCCATTGTACGTCGAAGTTAGATATCTCCGCCATAACGACAATGGGGTCGTCGTGAGGGTAGATGATCCCGCGCTCTTCCTCCTCGGAAAACGTGATCAGTTCCCAGCCGAGTCGACTTGTCTTCTTGGCTCTTCCCTCCTCGATACTGAAGAGTTGCTGATTCTGTTTGGTGGCCCGTAGAAAGTTCTTCTTTGCCCGGTTGGAAGTGAGCGAGCAAGAAATTGACGGTCCTCCGGAGATCGTGTTGATCTGCGGGTTGCGAGGTGGAGGCGGAGCGTGTTGAAGAAATTGGTTGATCTTCCCATCCCGGGCCAGAGCCTCCACCAGATCCCAGAATGCAACGCATTGGTCAATGCTATGGCCATTGTATTTGTGGTATTGGCAATAAATTCCCGTGTCTTTGCCAAGCTTGCCCTTCGCTGGTGCCCAAGTAGACTTTGGGATCATGTGTTCCACATTGAGGAGGACATTTTCGTAGGGGGTATTGAGGATGGTGTATGTCTCGTACTTGGAACGAGGAACCCGTTTTTTTCCCGGTGTTTGACCGCTCCCCCTGTTGTCTTTCCTGGTGATTCGGGTTCTTACCCTTCTTCCCAGGGCTGTACAGATTGTTGTTGTGGGGGTAGTCTTTCCGTTTTCCCCCATAGCTCTGTTGCCCCTGCTCCTGTGGACGCTGTGCCGAGCCCTGCTGTTCCGGGACGCTCGGTGGGTATGTTTTCACCGAGTCGGTCCGAGGGGGGTTGTAGGCATTGGCAGCGTTGGACTTTTGGGTTAGTGCCTCAGCTTTGGCGTGGATCGCCGCTTGTTTCATTATTTCGTTATAAGTTGTCCAACCTTGGGTGTGAGCTACGTACCTGAATGGGGAGTCTCGGAGGCCGCCCTTGAAGGCCGTGAAAGCTGCTCGATCGTCTGTTTCCGCGCACCGAGAGTACTCGTGACTTAATCTTGCTGCATATCGCTGTAGCGACTCGTGTTCTCCTTGTTTGAGCTGGAAGAGGTCCTCGGCCGAGGACAGGCGGTCAGTTTGTATCATGAACTGGTTCATGAAGGTGGAGGTGAGCTGCTCGAAAGAGTCGATGGACCTAGATTCCAACTTGTAGAACCAATTGATCGTTGCCTTGGTCAGTGTGGAACTGAAGATGAGGCACTGTTCCTCATCGGCGAGGTTCTTGAGGGCGATGGCCGAGTAGAAGTTGTTCAGATGATTCCACGGGTCGTCCTTTCCGTTGTAAAAGGGAATTTTCAGGGGTTTAATCTCGTGGTTGATCCTGAACTGGTTGATTCTTTCTGTGAAGGGGCCCGGGCTGGTTTTCAACTAGGCTGGCCTCGCTTCCCGGGTCGTCCAGGCCTGAAGTGTCCGGACTCGGTCCATGAGGTGCTGGACGAGATAGTCGGTCTTGGATTGGTGTTTATCCCTGGATGCTTGGTCGCGGTCGACCCTATAAGACCGGTCGGTGCCACCTCCGCTTGGCGGGCTCTGTGACTCACTCCTTCTGTGACCGACCTGCCGTGACCGCTCGGTGTACCCTTGTTTGGGTATGCTTCGGCATATACTTGCATTTTGACCGACCGGCCTAGACCGTTCGGTGTCCCGCAGGCGGGATCGTTCCTGACGCTTGTCATTCTACCGCCCAGCCTGCCCTGACCGCTCGGTGCTCCTTCGGCGGGTTGGTTCAGGGCGAGGAGGGAGCGGGAGACCGAGGTGGGTTGACCGCTTGGTGTCGCTGCGAGGGGACCTCGATGTTTGCCTCCCCCTGTCCGAGCGGTTGGTCCTGGTGCCAAGATGCCGAGCGGACTTGGCCGTGCTCTCGGCTTCCATGGACGAGTCGGTGACTGGGACAGGGTCCCCCGTTGAGAAGGTCCCGTGGCTGACATTTGGGCGGGACCACCGAGCGGTTATGTTTCCTCGGTGGTGGTCTTCCCTTCCCACCTCCGACCAAGGGTCAGGTCGGCGTGATGGTTGTTCGTTGACCGACCGGTTCCGCCCTCCCTCGCTGAGGGCGTCTCGGGCGTCCCGGTAGATCCTGGTGTCACCGGGTTGACTGCCGGGGATGATCAACTTCCGAGCCGGTTTCTTGCTCGGCTCGGTGTCCCCATGCCTTCCCTTACGCGGCTCGGCGACCGCATGTTCCTTTCCTTTTTCCGCCAGTCGGCGATTCTTCTCGGCACGCTCCGCGCATTCGGCAACTACCTTGTCGGCCTCAGCGCTACCGACGCGTGCTCGGTGGGCAGCGAGTTCTGCCTGTGTGACCCGTAGCTGTTCGGCCACCTCAGTGTATCGATCGTCGAGCACCTGACACCTCGACTCGGCCTGGGTGCCCTTAGCTTTTACCTCGGCCATGTCGCTCTGGAGTTTCTCGATTATCTGCAAGAAGTTAGGAGAGGGTTCTCCCCTCGTTCTGGGGCCTTGCCCGGGTGTGATTTCACCGAGGTCGTGTTCGCCCTGCATGTTCAGTGACGACGAGCTGTTTCTCGGTGTAACTGGTGGATGAGTCGTAACCCAGTCTGGTTGAGCGTGGGCAACCTTAGTCAGAGTTCCCACAGATGGCGCCAAACTGTTGAAGCGTTAAATGTTCCAACTGTCGAGTACTCGTTGCCCAATCACCAAATGACGCGTGTCCCTCCTGTGACCTGTCAACTCAAGTGGATCGCGGGTTTCCGTTAGTATGGGCACCGGTGTGGTGCCATCCCAAGGCTCTTCGACGATCAAGTCAGTTACTTTGTTCGTAAGAGGAAACAGTAAATGGTAAGTTCGGTAGAGTAATTGTAATAGTAAAACTTAGTTACCTTTATTGGGACATGTGTACCCTTTATGTATAAGTAGGTGGGATGTTCAATTCCCAAAGTTCCGATGTGAGATAAATGCTTCTCGATTTACGTGCAGACACGTGTTACGTAAATCGAGGGTGAATATGCTTCCACGTGGCATCCCGCATTGGGCCCGGTGTTAGGGCTGTCGTAAGTATGGTGCTTTTTGGCCTTGAGCGTTGTCTGGGCTTTAAGTATACGGCCCAGTGGGTCTGGTCAGATATGGTGTCAACAACTATAATTGTAATAAATTAGTAACATGATATATGAACTTTTTTATTATTTACTTTTTTAGCATATATTATGAGTTTAGTTACATTTAATTTTTTTAAAAGTGTTTGAAAAAAGCCCCCACACACAGATATTTCTGGCTATGTCATCGTCACCATATACATGTTGATAACATATGACTAAATACATATCTTACAAAATTAACTCTAAATACTTATCCCATGCTTTTCCTCATCATGATCACTCCATTCTCTATTGTTTAAGCCTGATATTCCTTTTATACTAAAATTTTCGTCAGTATGTTTTGATATAGGAATTGGGGCCAATTTTACTAACAGGCAATGAAAGAAGGTATCATCATATAGAAGACATGTCAAAGTTCGGGGCGGTGCCTAAGCATATGCCTTAATGAAATCACTCCTTAAAAGGTCCTTACATATACCCTACATTTCCTTAAAAGGTTCCCCCTTTGGCTCTTTGCCAATTTAATTACTTTCTAATTTAGGAAATAATTATTATCCTAATGGCACAGAAGCTACATAAGTTGTTAAATGGATCAACATAAAAAAAAAAATTACTATACTACTCTAGAATTGAGATGCAAGCAGGGCTAATTTAATAAATTAGAGGTATAGGGCGAAAATTATAAAAATGCCCACATAATCTATATACACACACACAGAATAGTTTTTTTTTTTCCATCTTTCTAGAAAGGTCCCAAAAAACTTCAAGAATTTAAGCACATAAATTATACAAAGAAAACAGTCATCTTGCAATATTATATTTTTATGAAAACGCTGAAATTTTATCAAAAAAATTAGAGTTAGAGTCTTAATGACTTTATAAGACAAACTAGATAACTACATATTAATCAGAATAACTCTTATAATATTTTAAGAATATTAGCCCAATTTTTTTAATAAAATATTCGTTCAAATTTAATTTTGATATTTTTCAAAAAATTTAAACATTCTTTCATATTTTTTCTATAAAAATCAGTCAAAATTAATAATTTTGGGCCCTCCTCGTTTATGGGCCTAGGGCGGTCACCCTTGTGGTCCTAGGCCATGGCTGGCCGTCGATGCAAGTTCCCTAGAGATGATATCAGAGAGTTGATGAAGAAAACATAAAAAATAGATGAAGATTGCAAAGTTTTGCCAATGCCCAAGTTCCATATAACTTTACTTTGGAGAGTTATTATATGGGGGCGGAGTTAGGAATCATCCCTAACACGAGTTAAGAAGTACAATAAAAAAGGTTAATACTTGTATCTCATCATGATGGTATATTCTTGTACCACCCTTTCATTTGTCTGAATTATCTTTGTAAATAAAATAAAAATCATTTCATGATAATTTCCACGTAAAGTTAACAAAATTTGAGGTCATTTAGTCATTCATATGTATAAAATAAATCACCCATTTTAGTGACAATTAAGACCTTCATGACAAACCATTAATTTATTTTATACATATGAATAACCAAATGATCTTCAATTTGGTTGATATTTGGAAAATTGATGTAAATAGGTGGTTTGGCAAAATGTAACGACCCGTCCCGAATTCCAGGATTAGATTAGTGACTAATGAAGGATTAGTGACTAATGAAGCATTAGTGAGATTAATAGGTAATTAGTTGAGCAAAATCGAACGAACGGTGTAAAATGACCATTGTGCCCCTAGATTTGGTAAAATGTTGTCTTTTGACTTGAGGAATCAAACGTACGAGGACTGATGATCATGACGTAGATCGGGATGGCACGAGTCCGTAGACAAGCGGCAAGTCAAAATCGGACGTTCGACTGAAAGTTATGATTCACGGAAGGTTTGAGGCACTATTGCACATTTTACGAGACGGATGACATTTGTCCATCAGTGGGCCATATATTTTCCCCATGCCCAATGGATGAGTGACAAGTGTCACTCATCCATTGCTCCCATTGCACAGATACATGCATACCCATTCCCTTTCATTGCTTTTCATCTGTTTCATCCAACCAAACCCGATGAACCCCAAAACGATTACCCTTCCCTTTTTGATTTTGTGAGAGGCTAGGAAAGGAGTTGAGGATGATGGATGGACTGAGAGAGATGGTGGCAGGCTGCAGGACCGCCGTAGGCGGCGATGGCGTTCACGACCAAGGTAACCCGTAGCCTTTGATATTTCAAATTTTGGATTTTGAGATTTGGAAGTTTTGAATGGGTTCTAATGATTGGATGATGGTGGTGGGGGTTGTGTGAGTCATGTGGGATCAGAAATGGTGGTTGAGGACGACTGAGCAGCCCGGTCAACGGCCGTGAGAAGTTTTCAGTGGCCATCCACCGAATTTCATTTCCGGCACGGTAAGCTCAAACCAAACCCCTAAACGTCTTTCTAAGGATCCTAGGAGCTTAATGGAAACCTTAGGGTGAAGTTTTGGCCCTTGGTTATGCCCAGAACATTGATAGGAAATTTTGGGTTTAAAATGGTTTAATGAACCAATGGATTTTAGGATTGTTTTCATTGATTTGATTGCATAAAATGATTCCTAGGATAGATTAGGGAAGATTGGTGGAAAGGAGGAAGAAAAAGGATGAAAAAATGGGAAGGAATGGCCCTGGACTGGATTTGCAGGTGAACCAGCCGGACCAATCTGGCCGAAGGAAGAAGATGCAACTGTTCACCAGCGCGTGCAGCCCAAGCGCAGGGCCTTTGGGCAGTGCGTGCGGGAGAATTTTGGGATGTTTTCAACATGAAAAATCATCCTTTCGATGTAACGAACATTTTGGGCCTAGTTTCGAGTCAATCGGGCATTGTTTAGATATAGTTCGGGGTATTCGAAGGTTTAGGATCGAGTTTAAAAATAGTTAAAAATTCGGGAAAATTACTGGGATTTAATGAGAGGTTAATAAGGTAGTTATTAACCCTCTAGTATGACACGCATATCAGGGCGGCAGTTAGGACGGTCTGTGAGTGGGCATTGTTTTCTAAATTGATGCATGCATAAATGTTTTATATGATTTTAAATACATGTTTTGAGAGGACTTTAGTGCATTTGGTTTTGGTAGTTAGTATTTACGTATTTGCACATATTTCAAGGTTTTCGATTTTATACGGGGCTTATATGTGCTTGTGGTTTCGGTGATGGTTTAATGAAATGGATTTGGATTTGAAAAGGTAAACTCGGGCATGAGACCCATTTGTTTTGGAAACCCTCGGACTCGAAGTCTATTTTAGTTACACTATCGGGTCAGGGGCCCAATTGGTTCGTGGATTGATTTCGGGTTTGGAAATATGGAATTGGGCATGAGACCCATTTGATTTACGAACTCTCAGACTTGGAGTCCATTTGATTTAATAAGGCATCGGGCTGGAGGCCAAGTTGGTTTACGAAATCGGGCTGGAGGCCAAGTTGGTTTACGAAATCGGGCTCGAGGCCCAGTTGGTTTACATGATCGGGCTTGAGGCCCATTTGGTTATGATATCGGGCATGAGTCCCAATTATGGTTTATAAAGGTGATTTCGAGTTCAGAGACCCTAAATGGATTTGGTTTTAGAAACATGAATTTCTGGTTTCATGATGGTTTATGGGGACCGAGCATGGATACTTTGAAAGGTTTGAAAGGTTTTAAGAATGATTACAAAATTGTTTTTCATATACCATCCTTTATTTATTGATTGTCTCCTCCGGGGAGGGTCGTTGGCCTGGGTGGACCCCAGAGTAGTCACGGATCACTAACTGAGTGGAGTCGCCCTCATCGGGTAACTTACTCTCAAGAAGGCATATATGGATTATAACCCCCAGGGAGGGTCAATGATTTGCGGACATTGACCTGGATGGACCCTAGGGAGACTTGGGATTGGAGACTCCGTGACAAGACCCATCCCAGTCCCCCCCCCCCCCCCCCCCCCGGGATTACCATGTAATGTGTCCTGCTCCCGTCCAACACTCGTGTTAGACAAGGGATAACCAAGAATCACTGCCCAAACGGGATATCCAGAGTGCACAAGGATCGATGGAGGAGGTGTGCAATGTCCCAGTCTCTACTGCAATCGCATCCGCAATCAACCTGAAGGGCATTAAAACCAAAAGCTGTGAGTGGACAAAAACCAATAAGTTTATTAAACACATTTATAAGACATTTATGCCCTCCAGTTTTCACAAACTTGCATGCATATCATAAAACATGAGTAACAGTATGAACAGTGGACCGATAAAATCAAAACATATTTTCCCATGGTCCATAAAACTCATGTTCACCACAACAATTCATGTTATAAAACATCAAATCCCGGCTCTCAGGCCAAAACATGTGAAAACATAATCACTGGCCACAAAGACCAAAAACCCGTACTCAATACCAGTACGTAATCACAAACCACATGTTTCCATAAATCATTTTAACCGCTAAACCACGGTTTCCTCAAAATCATTTTTCATAATCCACGGGACTTATTTCCATATCCTGTTGCTTAGAGTCACGTTTATCCCTGCAACGCGTGCATATCAATAGGCTCAAGGATCGCTCAAAATCCGAGCATCCGCTGCTGTGAACACATCATCAGTCAGCAATCCGTCGCTGTGAAAACCTCACTAGCCGACGATCCGGATCTCGTGAACACATCACTTACCGATCCATATAATCCAGCACGTCTGATCTGAGTCAAGCCTCCCCTGGGCTGCAAGACAAAGATCGTGCTACGTGACCTCTTCGAGGTAAACACTTCCATCCCGAAGGCGAGCGTTATCTCCAGGGTGCACTCCGGGGAAAAACATATTTTCTCCCGAAAGCCGTAATTATCCGCAACATCTCATTATCACAAAACCAGTGAAAACAGTTGCATTGAAAACCAAATCATTTACAATACAGGGTCTCAGCCCCAAGTCCCGATTTACTTTATAAATCTGAAAATCATCAATATCATCATGTCATCACATGGAAACACAAATCCAATCAAAATCACAATTCCATTGGGTCTCAAGCCCAAAATATCAATTTCACGTAAATCCGTGCAACCGTAAACCGGAGTTGCCACGATCACGTAAATCCATAAAATCAATCATTGACTCATAATCCGAGTCCAAATATCATTTTCAATTTCCTGACTCATAACCCGAGTCAAAACATCATTTGCACGTTCCTCGTAAAACGTGCCCGAAAGACTGATTAAAATAATCACAAAATCACGAGAATACCAAAAATCATCAAATTCATCAAATTCACATGTAACTCCAAATCCGATTCAAAATCATTATTTACTTGGGTTCTCACGCCCACAATATCATTTTTAACCAATTTCATGATTTCTCGAAAATCGTGCCAAAATAAAATAATATAATAATCACAAAACCGAGAAAACCAAGAAATCACCGAATCAAAGCATCAATCATGTCAAATCATAGAAATTCATATAAATAAGCATTTTAAACCATATATGCATGCATCACAGTTAGAAAACCAAAAGTCCACTCACAGACTGTTTTAACGGTATGCCTCGATACGTGTGCCACCGGCCCTCCCGGGCCTCACCACTAACACCGGGACTCCCAATCCTGTCCAAATCACATTAGAGGGTTACTAACCTCCACATTAGCATCCTATCAAAGTCTCGTAATTTTCCGAATTTTTAACTATTTTTAAACTTAATTTAAAACCTTCGGACATCCCGAACAATATCGAGACGGTGTCCGATCGACACGAAACCAATTCCAAAATGTCCGTTACATTAAATAGGACAGAAGTCATGATGACCTCACCTCGAGATTCGTGCCCACGCACCGTCACGCGCCGCCGTGAGTGGCTGCACGTGAAACCCACGCGCCTGCTACAGTGTCACCATCTAACCCGTATCTCTGGTAAACGGGTCCAATTGTCCCGCGATACAACCCGATTCCAATCCTATCAATTCAGCCTTAATTACATCAATTGATCATTCAATTAGCTTCGTTATTAGTTTAATTAAAGGTCTGCAATCACAATTACACGATTACATACTCCAAACCTCACGATTCGAAGATGAACACCAAGAACACCTGGTTACTGTTCGTTCATGGAATTCCATCAATGGCTGCAGGTTTCTTCCAATTGATGCATCCAGAAGCATCACTGGATCATGAGAGACAGTTCCCCTCCATCAATTGCATCAATCCAAGCCCCAAACGCCACGACTCAAGCTCGATAGCCGTCACTGTGCAACCATGGAAGTCTGCCAATCTCCAACGTTTTCCTTCAATTGATGAACCCAGAAGCATCAATGGACCATGAGGAATTGTTTCCCCACCTCAATTTCGTCGTTTGATCACACATTGATCACGACTCAAGCTCGATATCTCTCACTGTTACCAAACCCATTCAGAGCCAAATGAGCCTCAATTCATCTCGTTTTTGATCTGGTTCCACTCGTCTCAACCTCAAGAAGCTATTTCCAATCTCCAATTCGATCATCACAGCTTAATTCTTCCAATTTGATTTTCCCTCCCAAAACTCAAAATCCGAAATTCCAGTTCGATAGTTCCCCTCAATCCCTCGTGTTTTCCTCACTCAATTAGTCTCTGAATTCTCTCCAATTTCCGTTCACAAGTTTAGTGGATAGGGAGGAGATTAAGGGTGGAAGGATTTTGAATTTTGGTGGTGCACGGGTTAAGAAAACACAGAAGAGAAAATGGAGGTTTAATGGATTTTTAATTAATTAATCATTACTAAAACACAAT